>CM040970.1:31414794-32000745 GCA_022985045.1 Macadamia tetraphylla
GCATCCTGACCAAGTCAGGTTCAGTCAAAATCATGCATACATCATTCATTCCATCATTACACACATACCACGATCCCCATCCCCCGCATGTCACCCCTATGCAAACTGAAATACGTTTGAACTAATCCCTAGAGTATGTACACAGCAGGGCGACCTTACACTTTAGTTCGGCAATACCTATATAAATATGTTTTCCCCCTTTATATAGTTTAATAGTTTATTACAAACATTGCACACATTCACTATAAACATTGCATTCATACATATTTTGCAGCTTTCAGACCTAGCAAACTAGCATAGGTTGATTTACATTCAATTAATAATAGCATGCAAGCTTAGTATCTAGAATAGTTAGTAGGACTAATTAGCCTAGGAGTTGGTCTACATAGAAAGAGGCCAGCCATCGGCCGGCATGGTTTGGGGTTCTTAACATCTTCCCAACTCATAAATTTGAACTTACCTAGAGATCTGGAAAGATCCATATCTTATCCATTAGAGTCAATTCTCTCACCCGAAAAGGCCCCGAAAGGGATAGACATTTATGGGTCCTAGACCCTGTATCTAGGTGGCAACTCCTAAAAGAATCAAACAAAGATAGGATCATATTGTGCTTTGGCCCCTCTGCCTTGAGATCGGGTTCACTCCCTCCCCACTACCCCCCCGGGGTGCATATACATTTGGTGTGTCTCTCCGCGATGATTTCCCTCGCGACCAGACGATGCATCGTGCATCCCACACAAAGACATTATGATCAATTTCAATCAGATTCAGATCCTGATCCAGTCCATAGAAAACCCAAGTCTGACCTGCTTAGGCAATGAAATAGAAATAACAAAGGAGATAGTTTAGAAGGAAACCTCCATAAACTCAGTTAAACGAATCCTCAGATTTTGGAATCCGCCATATCTTAGTATACACCTTAAGGTCGTGGATGGATCATTCACTAGATTGAGGATGCCATTACAGCTCTCATCTGCAAGCTTAGAAAAGTAGCAATCCCTCCTTTTTCCTGAAAACATGAACCTAAATTTATTAATACTGTTGAGGGGCCTGAAAGAAATAAATTGAGCAAAATATAATTTACTCATGCTACAAAAGAACAGCAAGACGAAATGAGGGTACCTGCAGCAAACCATAAAGGCAAAAGGCTAAGCTGGACCTGTTCAAAACAAATAGCGAATACAGTTAGTCTCAAATGACGCAGAGACTGGAATTGTAATATTTTTACATGGTAAGTAAAACACAGAGACAAGTAGGGTACTGTCTGCCCAGTGCCTGCAGCAAACCAGGAAAGGAAGAGCTTAAGTTAATCTGTTCATATAATGGCAAGAGGATTTCAACAATATCAGCATAAAATAAAAAATGAGTACCAGATGAAATACATCATAGTAATTCAATTTAAATGGGACATGTTAACACTTATGCCTGTACTGAACTCTAGTAGCCACAAACTTCCTTCTCTTACCATCACTACATCTTTAAAGTCCTCAAGACTATGCTTCAATCAAACTAGGCCTTCTTATCATTAGGAACATAAGCAGAAGTATGCGTACAAACAAATCACTCATCGATGCTTCAGTGTAACAAGAGTAAAAGTATAAACTCATCCTTATTTCCAGTTCCGCACAACTTCCCCATCCTACATTATTAGGAACCCCCATATAAGAACTTAACCTAATGTAGGACTAGATTTGATAAGTCAAACTAGACCCAAACTGCAGGAAAATTTAAACCAAAGAACAACCAATAACCACCAAATATTAGACAGCAACAACAGTCCAGAAGTAATCAGTCAACAGTCCTTGAAAAACCAGAATTGTCAAATCCAGAATCTGGAACTTCTAAAAACAGAATTTACACCAAGTAGACTAACCAGCAATAGGAATAGAGTATTGAATAAGACACAATCAGCAGCAAACACCACAGGAACAGATAAACCAGACCAGAACTCAATTCTGGATAGCAGGTTCTGAAACCTTGCAGTCGATCCCAACAACTTCAGGAAATTCTATAGCAGAATAATGAGCATATAGACAACTTAGATTACTAATTAGAAGGTCCAATCCTTCGGGAAATAAAGGCAGCAATCAACATCAACAGTCAACACAGATTAGACAGCAATTCTGGGCAGGAAACACCAACAGCCAGCACTGAAAAAAATCCCATAAAAAAAAACAAACCCATGGTCTGATCAGCATAAAATAGGGATCGAGTTCCCTTCTGGATCAGCCTAACATTCGACCAAAATCATAGGGTCATTGGATGGCCAGAACTCCCAAAACAGAATAGGGAAGTAGGAGATAACACAGAGAACTTCAACCCAGAAAATCTGTAGACAGATCAGAACCCTTACCTGATTGGCTGAATGAAAGTAAGAACAATAAGAAAACCAGGAATATGAAGATCCACTCGGACTTCTCGCCGCAGAGTGTCGACTGGATCAGACACCAGTCCCTAGACCTTGATCAGACACAAGAAACAGCCATAGAAGCCAGCGGCAGCAGCAACAAGTATTTTTTATCAAACAGAAATTGTGGGCTGTAGTGTGCCCTCTTCTTTATTTATAATAATGATGGGATAGTGTTTACAAAATAGAAACTTAAAAACTTCTAATTATTGACTTACTAAACTACTAACATGTAGTTACTAAAACTGGAAATTGTAAACAACTGAAATTAGAAACTAACAAGGACTGAAATTAGAAACTAATTTAAGACCTGAAAATAAAACTAAATTAGGACTAATTAAGTAACTAATATAACCCCATCAGTAGCCCAACCGTGGGCTATCATAAGCCAGATCTGGTCAACCCAGTCAGCCACTTGGGTCGACCCTTTTATTCCTCCTGGTGTAGACATTCGGTACTGCATCATAACCCCACTCACTTTATCTACAACTCCAACTTTCTCAAGTACACAGAACTTCTAAAACAGGCTTCTGAAGAAACTGATATATGTATATTCCAATTAGGAAATATATTTATTGTTGTTTTAGAAATTTTAATTGATGTAGAAAAATTAATGTGGCATTTTTTGTTGCAACTGTGCAAGAAGAGTGCATAATGGTTGGTAAGGGAGGAGATAGGGGAGGAGACAAAGCATGGAGGCATAGTACGCCCATCGAAAATGACAAAACAAATTCAGTGCAATTACTTGAAAACATCATGGGAGTTGGGGCCACTAGACTGAAGTTTCATCTGGCTGGTGGATACAGAAATGTGGCTAAATGCCCAAAGGTCCCTGGTGAGGTGCAAAAGGAAATGGTTGCCCTCATGAAGGGAGGAATACAGAGAAGGTTTGGATAAGAAGAAGGCCAGGGAACAGTTTGATGAGGCAATGCTGGTAATGTAATGTCAAGTAAATCTTTCTACATCAGCTGGCATAGTTCAAAATTTTGTCAAAACCTCGGCGACACTTCTCTAGTTCGATATGCCCAAGACGAAACAGGAAGCAAAACCATAAGTAGCATAATTTTGGTTAAAAAAAAAAGCACTATTTCGGTGGAAATTTTTCTAGTTTTGGCCATTTCAGTCTGACCGAAATACGAGTTTTCAAACCTTGAGTGATGGAGAGACAACCAAAAGCAGGGGATTACTCTGATAGTGATGAGGATTACATAATTGTTGATGTGGACACAAGCACAGAAAAAAATAGGTACATCTTGCTGGGGCAAGGACATGAGTTTCACATTTGTAAAGGAGCGAGGCACCAAAAATAGAGCTCCCCGGAAAGGGGTTTGTGACACCAAAGGGGGAATCGACAATTTACTAGACCTACCTAGGAAATCGGTGAGGTGTCCCCACTAAAATACGGCAAGTACTACGGTGTTTGGGAGATCGGTGAGGGGTGCAAACTTTAGTCTCACATCGCCTAGAGGGAGATTACTGGGCTAGCTGATAACCTCTAGCCTCCTTAACATGGCACGACATGTTTTACAGCCTTGAGGCCCATGGGCCAAAGAGAACAATATTGTGCCAAGGTTAATAGGGCTGGGGCGTTACAAATGGTATCAAAGCAGACCCTGACAGTATGTGGGGACACAACGGGGATGCTGTGCTGAAAGGGGGGAAAATTGTGATACCTAAGAATACGACAAGTACCAGACCTGCCTAGGAGATAGGTGAAGTGTCCCCACAAAGAATATGACAAGTACCAAGGTGTTTGGGAGATCGTGAGGGTGTACAAACTGCAAATTTTAGTCCCACATCGCCTAAGAGGAGATTACTGGGCTAGCTGATAACCTCTAGCCTCCTTAACATAGCATAACATGTTTAAAGCCTTGAAGACCATGGGCCAAAGAGGACAATATTGTGCCAAGGTTAATGAGGCCGGGGAGTTCAGAGTTCATGGGAGGAGTTGGTTCGTCTAGAGGCTGGTGGTAGTGGTTCTTCTTGATAGGGTAAATATGGGGGGGAGTAAGAAACATAAGCACATGGTGTTTCCTACACTAGAGATCACAGAGTGTGAGGAAGCCTCATCCCTAGCACCAGTAGAAAAGCATGTCACTGACATCCTTGAGTATCCTACAATTTATAGGATTCATAGAGAAGTTGAAGCATGTGTGGTCCAACTGGAAGGGTAAAGGGGTGATGTTGCATCGAAGTGCTCTTTTACCATTGTATCCCAGCACATACCATTGAGGGACCCTACTGAGTATGCTAAACAGAGTAAAGAAGATTAGGGAAGGAGTGAAGGGGGCTATTTGCTCCGTCTCATTTCTTTCTTACATTAGTCTCTCTTCTTCTTCTATTCTAGTTCTTGTGTATCAACATCAGCAAAAGACAACAACTCCAATTGAACATCCCATCCCTGCCTCTGTTGCCTGATTCAGCTTCTACATTATCTTTAACCCTTTCTCCTGAGGTAATTTCTTCAACAAATTCCCTCTCTTTACTTCCTGTTTCTACTTTTTCTAATCATAATGTTTCTTCAACTGCTGATTTATCTTTTGATCCTCTTATTTCTAATTCTATTCCAGAATCACGTCATTCCACATCCAAAAACCTCCTAACTGGTATGGGTTTTCAATTACCGTTACCATTGCTTTGCTTGCATCTCTTGATCCTCCACATCATTTGCTTTGTTTGCTCCATTAGATCCTGTTGCTCCTTTTTTGCCTCTTTCAATCCTGTTACGATTCCAAAATCTTACAAGCAGACCTCTCGTATTCCTTGTTCGCAAGAGGCCATAGATTCTAAATTGCTGACCTTATTGGATAATGATACTTGGGACCTTGTGCCTACTCTTATGAACACGCCTGTCATCGATTATTAATGGATGTAAAATGTGAAACTCATTTCCAATGGTTCTATTAATAGCTTTGGTCACTCAAGGAGATAAACAAGAAGAATATGGTATTGACTATTTTGAGACCTTTGTTCTTGTTGCTAAGATGACAATTGTTCGTGTAGTCTTAGCTCTTTTGGTCATTAGTCAATGGCCCATTTTTTTCAGATGAATGTTAAAAATGCCTTTCTTCATGGTCATCTGAAAGAGACTATTTACATGTGGCCTCCTCTTGGTTTTTCAAATGATCGCTCCATCATGTGTTGTAATGCCCCAGAGTTAGAAAACCTAAGTATAACAAAAAAAGAAAAAAAAATCTTAAATTAATTCTGCCCAGTGGTATTTTTGTAATTTTACACCTCAAGGGCAATTTTGTAAATTTACCATTATTCTTTATTTAATACCATTATGTGCAGAATTTAATCTTAGTTGTAATCTAGTATTGGATGGCATAGTGGTAAATAAAATACTAAGGAATTAAAGAGTGCTTTGGTTCTTTTATTTAAATTGATTTGTGGACTTTATAAACAAATGAATTGTTTGATTATTGGTTGTAACTCTAATTAATGAGAGGTCTAAGGTTCAAGTCCTGTAAGCCTTAAGGAGGGAGGGGGGCAGTGTTATAATTGAAAACAAATCGTGTAAAAAGGGGGGGGGTCCTAAATTGTGCAAGGCTGGAGCCTCATACGTGAAGGAGTTAGGCAGTTAGTCAAATTAGAGAAAAAGGGTAAGGATATAATAGGAAATAAGAGATTTAGAATCAAAGAAAGAGAATAGAAAAGGGAAGAAAAGATTTACATGGGAGAGGGAATCGTGGAAGATAAGAAGAGGAGAAAGGAATTGGAAGGGAGGGGAATAGTGAGAGTGATACAGAGAGAGAAAAGAGATAAATCTGAGAGGAGAAGCACAAATGTAGAGTGATAGTGGCCCTCTCTGGCCACCTGATTGTCTGCTATTGAAAATCACCCAACCCTACTCTATTTGTTTACTTTTGAACTAATCTGATCTCCTACTGAGATCGATAGCCAGACCTCATCTGACCCTCTGTAGTTTGTTTCTCTGATTTTTATTTATGTTTTCTTCATTGTTCCTGCCCCATTTCAATACCCCAAAAATCCTTCAATTCCTTTTTTTCTGTTCAATCACAGAAAACCCTAAAATTCTGAAATGGATTGCTTGATTTCTTTTCTAGTTGCAGTCCCTGTTTGCTGATCTAACCAGCCACCTGGTTATGGCCATCTTTTGATCGAGTGCTAGGGCCGGCTAGGCCCTACCATAGGAGACTCGATCCAAGCATGGTGGTCATCCATCCACAGGAACTCCTGGAAATTATTAAAATCTCCATAATTCTGTCTTTTAATGATTGAACCAGCCTATGGCTGAGATCGATAGAAGTAACCAGTCATCTATTGATTCCTTATCCATTGTTTGGTGATCTGTTTAAGCTTATACCAGTGCCTGTAAAACCCATTCTTGCTTGGTTAAAGTCTGAAATCAGAAATCCTAATTTATTAGGATCGATTGGCTTAGTTGCCAGATCTGTTTCTTTGTTATAATCTGTTCTAATCTATACTTTTAGCACTCGATGGTGGTTGTTCTTTGAGTGATTCCTGCTGTATTTGAGACCTAGTTCCGTTGTTAATCCTAGTAATACATTATCCTGTAGAGACAGCATATATAGTGGTAAAGTACTGACTAACAGGGGTTTTGGGGCAAGTAAAGTACTGACTTGGTACTCACACTAGATGATTAATAGAGGATTCATTATAGTTTGCAGGTTGTGACTAATCCAAGTACTTAGAACTTGTAGGGTTGAATTAATTTGTTTACAGACTGAGGTAAGTGGAGTATAGTGGAGCACAACACAGGGGGTATGGTATGATTGACTTAAGTTTTGTTTGGTATGCTTGTTATGGTTGAAATATGCTTATATATGGTGATTGGAGTTGTGTTCGTATGTGATGTGTGGTTACGTGAGTAAAGTTTAGTGATGATAAATATTGTCTGTATGATGTATAATTGTGAAAGTGGTGCCTAAGGGTTGATGATTATTTCAAAATAAGTGAATGCATGGTTTAAAGTATTGGTACGTATCGTACCGTAACAGCCGATAAGTATCTGAATCGGCCCTTACCGATACGATGCATGAAATTTTTAAATCCTTTTGTATCGATATGTATCCTATGATACATACCGACACGCACTAATATACACCGATACATATTAATACTCTATGAAAAATTAAAAATCGAGATGAAATGAACGTTTCGGTATGTATCAGATACGGTGTGCTTACGGTCATATAATGGCCAAAGATGGGTCATTTTCAAAAAAAAAAAAGCCTTTTTTAGGGGTTTTTGTTCCAAAGTTGCCAACCATTTTTTTCTTTCTAACTAAAGTGGAAATCAAGGTTGGGAACAAGGATTTTATATTTATAGGACACAAATCTTGGATTCTTAGTGTGATACTCTCAACAATTTAGTGTTTATGCATAATACATGCTATATATAGCTTTTTCTAACTTTTTTTTATGCAAAAGTGTAAGAAAAGTGTTTCTTATCCATTTATGTGCGTATCTTTAGCGTATCTCCGATACGATATTGATTTTGGCCGACCGATACCGATATTTTAATCCTTGCATGAATGTTGTTACAATCTCCTAAATGAAAATAGTTTTCTGGATATTAAAAAAAAAAATTTATAGGACTTCTAGTTTTTAGCAATGTTTTACCATGATACTATTTACAAAATTTTCAGAACTGAGAAAAACCCCAGCCTTTGAAAGTTGAAAATTGCACGTACAACCAAAAATTCAATTTTTGTTCTTAGAGTGGGGTTTGACTTTTTATCCTTTTAGAATTTGATTTTTAAACTATTTTTATTAGATTCAAATAGCGAGGATATTTGCTTATATATGAATAATATCTTAAGTCAATCATTTACTTAAATGATATTTGAAAAAAATAAGTGTTGCGCCTTGCAGTAAGGCGACAGTCGCCCAGGCTCCAACCGGGCCGCCTGAACACATAGGCAACACCTTGACAACTATGTTAAAGTTTAGAATTGAAGGGAGTGTTTTAGGGTAAATAGATTGCACCATACCAGTGAAGAGTCATAGCCACCAGACAGGTAGAGTGTGTCCCATGGGGCCGCAAAAACATAACCACTATACACGTCTGAGTTTTCAGTGGTGTATATATAGTCACAGAGTGGGTGACAATAGAGTAATTGCAATGGGTCGTGTTTAGGTGGTGGTAGCCTATTTCCCTTAGTGACGATTAGAGTGATAAAAAGTGAATTCAAGTAAAAGTGTATTACTGAAGAATGTTATTTTTTAGAAAAACTAAAAGTGTTTGTTTGAACGTATGTGATTGTTTAGTTGTTGTTTCTGTTGTGCTCTTACTATATTCTTCCTTACTGAGCCATTCAACTCACCCCTTATTTAAATGACATCATAGAGGAATGAGACAAAGATATGCTTCTGGTGGGGAGTTCGAGGGCGACTTGAAGATTTATTTCTATAGCTTGCTATTTTATTTTATTGGATTGATTTAGTAGGGAGTGATTTGAGATGTAAACTCTAATAGATTGAATTTTGAGATTTCATAGAGACAAACCTTAGATTTCCACCAGTGGGAGTCATTTAAGGTTTAAAACTATGGTTTGTTTATTTTGTTTGAGACTTACTTTTGATGAATTTTGTTGTGAATGATTCTGTTGGCATTTAGCGATCGTTTGATCAGTGCCGGTGAGGTCTGAACCTTACTTGTATCCGGTCTGGGTCATGACATGTGTAAATTACAGAAATCTCAGTATGGTTTGAAACAGGCTCATGGAGCATGGTTTGAACACTTTTCCTGACATGATTCTTCAAACTGACTTCACTCAGAGTTAGCATGAGCATTCATTATGTATTCAATCTTTTCCCAAGGGTATGGCAATTTTTATTATTAAATGTGGATGAAAATTCTTGTCACTGGAGATGATACTGAAGCAAGTACTACACTGAAGGTTTTTCTGAGTACCTCCTCCAAACTGCAGTATTTGGGTCCTCACACATATTTTCATGGCCTCCAATTGTGGTTATTTTATTAACACAAATACACTCAAGACATCATTAAATTTGCTAACATTACTGGCGATAAGAAGGCAAATACTCTTATGGAAGTCAATGTAACGTATTTAAAATAAGCTAGAGACCCACTTTCTGATCCTATTACTTATCAACAACTTGTGGGCAGTCTTATTTATCTTACCATGATCGTCCTGACATTATTTGTGATGTCCACATTGTGAGCCAATTTGTATCTTCTCCTAGCCAGTTTCACTTCACTGTTGTTCATCATATTATTGGCTACTTGTGAAGCACATCAAAGCAGGGTTTATTCTTCTCCTATTCCTCATCGCTTCAGCTATGAGATTAAGCAGGCGCTGATTGGGCTGGTTGTCCAAACACTCAGTGCTCTTCTTCAGAATGGTGTGTATTTCATGGTGACTTACTCATCTCTTGGAAATGTAAGAAGCAACGTTCACGTTCTAAGTCTTTTGCTGAGGCTGATTATCGCTAAATGTCCTTGGGTTTGCAGTGAAGTCATTTGGCTTCATGGTTTACTTGGTGATGGTTGTTTGGTTGTTTTTTTGTTTTTCTTTCCAGAGCTGACACCTCTCTGTGTAGATAATACCAGCACTGTTTGTATTGCCTTCCACTCCTGTGTTCATAAGTGTATCCAACATATTGAGGTTGATTGTCACTTCATCCGTAAGATATATGTCTGTGGCCTCATTTCTCTTTTCTACATAGCTTTTGCTCATCAGATTGCTGATATTTTCACAAAAGCTGTGTCCTTTGCTCGACATCATTATCTTCTAGGAGTGTAAAGAAAAGGGGTGTATTTTATGCCCGCGATATAAGTGTATTTTTGCACACAAACATGGGACAGCTTGCATATTAATAAAGGCTCGATTGGGTGAACCGATCAAGGAGATCACCATCCAAACCTGTCTCATATTTTTCGTTTTAGTAACAAGGTTTCAGTTCCAATCAATTGATATAATTAGCTTAAGTATTCCCCCTGAGGAAGGGACCAAGACACCTGAACCTGCACCCATGGTTTAAAGTATCTCCGATAGGATACGACACCCCTCCGATACGTATCATATGGCAACCGGTACCGATACTTTAATCCTTGTCTCCTTGATCTTAGCATATCTTAGTGTATCTCCATACGATACGATACCCTCTGATACCTATCTTAAATTTAGCCAACCGATACGGCAGCCGATACCGATACTTCAATCCTTGCCTGCATCCTAGGAATGCTGGAGGTGATCACATTTTCCCAATCTGAATATTAATAGAAAGTGTGAGGTAACCCTCTGAATAGAGTGTTGGACATAGCTGAATATAGAACCCTCAGTCTCACTCTCTCAAGGACCACGTTCTCTGAAAAATACTTATCATGGAAGAGAAGTTCAAAGATCCTCTATTCTCCTTCCATATCTGTTTCTTTTCTTGATATGATCTCATGATTTACTCCAAAGGAGATTGTTGGAATTGTTGAGCAAACTATCACATTGTAAATCAAGAAACTCATCTTTCTATATTCTGTTCAACATAAAACTTATTCTTATCTACCTTTCTCAGGATGTTAATATAGTCCATTTCAGTGTTGTCAGGATGCTTGAATGATTCTGCATTACTAGCTAGCCAAACCAGAAGTGCTTCACACAAATGCCTCTCACTGCAAGATTGTAAGTCGATTAGAATTCCACATACATAAATGAATCGATGTACTGAGATTGATAATAAACAACCTGTCCACTGTCAGATGAGGATGTTCCACGCAAGAACTTAACAATTCATATGGAACATCAGAAAAGGAGCTACAATACATTGCCCACATCTGTAAGGAAAAACAACCTTATGAGCTTCTACTATGGTCAAGGTAGAAAAGAGAGACTAAATGCAATTGAATATATTTAACTGCACATAATTATACATATATTTCTAAAAGCAAGGAGATCCACTATTCTAATACTAAATCAAAGTTGAAGTTGTTCTATTTCATTGACCTCTTCCAACTACTCCCCTTCCCTTCCTGCCCCCCTCCCTAGGACAACAACAACAACAACAAGAGAGCTTAGCCTTATCCCAACTAAATGGGGTTGGCTACATGGATCCGCAAGTATTTGAAAAAAAAAAAAACTTTGTGACATCGCACTCACGAACCGTCTGCAACTTGAATTCTAGCCCTCCAGGAGCTCTGTTAGATGCCACACTTGGGTGAAGACTTAACTTTTGCATGTCTCTACTAATTAACTCATCAATGGTCAATTTTGGCCTGCCCCTAGCCCTTTTAGTTCCATTCATCTGCATCTGATCTCTCCTCTGTACTGGGGCATCCAAGGGCCTCCTTTAGACATGCCCAAACCATCGTAACCGACATTCTCTAAGCTTATCCTGAATTGGGGCAATTCCAAAATCCGATCTAACCTAGTCATGAGGGTTAGACCAGGTTAGATCCCCCTCCCTAGGACTTCTCTCTAAATTTATTCCTGACCATCTCCTTCCTTCCCTCCAATCCATCCCTTTCGATGATGAAATCACCTCTGCTATCCTCTCCTACAAAGCCAACAAAGCTCTTGGCCCTGATGGCTTCAGTATGGGATTCTTCACCTCTTGTTGGGACATCATCATATATGATCTCACCAGTGCTATAAGAAGCTTCTGTTTTAACCCCAGTCAGATCCAGGGTGTCAACACACCTTCCTCTGTCTCATCCCTAAGAAAGAAGGTGCTTCCCGCATGTCTGACTTCAGGCCAAGCTCCCTTACAATCTCCTTTATAATTTTATTGCCAAAATCCTTGCCAATAGGATTCAATCGGATGTTGACTCCCTTGTCAGTCCTAACCAATGTGCCTTCATTGTGGGGAGAAGCATTGTTGATAATATCATTCTCTGCCATGAGATTGTTAGAGTATTCGATTGGAAACCTTATGGATCTACTGCTCTTCTCAAGATTGATATGATGACATCCACAAAGCCTTTGATTCCATCAAATGGGACTTTATCTCTAAAGTCTTACTTCAAATGTCCTCTCCCCCCCCCCCACTCCGTGCATTGGATCCATTCTTGTATATTTCCTCTCTGTAGTTCTCTATCCTTGTCAATGGCAGACCAATGGGTTTCTTTACCTCTTCTATTGGTATCAGGTAAGGATGCCCTCTCCCCCTTCCTCTTTGCCCCTCTCAAGGTGCTCTCTAGATCTATTCAATCTTCCACTAATCTCCACCGCATCCCCTCATTCCCATATGCAAATCTCTTCGGCTCACCCATCTAGCCTTCGTTGATGATCTCATGATTTTGTCTAAGGGTGACCCCCTTTCTATTTCCTCCATCATCTCCTCCCTCTCCCTCTTCAAGCGTCTCTTTGGCCTCCATATCACCTCCTCAAATCTGGCCTCTTCCACTCATGTGTCTCTGACTCTTTAAAGGCTCCCCTCATGGAGCTTACTGTATTTTCCCATAAAAGTCTCCCTGCCAAGGTCCTTGGCTTGTCACTCATCACCACTAGGCTTACCGCTCATCATTGTGCTCCCATGCTCGAACTCATGAAGAAGAGACTTCAGTTATAGAAAGGCAAGCTTCTTCCCTATGTTGGGCATCTGAAGCTTGCCAGATATGTGCTTCAACCCTTGTATCTTTATTGGTCTGGTATCTTCAACCTTCCTTCATCCACCATCCATAAGGTGGAATCCCTTCTTTGTTCCTTCCTCTAAAAAGGTTCCGACTCCAACATATTCCTTCACCCATTAAGTTGGGCCTCTGTCTACCATCCCAAGTCTGAGGGAGATCTCGGTCTGAGAAGAATCAATGAGGTCAATTCTGTAGGCATCCTTAAACTCTTATGGAAAATTGCTTCTAAGCATAACAACATTTGGGTTTCTTGGGTCTACTTCTCCCTCAAGAATGACTTCATAAACTCTTATGATTATTGTCCTTTGTATTATTGTTTTGTTTAGTGGTATGTCTCATAATGACAATAGGCCCACATGTCTGAGATCCTATGTGTCCTCCTTATCCTTTGTGTTTGTATGATGCTCTATATATAGGGCTTATGAATGAATATCCGGATATCCCCGGTCTTTGTGAAAGCCTGAAAGCTCTATATAAAAATGGTATCAAAGCCAGACTTCTCCTTCTTCGGCTAAACTTCCTCTTCTGGCTATCACCCTTGTCTGATTGAACCTGCTGTAGCTAAAGATACAGTCTAGGCCACGCCCTTTTGCAAGTAATCCTTGCTTATGGTTCCTACTGGCAGAAAAAGACCCTTGAGCGTTGTGGGCTTTCAGGCTAAGGATGCCGTTCAGTGCCCTGTTTGGCTCGGGTTGCTTTGCAGTCAGGTACTATGATCAGGGGGGTTCTTGATCGGCCTCGACTAGCTGTGTCTTTACCTACTCCAGTTTCTCCAGTAGGTAGTGATGGTTCAGAGTTGTATTTTGCCAAGTCACTTTTGTTGATTCAATGGCTTCGCCTTCTTCCTCTTTGTTTTCTTCTCCCCGTCGCTCTTCTTCTTCTCGATCTTCCTCTTCTTCCTGGCTCTCAGTAAGTTGTACAATTTGCAATTGTCTGTAAGGACCAAGAGCTAAATACCATTCCCTGAGTTTTCCTTGGAGTCGTGCAACAAATTTGGACAAGACAGTGACAGTTGATGCTCCTTCATGAAGTAGCACTATCAGATGGCTTATCGCTTGCAAAATCACGCATTTGATCTTCTTACAGGCCATTCTGAAGATGCCATTCTGAAGATGCGTTGTTCATCACTATGGACTCTAACCAAGTCCCTCGCTGTACCTATGTTCCCCGACAAATATCTAGAGATGAACTCCTTCATCTCCTTCCCTCTTCTTGGGTTACAGCCTATGAACAACAAGTCTCAGCTTCAGCCACAGGCCACTCCAGAACCAGTTTAGTCCACAGATCCAGAATACATCACTCATCCTAATGGAGAGGTAGAAATTCGGTTTCCTCCTCCTAGACCCCGTCCTTCTCCTTTTCCAACCTCCTTTGGTATGATCCAAGAAAAAAATCCTATTAAGTCTTTTGATTCTAAGGGTGATCCGATTTACTTCTTCCAAGATCCAGTTACTGGTCATAAATATTTTGACCATTGTGACTGTGATGATTGTCTACAAGACTCTGAAGATGATTTCCCTCCTTCTCGTCGTTCTTCTAGACGAAAGTCTACCCAACATCAGTTACAAGAACGATATGAGGTAGGTGATTCCTCTGTTGGACCCCTCAGTACTGAATCAAAATACCCTTTCTTTGTCAAATATGGAACTCCCAAGGTTCCTCCTACACCTCCCAAGGTTTCTTGGGTTTGGCGTAGCATTCTTCTCCTCAGAACTTCAGCTCTCAACGCCATCACCATAGGCAACGGCTCCTTTACTTCTCTTTTGCTTAATCCTTGGCCCCTTTTGGAGTGCTCCTCTCAATTGTTAGTCCTAGATCTATATATTCTTTAGGTCTTAAAAGATCTACTAAGGTGGCTAACATCACTTCAGGAAGACTGGGCCTCTCCCACCTCCCTTCCCCCTTTTTCTCCAGCTCTACGGGATAGTGAAGATAAAATCTCTTGGCTCCCTTACCCTTCTGGTCTCTTCACCTCCACCTCTGCCTGGAGTCATATCCGATCTCCTGGTCATCTTGTCCCTTGGCATAACACCATATGGGTTAAAGGCCATATCCCTCACCATAGTTTCACTGCTTGGCATGCCATCTCCGGCTACATTCCCACCCAGGACTTTCTCATCTATTGGCACATCCCAATCCCCCCCCCCTCTGACTGTCTTTGCTGGAATGGATCAGAAGATGTCAACCATTTTTTTTCTTACCCCTTCTCCTCTACCATTTGGAAAAAAGTTCTCAGTCTTTGCTAGCCTTCCAGAAGGCGTCTTCTTCCCTTCAGCATAGAATGGATCTGAGTTAATGACTTTTGATGGCTCCACCATATGTGATATTGTTGGGAAGCTTTTATTTTGAGTCACCATCAACCACATTTTGGATGGAGCATAATCTTCGTAGATGGACTTCCAACTACCACTCTTAAAATAAGATTTGGAATGCCATCTACTTTGACGCCTCATCCAAAGTTGGTTGCCTCAAGTATCGGCATGTTAGAGATACCCGGCTTATTGTTGTTGCTTGGGTCTTCCTGATTCTATCCTTGATCATCCCCCTCCCCCTTGATAGTTGTTTCCCCGTTTGGCTAATCTGTTGTTTGGTTTTGTTCCCCGGTTTGCCCCTTCTGGCTTGATGCCTCCCCCCACTCTATCCCCCCTTGTATATTCTTCCCCTTGCATAATTTAATTGTTTATTCATCCAAAGAAAAAAAAAATACTAAATCAAAAGTGACATGACTAGTAATATAAAAGTGGTAATGTGGTATAATAATTGGAAATCCAAAAGCTACTAAATCCATAGAAACATAAAGACTCATGAAGGGGATGATGAACAAGCTTAAAATGTGTATTCCTTATCCACATAGAATGGTTTTTCACCACCAAGATGTGTTGTCAAAAAGTACAAAGTTATTTCCCATTTACATAACAACATCACACTTCACAGACTCATGAAGAGGGGATAACGAATCAATAGTCCCCAGCATGCAACCTATGAGACTTAAGACCTAGATATGACCAATATTCCTATCCAACAATAATTATAAAAATATTAACAAGAAGGAAAAAAGAGAGTGGGACTGTGGGAAGGCGCTTCTAGTTGAGGAGAAAAAGCGGTCAATAAAGCACAAGCAGTAGATCTATTCAGCCTACAAGTTGCTCCACAGCATCTTTTTTTTTTTTTTGGTGATTAATATATTCATTATCAAAGAAGAAAAAATAGGGAATATATAACCCCGAGGAGGAAAGAAATAAAAAAAAAAAAGCAATAAAATCATGCTACATACTCATTAAAGGGTAGGATGCAAAAGAAAAGGAGGACAAAGGAAGCTTGTTCCTAGGGGAATCACGTAACGGCCAGCTAGGAAGCGAGCGGAGCTTGGAACTAACATCAAAGTAGATGGCATTCCAAATCATGTCGAAAGAGCAAGAGTTGGAAGTTCATCTTCGAAGATTTCGTTCCATGCAGAGGTGGTTGATAGTGGCACAAAAAACAAGCTTGCTCACAGTGTCACAGATAAAAGATCTAGCAAAGGTCATTGTCAACCCAGATCCATTCCCTGTGAAGGGAAATATCTTCTCTACCAGGCCAACAATTAGTAAGGACTTTTTTCCACACAGCAGAGCAGAAAGGACAGCCAAAGAAAAGATGTTTGGTGTCTTCAATCCCATTCCAGCAAAGACAACAGGCTGGAAGGACGCTAATATGATGGTAGAGGAGGAAGGATTGGGTAGGGAGACAGTTGGAGAGAATTCTCTAGGCAGTGAAGCTATGCCGAGGGATGTGGCCTTTGAACCAGACAATCTTGCAGCAAGGAGCAAGCTGACTGTGGGAGGGATCATAGTTGTTACGGCATCATGGCAACCTAAGGCGGTGGAGGAGTGGCTAATTGATTTGGCGGTGAATCGCCCGCTATGGCGTTGCCATGGCGATCAAATTGCTCATGTGTTATTTTTTATTTTCCCTATTTTCTAAAGTTATTTTGTATGTTATAATATATACCCTATGACATAAAAACCAATCAACATTAAGCAACATCAAGTCACAAAAATCAACATAATCATACTCACATCGAGTCATAAAAAATCAACATGACTTATTGACATTTAGAGAGATGCTCTTCTTCTATAATAAGTTTTATTGGTCAAATGATTTTATTTTTAGATGAGACTTCTTGTATTAGGTATAACACAAAACTAGCTTTCCAACAAGTCTAAGATTGCTTAAATCTGAGTAGTTACGACAAAATTATGTTCCGATAAAACTTATTTTAAAGTATAGAAATTTTGTTAAATCGCCTGAATGAAAATAATTTTATTGACATCAAAACAATAGATTATTTTACCGGACTTTTGGTTTTAAGCAATGTTCTATCATGATAAAATTTATAAAATTTTCAGAATTGAGAAAAACCTTAGCATTGAAGGTTTAAAATCGCCCTACAACCAAAAATCCAATTTTTGTTCCTGGACCGGGGGATTGACCTTTTATCCTTTTGGAATTTGATTTTTGAACTATTTTTATTGGATTCAAATAGGGGGTATTTGCTTATTTATGAATAATATCTTAAGTAAATGTAACTTACATGGTATTTGGCATAAATAATAGCAGAAAATATAAGGCGGCATATAGGCAATAAGGCAACAGTCGCCTAGGCCCCAAGCAAACCGCCTAGATGCCAAGGCGGCATCGCCATAATGGCAGAAAATATAAGCCGACATACAAATAATAAGGCAACAGTCGCCTAGGCTCCAGGCAAACTGCTTGAACGCCAACAATTATGGGAGGGATGTGGCATTTGAACCAGACAATCTTGTGCCAAGGAGCAAGCTGGCTGTGGAAGGATGTGGCATTTGAACCAGGCAATCTTGTGCCAATGAGTAAGCTAGTTGTGAGAGGGATGTAGAGCGGATAAAGTTCCGAGCAAAGGAAGAACTGAAGATGCTGGAAGGCTCAAGAGACCAGATGACCTTGTCCTCACCCCCATAAGGAGGGAGGGGAGAGAGGGAGGAACTCCACAGAATCTTTATTACTCTCCAATTTTTGAACTCGCTTGAAAAGAGACAAAGTTACTAGGCTGGAAGCCCAAGGTGGAAAAGGCTACATAAATGTATATAATCCTAAACTCGAAGCAATAAACTCAGAGAAACTTTAACAGCTATTGTGTAAGACTTAATAGTTGTAAGGACTACTCTTGAAGTGTCGGCATGGAATGGTTTAACAACTAATGTTTGTGGGTAGTGGACCCAAGAAAATGATCACAAGTTCACTTCCCTATCAAATCTAGTTGAAGCTTGCTATTTTGTGATAAATTGCACACTATAATCATCAAGATTGAAAGTAAATCCAAATTTTGTGTCGATAGATTGGTTGGTGGAAAATATATCAGGAAGGATCAACAACGCCACAAATATTTCAAGGATGAGAAAGAAATTCCCAAGAAAAAAGGGGGAACAAGTATTTCAAGAATGAGAAAAGAACTTCCCAAGAAAAGGGGCTGGGGGAGGGGACGACAACAAAGAAAGCAATACAAGACATAAAAGTTCGATTCCACCCAAGGAAAAGAGGTAACACACAGGAACCAGGAAACCTCCATTCAAATAACTAAAATCTGTGTTGACCATAGGCCCTTTTCTATATAAGAATGAAAAACAATTCATAACTCCAAACTTAATTCCAAAATAAACTAAGACTCTTAATACAACTCTAATTACAAATCCAACCCCCTTCCCAAACAAATGAGAAAGAGAAGAGAGAGTCCAAAAAAAATAACTAATCATTTTTTTTTAATGCATAAATTCCTAATCATATTAAACTTCCTAAATAGAAATCCCATGAGAAATGGACACCTGTAAGCAAATCGCACAGAGCTTTCCCAATAAAGCCCTAAATCTGTATGTGTATATCTGAGTAACAGGAAAGATGACCACGTTGGTCCAAATATTAAATGGTGTGGGGCAAGGATTCCCCAGATCTCCAACCATGTAGTATGGCAAGTAGGTACTAACTCCAAAGCCCAAATGTTTACAGGAACAGAAAGCAAAGCTGTACTGATGTAGCACTAGTTGAATTTCAACCTGTAATTCCCAGTGACATTTGTCTTCGTAAAGTAGTCTAAATATTCAGTCCATGATAAAAGTGCTGACTTGGACAACAAGATGGTATTGGATGAAAGAATGTAGCTCACATTGTACTGCAGGGGTGGGCACTGGTTCAGCCCATCGACTATAGAGAATGTGAATTTTGGTATTCTTTCCTAGGAGGAATGAGACCTTACACTATAGACTTGTATACAACAACACAGCCTTTTCCAACTAAATAGGGTCAGTTACATGGATCCGTAAGAGGGCAGAATATTAATAGAAATTGAAGAAAGGGATGAAGAACATCTCAGGGACATCCACCAAAATGGGGTCGGCTACACGATCTTTGCCCTCCAAACAGATCTACTTGAGGCCATACTAGAGTCAAGACCTAAACTCTACATGTATTTCCTTACTACTTCCCCTAAAGTCATTTTAGGCCTATCCCTACCTCTTTTTAGCTCCTTCCATCTAAATCTGATCATTGGCATATCACCTCAATGACTTTCCCGGAGCTTCTCCTGGATCGGGGCAACTCCCAATCAAAGCTAATACAGTCATTTGTTACTCTATCTCTCCTAGTTTTTTTGCATATCCATCTTAACATCCTCATCTCCGCTACACTCAGCTTATCTAAATTACGCTTCTTGAGTACCCAACATTTCACCCCATATATCATAATCGGTCTTACAATTGTCTTGTAGAATTTTCCTTTAAGCTTTATAGGAATGCGTTGGCCACATAACACTCCAAATGCACCCTCCAATTCATCAATCCCACTTTAATTCTATGGGAAACATCATCCTCATATAACCCCTTCTTTATGGTTGACCCCATATATCTAAAACATTCGCTTTACGATTCTCTCTCTCTCTCTCTCCTTAAGTTTCACCACTTCTTTATTATCCTAGTTTGACTAAAGTTACACACTATATACTCCATCTCCATTCTACTTATCTTAAAACCTCTTGATTCCAAGGTTGATCTCTATAACTCCAACTTATCAATAATTTCTGCTACTATCTCATCCACCAAAACAATATCATCAACAAAAAGCAAACACCACGGAACCTCATCTTGGATGTTTATGTTAAATCATCCATGATAAGCGTAAACAAATAAGGGCTTAAAGCTGATCCTTGATGTAAACCAATTATAATTGGGAATTCACTACCTTGACCTCCCACTGTTCTTGCATTAGTCACTACGCCCTCATACATGTCTTCAATTATATCCACAAATTTACTTGAAACCCTTCTCTCTCTAGTACATGCCATATTAGCTCTCTAGGGACTCATATAATAAGATTTTTCTAGGTCAATAAAGACCATATGGAGGTCCTTCTGTGATTCATCTGTTGAGTCATCTTAGCCTTTTTGAAATCAGCGAAATTAGCAAGATTTCGGTGAGATTTTGAACCATGACCGTCACCATGGTTTCTGTAATTCACTCTTTAATTCTTAACCTAATTCACTGACCAGGGAGTTTTCTACATAAGCTCTCTTTAAGTATGAATTATCAAACCTCTCCAATTGCTTTTAAGACAATACCCACAATTAGTTCTTACCTTGCTTCACACTTCTATGGTTAGTTCAGACTGACCTCGGCTGTTTTCTTAAAGAACTTAATTCTTACATCACAAATATTACAATGAACCCGTCCTCAAGAAAAGAGCCATTGATAGGATGCAAAGAATGGGAAGTGCATTTTATCTTAGAACTAATTTATGTTCGCAGAGTTAACATAGATGATCTAGTTCAAGAGTCGTGTCCAAGACTTGCACCACAAGGTAATGGCAGTTATTTTCTTTGTTTCTCCTTTTTTTTTTTTTTGGGGGTGGGTGGAGGAGATGAGAAATAAAAGCTCTTCAATCTTTCTTATCTTGCAGAAGTGCTATGTTTTCTACTGGTGGATTTTGCCTTTATGCCAACATATGCATTATTGCATTGTATTTTACACTCTTAAACCTCACATAACTAAACTAATACCAAAGAATTAGTAAGTCAAGAGTAAGAATCAAACATAATGCAAATGCTAATGCAAAACGAAATAACATTTCACATTCCAGTTACATCACTAAATGGTTTTAGAATGCTAGAGCAACCAAACTTGAAATATAGCAGGTGAGTATACATCTATTTGGTCTTCCAATTATATGTTTTCTTACAAAAAGCATTAGCGAACTCGGAACTCATATATATATATATATATATATATATAATTGAAGTGCGATGGCTGATTAAATAAAAGTAGGTTACCCACAAAGTTCTTTGCCAAATAGTCCGTGCATATTTCTGCAGTAAAACCAACGGCTGCAACATATTTCAATACCTGCTATCAGAGTGAGTGCCTTGGTGTTGATGTTATAGCATAAAAACTAGAAGTAGCAATATTTTTAACAGAATCATTTCTACCATTCTTTGGGATCACATAAGACCTCACCATTCTCTAATCCAAAGTTCCAAATTTCAACAATGTCATCCACTGTTATTTGCAGTGATCGAAGCCCCCTGGAAGAGGTTGTCTCGGAGAACCATGACTTGCATTCCAGTAAAAGTGACTCCACCCCGAAAAATAATGCACCCTGGAAAAATTCACACATATTTTAGACACACTGTGCATGCACTATTTCTCAAGCAACTCTTAAGGATATAATATGTGATTGTTATGTTAGCATTCATGGAAGAGAATTTAAATTTGCACATTAGGCACAAGAAAGGCAGAGCAGAGAAAGTCATTGTTGCATATGAAAAAGCAGAAAAAGTGTGCTTTGTACATGCAACGAGCAGGGTATCGTGACCCAAATTGGAAGGGGAAACTTACAAGGAGAGTGGGAAAAGAAAAAGGAGTATGATGAGCGGAGATTCATTCGTCATCTTCAGTGAAATATTAACCCTACTTGTTAAGGATAAGGTTTATGACTAGATTATGATAAGGACTGTGACTTAGCCAAACCATTGTAATCCTTGTATCCTCTCTATAAATAAGAAAGCCATCTGTCATTCTAGACAAGCCAAATCATTCTCTTATTCTCTTGTTCTCAACTTGCAATCTGAGCCCAATACATTGGGTATTTTTTTTCGTATCTGCCTCTAGTGAGACCAACCACTGCTCCGGCCTCCCTTACCTGGTCGAGCATGGTAAACTAAACATGCACAAAGGTATGTCGCACCACGCCTGACCCCACTGGTAACCGCCTAACCTTGCTGACCCATATGGCCCCATGGCCCTTCATCACCCGCTGTTCACCGTCGGCCACTGCCCGACCCTAGCGCTCCCTGTAAGATGTCATCTGGCCCTTGTGCTCCCCACCAGGCACCTCTTTGGCCCTCACAATCCCCAACAGGCACCCTCCTGCTGCTTGCGCTCCCCGTCGCCAACTAACTGGCCGGCACACACCTCATGCCAGACCTCGCTTGACCGCCAAACCCCGCCAGCCTCCCTCCTAGGTCTCGCGTTCCCACCAAGCCTTGCCAGGCCATGCCTGACTACCTCTTGTTGCCACTGGGCCAGCCAGCCTCACCTCTCACTGCTGCTGGCCCTAGCCAGCCTGAGCCTAATGCTGCCGCTTGCTTCTCTGCCAGCACTCTTGCTGGTTTTTCTCCCTATTGCTGGTTTCATGCCAGCCCTTGCCCACCTTCACAATCATAGTGACTGTTTGATCCATGGGCCCAGTCCTGCTAGCTGCTCTTATTATGCCTTTTTTCCATTGGTCCCCATCCTTTTTGCATAACCTCATCGGCTCCATGACGAAGAGTGTCATCAGTGACCTCAACAGGCTGAGTAGAGGGTAGTGCGGTGGGTCGTTTTGGACCTGTTAACAACAAGAATGGCATTGTTTTCAAGGCGTCACCAAGGTGACGACTTGGTGTCCAGGAGGTTTGCCTGGGGCCCAGGCGACAATCGCCTCATTGCACTGCATGTTGCCTTGTGTTTTGGTACTTATTTATGTCAAATATCATTTAAGTAAATGTTTTTACATAAGATATTATTCATAAATAAGCAAATACCCCCTATTTGAATCTAATAAAAATAGTTTAAATATCAAATTCTAAAAGAATAAAAAGTCAACCCCCCAGTCCAAGAACAAAAATTGGATTTTGATTATAGGGGCGATTTTCAGCCATAGTTATTAAGGCGTTGGTAAAGCGCTAATGCGGTTGAGAGGGGTTAAGGTAGTAAGCCGTTTTACGTTGTGTATGAAAGGCGACCGCCTTATATGGGTTTTTTTAGAAAAGATTTGTTTTTACAGCTGATTTATGAATATTCCAAAATAAACTTCATGGTTGGAAGGTGCATAATGTTAGATGCACATGAGATACACTGGATCAAACTCTAATGACTTAAAACTCTACCGAAAAAACACGATATTCTCTCAAAACCCCAACTCGCAAAACCCCAAATCGCTCCACAGCAGATGGTGAAGCACTCTAGCGGTCCCCCCTCCTTTGATTCTTCTCTGGCGGCCTCCGGCAAGGTTCCATCCCCTCTCTTCAGGTACGTTGTTGTTTATTTTTTTATTTTTCTGTTTTTTCTCATCTTCTTTGTGAGATTTTTTTTTTCTCTCTTCTTCTTTCTTCTCCCTTCTTCTTCCTTCTTTCTTCTTCTTTCTTCTCCCTTCTTCTTCCTTCTTTCTTCTTCTTTCATCTTCATCTATTCATCATAGTCTTACGACTCTCAAGTCTTAACTCTTTACAATTTTTTTTTTTTTTGTTACCTACGATGAGACCGTGAGAGTCATAAGACTCTTGCTGAGTGCTGACGCTATGTGTTTCTCTTTCCCCTTGCATCAGCTGTGTGTTTCTCATACCTAGCAATTGAACATTATTGAGATTGATCAAGGTAGGGCCCTTACATATTAGTAACGAACGAATACTACAGCAATAATGGTTATCGTTTATAATTTTGTTTCATAATAATGTATTTATATTATATGTTAATATGTTATGATGATTGATGATTGATGAAGATGCACTTAGTTTATTCACTTTATTGATTTGTTTTCTTGATGAATATCTTGCATTGGTATGAACCTTTAATATTTATTTAGCATATGAGTAATAAGATTCAACTAAGTCAAATAGAATGGTTTTATAAAAAAATTATACAGGAATGTTTTAGTCAATAAGGCGACGCTTTATGCCCGCCTTATTGCTAAGACGCTCTAAAAGACCCTCAAACACCTCTGTCGCCTTACTGCCTTAATAATTATGTTTTCAACTTTTAAATGCTGGGGTTTTTCTCAATTATGAAAATTTTATAAATCCTATCATGTTAAAACATTGCTAAAACCAAAAGTCCAGCAAAATAATCTTTTGTTTTGATATCAAAAAATATTTTCATTCAGGAGATTTTAACAGTATTCACGCACTTTAAAATAGGTTTGACCGAAGCATAACATTGTCATCACAACTCAGATTAAGTAATCTTCAACTTGTTGGAAAGCTGGTTTTAAGTTATACCTAATAAAAAAAGTCTCATGTAAAATTAAAATCATTTGATTAGTCAAACTTGTTATAGAACAAGAGTATTTCTCTAAATGTTGACTTTTATGACTTATTGTTGATTTTTTATGATTTGATGTGGCTAAATGTTGATTTTTAATGACTTGATGTGGCTTAATGTTGATTTTTTTTATACAAGGTATATGTAGCTTACTAAGTAATGTTAGAAAATAGGGAAAATAAAAAATTTATTCATCCAAAAAAAAAATTTAATAACAATTGGTCGCCTTCTCGCTTAAGCGCTTAGACAAACCTCCAACGCCTTGGTTCGACTTGGCGCCATGACAACTATGAAGAATGGGGAGAATGCTTGAGTGATCTGACTTATCATATAAGCCTTTTATTTATAATATGCAAAATAGAGTCATGATAGGAGTACAAGACAAAACATACCCAAATTACAAGTATACCCCTCCCCATCCAGCTGCCCCACTCTAAATAGGGTCAGTGGAGGGGGAAAGCCCCAATGTGCCCCTGCGGCACACTTAACCCCTATTCTAACAGGAACCCATGGCCATAACCTATCTCTCAAACCGGGTCCTACAAAATAAATGGGACCAATTATCTTACATTATCCGGGCATGCCTTCTTAGTATCCAGCATAATAATTTCTAGGGTATCTGACTGGCCACACCCCAAAGCCTACTAAGGCTACTGCTGGCAGCACTTGATCAGCCAATGATGCCCTTATTATGTCATTTCTCCTAAACACCATGGAGCCTGCAATCAGCGCCAAATTTGTCTTACTAAACTCTGTGAAGGAATTACGTTATGTAGTTAAGCAAACCTATGCACAACCAAGCAATTATGGCTAGATCTATGAACTTCGTCACCAAGTTAATGAGACCACTCAAAAAGGAGTTGTCACTTCCTGCTTACTACTTTACTCTTAATACTCTGGCAATCATTGGACTTCTGCCACCTTGTTCCCATGGCCTGTACTGTTGATGCTAGAGCTTTTCAAAAGGAGCGCAAGATGGAAAGAGTATGATTCCTTACTAACTTGAATCCAGAGTATGATGAGATCTGAGTCCAGGTTCGTAGTAGAGATAAATTCCCTACACTGCTCCAGGCTTATAATTTGGTTCAACATGAGGAACGTCGCCGCTTTGTTATAATGCATTGTATTGCCCCTACTCGATATCGGATCTTGTTACTACTACTTAGGTTCTCCAAAACATGGACCATCTTAGTTCTATCACCAAACCTGATACTCCTGCAAAAGAATCAGCAAAGTGTAATTATTGTGGGCATCCTTGCCACACCAAAGAGACTTTTGGAAGCTTCATGGTAGCCCTAAAGGGGGGCGTGGTGGGAACAAGGGCCTTCCCTCTCTAAGCTCATCTCTCTGAGATGACTGAAAATTCATCCTCCACTCCTACACCTCCATTCTCTTTGGAACAGATAGTTGCTCTCCAGCACATAATGACAGCTTGGTACAGAAACCTCTCCCAGTGACTCTTCAACTACACATCTCTTCACTTCACATCTAGCCCAATCAGGTATATTTCATGTTTGTTCTAGTTCTAGTCCTTCTTGGCTCCTTGATTCCGGGGCCTTCGATCATATGACTAGCTCCTCATATATGTTTCGTAACTATCTCCCTTGTTTGAGTTGCCGATGGGTCCCTGTCTGCTATTTCTGGTAAAGGTTTTGTTTCTCTCTCCTACTATATCCTTGTCATTTGTTCTCCATGTCCCTAACCTTTATGCTAATTACTTTCCATTTATTGATGTAGATCGAAACATTAAGAAAATAAGGCCAAAACACTGTTCACGTGAACAATGTCCTAGCGCATATTTGTCACATAAAGGAATGCTTCTAGAAGATTTTGTGGGTCTCAAGGACAGATTTCGTGAAAGAGGAATAGTTTGTTTTCTTTTTTTAATTAGTTTCTATTTTGTTAAGTCTTGGACAGCAAGCTATCGATGGAGACTTCTAGAATACTTTCTTCGTCCAAAGGATTGTTTCCTTTAAGCCTTATTTCCTTTTTGGTTTTATTTACCTTCAGTTATTTATTATTGTACAAGGAACAAAGGAAGATCTCTCTCGCTAGAGACTTTCTTTTCTTATTTGTCTACTTTTTCATGTAACCTTCTATTTTGGAGGCGAGGCTCATGCCTATATAATGTAACGACCCATGAAAGGTCCCCCAGGATTTAATGAGTAAAGAATTTATTTGCTTTGTGCAATGGGAAGCTGTGAGAGACAGTGAGGTGAGATACCCTTGGCTTAGATAGCCCTCCCCCTTTCTTCCCTTTTTCTCTTCTCTAATCGATCCCTTGTCTGAGTTTATTTTTCTGGTCTTCTGTGATCCATCAAACCCTCCATAGAAGCTGCTGATTTCACTCATTGAAGTCACCATTGAATGACCAAAACACTGCTGGATCTTGTTGCAAATCAGAGGAGACATTCATCATCTGCAGCTCCTCTTTCTTGAGGTTTCCTGCTGAAACCTTCAAGAGTGTTGATCTCAGCAGCCTGTGACCTATTGAGGCTGATCTTTTGGGATTCTATTTCCCCTCCAAGGAACCCCACTCGATGGTGATTTGGAGTGGTCCTGAGCCTTGATGATATTAGCTCCAGAAATCTCCTATTTCATCCCTAAATCAAGAATCTGCCGATCTCCAGATTTAACTATCAGTTTCGTCTGATATTTTGAGGATTGAATCCTTCCACCCATACCTAAGTTCAATGGTAAATTCATCCCTACTCTTCTTGTGTTGCTATGGTTCCTGAATTAAGATATTTTCTGATTCTTAAACCCCTGGTTCTGTTCTGTATTGGGTTATATAGCTACTGCCTATGGTTCTATTTGTTGAGACCTAGCCTTACATTATTTATCATCTCACTGTTGTGTTCATTTCTATTCCACTCATTGTGTTTTTCAAGCTCTATTGTGATGAGGCAGCAATCAGTATAGCTACAACCCATTCCAGAACGACAAGGACCAAGCATATTGAGATTACTAGACAATTCATTGAGGAGAAGCTTGAAGAATGATCAATTTGCATTCCATTTGTCACTTCTAAGAATCAATTAGCTGATGCATTCACAAAGAGTTTGACTTCTAAGTTATTCTATCCTATTGTAAGTTGGGCATGAGGAATATCCATGTACCAACTTGAGGGTGAGTGTTTAGGACAAGGGTTATGACTAGAATTATGATACAAACTGTGACTCAGCCTTAGTTGTCTTGCCTCAATTGTAATCATTGTAATCCTTGTACAAAAAAGGGCGTACCTGGTGCATGAGGCTCCCACATGTGCGAGGTCCGGGGGACGAGAACTATGCAGCAGCCTTACCCCGAGAATGTCGAGAGCTATTTCGACCGCTTGACCACCAGGTCGCAACATTGTAATCCTTGTATCCTTTTTATAAATAAAAAAGGACTTTGTCATTCTAGACAAGCCGAATCATTCTCCTATTTTCTTGTTCTCAAATCTACTTCCATGGCAAGGCCAGAGCCAATTGACTTAATAATGTTGGCCATTAAATGGATTAATGGATTCCTGGCTCAAGTGTTGGGTCGGCCCTAAATAGCAAATCAATTTCTAACCACCACATATTTCCACTTTGGCAGATAAAATTATTCTTTAATGATCATTTAAGTCATAGTCATGCATTATATAGTTGTTTCGGGTCAAAGGAAAATTATAAAAAACAGAAAAATAGAATGCAACAAAACAATCACGATGGCTAGCCAAGGAGAAAAAATCCCAACAAAAGGGAGGATATATTAAAACACTAGGAGGGAAAAAACAAATATAAAAAGGATGATAAATCAAAATCTAAGGGGGAGAAATAAGAGGTCCCAAGAATAGGCAACATGCCTTTTTTGAATAGTGTATAGGCATGCAAAACTTGGAAGAATTTGTTTCCAATCTCAAAGATAATGTTTTGTGCTCAATAGAACTCAACAACCATCTTTTATTGCTTTACCACCAAACGTGATGAATCAAAGCATTAAAAGTCATCTAACCAAGTGTGTCACATTATGATTTTCCATTAATGGTTTTCAAGATCCATCTCCATCCTCTGTCAAACATGAGGATAACTCTAAAGGTTGGACCAACACTTTCTAAGAATGCTTTTCTAAGAAAAAATTGGAGAAAATACATGAGAAGAATAAACGATCCAAACTCTCCAGAGTTCCAACAAAAACACCAATTTGGGATTGACAAATTTCTCTGAAGAAAAAACTCTTTTGTAAGTGAATTTGTCATAGCTCTCTAAGTTATAAAGTGTCTAGGGATGTTAGTGCTAAACCAACCAGCCTATAACAGGGAATTCTTGGGGCTTTAGATCTCACCAAAATCCAAACAGAAGAAGAGGAGAATTTCCTGGAAGAGTCAGCTACCCAATGAACCAGATCCCCACTACCTTTAGGTCTGAAATGGATACTAGGAAGCTTACTCCAAGCCTCAATGAGATTGTTAGAATTTCAAAGACCAAAAAGCCAAGTACCATCACATATATTGGAAGACACTTAAGCAAGCCAATCAAATCCAGCATCGTACCTGTGTCTATCACCATATTTTGAAATAAGAAAAACCATCAAGGTGCCAATTTTCAAGCCGAAGGAAGGTGTCGAAACCATCATCAATAAATGTCTAGACAAAATTAGAAAAAGATGCCTATGCTTTAGAATCTTTCTCTAGGCCCAAAAGGCATCCTTAAGATATAATGTAATTTAAATGGAGTCAGAATCAATATTCCATATAAGCTTACTGAAGCCAGCAATATTGGATTCCTTAATCCTACGAAGCCCAAGACCACCCTCATCTTTCTAGAGAAAAACCTAGCCAGCTCATAGAGTGCAGAAATCTCGAACTATCTTTCCCTTTCCAAAGAAAAGAGAACATAAGAGACTCAATCTTAGAAGAGATAGAGGGAGGCCAAAAACTCTAGACCAGTAAATGTAAGAATTTTGCATAACTAATCTAATAATTTCAAAACAACTCGTAAACAAGAGGATTTTTACTCTGCCATAATCTCTTCTAAAGCCTATCAAGAATAGGAGAACAGTGATGGGCATAAAGCTTAGAGGAACTTGCATTTAGAGATAGACTGAATGAAATTCGCCTCAGTTTTAACCACTAGGATTCTGGAGAGTCCATCCATGGGAATAGATAATAGAAAAGGAGAGATAGGCAAGGTCCAAGGTCTCGGTTTTGAGCATAATTTTGGTCAGGCCCGAAACCAAGATATCTCAAGCTTTTGCCAAGATCTCGCTAAAACCTTCCATTTTTTTCAGCAAGTTTCGGGGATTGGGTTTCAGGGGCCAACCCCAAAATGGTACTTTGATTTCAAACCCTAGGTTGGTAGTCTACGTTGCATACAATCGCTACCCTAGCTAGTCTACACAATTTTTTTTTTTTCTGGAAAAATATTCTACAAAATTTTTTATTTTACTAGAACACATAGTTCAAGTAAAACAACTTAAATTAGCATTAGGAATTAAAGGACATCAAATTATAAGCCATTTAATAAATTAGGCATCATACACTGTTGAATCACAGATATTAGATTTACCAAGAGTCACATATATTAGGGTAAACAATAGGGAGCAAATAAGAGATGGGGGTGGTTTTCTTAGAACAGGCCAAACTAGTTGTGATAACCAATAATGGGTCAAAAAAATAGTCAAGATAATAGAGATTTCTCTGAGATAAGAAAATCTCGATTGAGATATTGTATAATTTGCATCTCATATGTCGTTTCGAGAGATCTCACGGATTGCCTTAATGAAAATATAAAGAAAATATATTTCTAATGTCCACGCCATTGGTGGCATCTGAAAGAGTAAATGGCTATAATGTCATTTCCTTCTAATAAATGGCGCATCTTACAATAAAAATTGTCAAGATTCAATCTATAAGATTTGGAGGGATAATAAGTGTTTGTGATTATAAGGTTTGAAACAAGATGGGAACTTCATAGTTTTCAAACCGCCGCCTAGTTACCTTGATGTTCAGGCCCCCTCCAATTTCTTGGGTCGCCTAGACACCGTGACAACTACGGATGGGTAATGATTGAAGCATGAGAAAGATCTAAACTTTACCTCCAATAGTTTAACAAAATTCTTGGATGTAAGGTCCAGGTGACACCCATACATAAACTTCAGAACATTGGTAATGGTTTCCAGGTTCCAATCAACTGAAATACAATCTAGACATGATTCCCTACAGGAACAGAAAACATTATTATGAAGTACACTATTCAGTGCAAGTACAAACAGCACAGAAATATAGAAGAAATAAAACTCCGCATTAAATGAAAATGAACTGAAAAATCAAACTTAGGCACCGTTTGACAACGTTCTGTTTCTGCCGTTTATGCGTTTTCTTGTTCCCAGAAATAGAGTAACAGCCTAAAAAGCATTTGACAAAGTTGTTCTGTTTCACCCATTTCTAAAAACAGAAATCAAAATTTATGTCTATTTACGATTCTAGAAACGACTTTGACGAAACAAGTCAGATTTGTTTCGTCGTTTCTAGAAACGAATTTGAGAGAAAAAAAAAAAGAAAGCTGTTGTGCCCCGATAAATCTCTCGACTATTTAAACCTAAAAAGAGACAACTGAACCCTCTCTCCCTTTTGGGCATCCGATGATACTATTAGGGTTTTTAGTGGCATTATGTCTGTAAAAAACGTTTCGAAAAATAGGTTTATCAAACACCAAAAAATCTGTTTCTATTTCTGAAAATGTGAAAAGTTGTTTCTGCTGTTTCTAGACACAGAAACAGCAGAAACGTTATCAAATGGTGTCTTAGTCGCCATTGTAACATGACGAAGCTCTAGTCACACTAAGACTGATGCCCCAGTGGCAAGTGTCAGTACTATATCTTTAGCCAGTTGCACAAGGTCTAATCCCAACTAGCTGTTGGCATGTGATTGACATTTTTGGTCTTCAGACAAGGTAACAGCTTTTTAGCTTAATTTCAATTTAATGCCCTGAAGATATCTCTACCCGGGAGTATTCAAATCAATAGATATATGTAACCAGGAAAAATTCTAAAAAGATAAAACAATGAGTTAATATATTTGTAGACACAACTCTAATTCTATGAACCAGAGAAGTTGCAATTGCTTCTACCAAGATATTATTGAGCTTACAAGCTTATGCACGAGCCCTCACAATTGCAGAGGGGAAGAAGACAGTTGATAGTCAGAAAGCTCAGTAACTTACCTAAAGCTTCCACCAAGTAAGCCTCGGAAGTAGGACGATTCCTCAATAAGCCTGCATTCGTCATGTGAGTGAATGAACACAGATTATTGTTACAAATCGATACAAATTATACAAAGAACAGACCCAACTAACTATCTACCTGTTTCGATTTGCTTGAACCTTGACAATTGGGCAGCTGAGAATCAACGGGAGATTCCAACAATGGACCTCTGAGGTCGAAATGAAAATCTCCTTCTGACTAACCTCCGGTTGGGTCGACAGAGGATCCCTAAATTCGATAATCACCAAATCGTCGATTGAAGCTGAAGCCATGGAAGCTCTCTATATGTGTCACCCAAGCTTCACACCACCTCTTCGAACTACGCGCTATGAGAGACCAAGAATCAGGTATGAATGTAACATGAGTTACGTTACTCCCCGGGGTTTCAGACGCTTTAAGGACATCTCGTCGTCTAGAAAATAATGTTATATTAAAGTGGGAGAAATTTTTTCTGAGCGTGGTCCCTGATCCAGCGCCCCGGCAAATGAGATACACTCGGGCATCGACGAGGAGGGGTGTAGTACTGCATTAGTCATTTCGCACCCCTTGTGTCTGGGCACAGGGATTCGCTCCTTGACAGAAGACGCGTCTCCACTACAGGGAGAGGGTATTTGCAATGTTTCACATGCCTCCTCGGATACAATTTTGGGAAAATGGACACTCACTTCGTCGGGTTCGTCGGGTGGCTCCAATGCTCAGACAATAGAGGGTAGTGAAGTGAGACCCCCACCCCTGTGAAACGCAGAAAAACACCTTTGTGCATCCATCATTGGACCCATGCTGGTGCAGGGTTGTGCAATAAGGAACCTTCTTTTTAATTTTTCTTTTTTTGGGAAAAGGAACGCTCAGTGGTCTTGTTCCTTATGCCCTCTCGATCCCATGAAACGACCCCTACCCCTGTGCACTCTTTGGTGGATATCCATGCATTCCTACATTAGAGGGCATATGGAACACAACTAATTACCATTATTTCTCTCCTTTATTGTGGTAAAGAATTTTTTATTATTTTAAGCAAGAAAAAAAAATAATAAGATAGGCAAGAGATGCCTGGTTGTGTGGCTCCTACACGTTACACATGCCAATAAAAGCATGCCTAGGGCATCAATATGTATGGAATTTTTTATTTCACAGGTGTTGGGTAGTTTTGCACCAGCGTAGGGGCCACACCACCAGACGGCATTCTTTTTCCATAATAAAATATCTTTTTCTTTTCTTTTTGAATAAAATATCATGTACGAACTATGAAAACATGTGAGGCATAAGAAATGCCCTAGTAGATTCACATACATTTCCCTATATTGAAATAGGGAGAGGGTTCGGTAAGGGGATCTTTTTTCCATTAATTATCCCTTTCAATTGGACTAAATAATAAAACTAAGGGAGAGGGTTCTCTGAGCAAGTGGCATAGAAGAGTGCACCAATAAGGTGCAATGAAATAGTTTCATACATAGGATGGCAGCAAGGTCATTTCATGTGAAGAAGATAAGGGGTGCTAGTGTACCTTCCACTAGGGGGAATCTCCTACACCACATCAATCATAGTGGTGGAAAGATTTCATCATTAGAAGCCCACATGGCCAGAGAGAAGAAATGAGGGCCCGTTTGGTATCGTTTCTGTTCCAGAAACATCGTTTCGTGTCAAAAACGAAAATTTCAGTTTCTGTGTCGAAACGCAGTTTTTAAACAAAAAAATGGTGTTTCAAAATTTCAGATTTTTATCGGAAATTTTTTTTTTTTTGTAAAATGGAACGAAACTGGGAAGACAGAACTCCATTTTGGAGTTCCGTCCAATCTCGTTTTTTCAATTTTTTTTTTCACTTTTTGTTCCAAAAAAACAGAAACGGACCATAAGTGCACCAAACAGAAGATTCCGTTTTTTCATTCCAATATAACGAAAAAACTCCAAAAACGTTTTTTTAGAACGATACCAAACGGAGCCTGAGTGTTAGTGGGTGGTCCACGTGATAAGAATTTGAAAGGGTGTGGGAAAGCATCTTACACCACCAACATTGGAATCTTTTTCCCTTTTCCTTTAAACAAAGTGGGACTATTCAGGCCGAAGGCCTGGATACCCGTCGTTAACAAAAAAAAAAAAAGTAGGATTGAGTTTTCCTCCACCCACAATGTAGAGTGAATGTCTTTTTCTTTCTTATTTTTTGTTGTTGTTCCCCCCCCCCCCCTCCCCTTTCCCTTTTTTTTTGTTAAATTTGTCTTGCTTTGCAATTTGTTTCTACCCTCCACCATTTTTTCTTGTATCCCTAGCTTTTTGCTCTTGTTTCTCCCCCTACCCCTCCCCCTGAGTTTGGCTTTGCCTCGCTATTCTCTTAGGTTGGCTTCCTTTGGCTAGGGTCTTTACCCCTGTTTAGCCAAATTGGTTTTGTCTTTTTATTTTTATGTTACAAAGGAGGATCAAGGAGGTGGGGATAAGGGTGGTACAAGAGGGGAATAGATGAGGAACTGAGCTCGAAATCGAGACCTCAGGGAACCTAAATGCCTACCACACTAGTCAATCCATTCCAGCTACGCTAGCAGTTGTCCTTAAAGCACAAGTGTTTCTATGTGATACAATGTAGGTATAGGCAATATTAAACATTAGTAAAGCTACATATAATAGATCATTAATTGTATAAAAATTATATATTGTATATCATAGTTGGTTAGTATATGTAACAAAAATTTAGAGGGAAGTTTACTTGCATTCCATTGGTTTTGCCAAAAAAAGAATTGTTCTCACCAAAGCTATGTGAGAACAACAATTACAGAGGTCAAAGATCGATCAAAATCATCAATATTTACCCATTCTCTTTAATTTTGTGTCTCTCTCTTTCTTCCTTCTTTTCTTTATCTCTTGTTCTCTCGGTGCAATAAGGTGTAAGAAAATTTTGTCACTAAGAAATTTTGTCAGTCACTTTTCATCTCTCTCTCTCTCTCTCTCTCTCTCCCCCCCCCTCTAGTGATGCACTAGCTCCATTTCTTGCGGCACTCTTTTAACAAAAGTGCCGACCAAAGTCATGCTCATATCCCACATCATTGGATAGTGCTCAAGATGAACTTTCTGACAAATACTCGTGTAAAAAATGGACACTCGGGCTAATAATTGTAACCCTTAGAAGACAGGATTCCATTTCTAGCCATCTCATTGGCTAAAAAAAAAAACCCAGAAAGGTGGGAACGGGCCATCACCATCCCATCTTGCGAGGCTGCACATGTGCAAGCCTACGCCCACATTTTCAAGTTGAGGCTATAAATATCCCCACCCACCCCAATTGAAACATATACCTTGAAGTGGCCCAAAAATCTAGGAAGCACAGTCCCTCTAAAGTTAAATCGGATGCCGACACTTTGCTGGAGATTTTGCAATCCACAATTCCTTTCGAGGGAGTCTACACAATAGGCTTCAAACTTAGACAATGAGGAAGGGGCTTAGAGTCGAGAGAGAGAGAGAGAGAGAGAGAGAGAGAGAAGAAGAAGAAGAAGAAGAAGAAGAAGAAGAAGAAGAAGAAGAAGAAGAGGATTTGGTCACCTCCTTGAGCCAGATATCAAAAACTCATAAGTTTGCGTTTGGAGTGAAGGGGCCATCCCCTTTTGACCCTCATCAAGGGTCGAGATTAGGTATTGTTTTTTCTTCCCTTCCTTTTCTTTAGTAGTGTAGTGTAATGTAGTGCAATATTGCATGTGTAGTGTAGCGTAGTATCTCATATTAGGGTAGTATAATGTAGAATACTATGGCATTTTAGGATAGTATAATGGAGAGTAGTATAATTCAAATGCATGTTTAGATTAATATTTTGTTTATTAAGCATGTATGATTATAATTAATTAGTGAAAGCATGTATAAGGATAGTGGCAGCGGAAGCGCAATCGAATATTCAAAAAAATTCATCCTTGGATCTCAATGAACATACACACATAGACCATAACAATGGAAACTAGGTTTACCTAGAATGCACAAGTGGCAAGCTTCTCCAAAAATTGAAAAAAAAAAAGCATTCAATCTTTATCTACTAATTCAGTTCAAGCTTTAAATCTCATTTGTTTTTTGTTTGGAAAGAAGAAGAAGACTTTTTTCTTGTTCTCAAGTTTAATCCAAAACAAGGTATTGCAATCAACTAATTTTGGATTAAGGCTTCTCCAATAAAAAAGAAGAAAAGAAAACCATATATTAAGACTCCAAATAGATAGACGTGATTGAGACATGTGGTGTGATCCTAAGGTTTTCCTTAATTGCAAAAAAGATTGATAATGTCAATGTGTAACATAAGAATAAAATATCACATAATAAAGCAAGTGCATTGTAATTAATTCGAGAGTGTCGGGACCCATGATTGATGAAAATATTTGAAATTCTTTCCAAAAATACTATCACACATAATATTATAGAGCCCTGATTTAGATCAATTATTGCTCGATAACTCACATACTTGGATTTTCACCCTTACATGGTATGAAAAACCCTATTGGGTATCACTCTGTTCATGCATATACTCTACACATTGAGAGTCCAATGTGTAATTAATCTTGTCGTAGACATCAACCATTGGATCACCACGATAGTACGGAATATAAATCCAACAGTAAAGTGCCTCTCTAGTATAGAAAAGAAACTACTAGAAATTCCCCTTATGGATCAAAGTTCAACACATTAAGTGCTTACATTTGTATTTTCATAATAATCCACATTAGACAAATATATAACATAACAATCCTAGAACAAAGTACACAAATTTGTCCATAATCATGAGTAAGTCATGGTAAATTGTGTAATTGCACATTATCGAAATAATCACAACAAGCACATGAATGAAATTGTAAGAATAGTATAATCAAATTAAATTGGGTTTGATGGAAAGCATATCAAATGTAAAAAAATCCAATAGAACATAGTATCCAAACCAGTCCATAATCATGAACAAGTTACAGTAAAATTGGGCAATTGCACATTTCTGGAATAATCACAACAAGCACATGAATGAAATTGTAATAATTAATATTATCAAATTAAATTAGGTTTGATAGACATACATCAGATTTAAATAAATCCAACAAGGTGAACTCACTTCAGCGCTTTCTCTCCTAGTGGACTTGAAAGCTATGTATAACTCTGAAAGAAAGAAACAAAAGGGAGATGAGAGCAATAAAATTACAAAAATATTTTCAACTAAATAACAGTGTAAGTGATGCCAACATTTTACTTAGCCGCAATGGATAAAAAATATTTTACAATAGGCAAAAGTTCCTTAGGATTGGAAGTATCCCATAACTTGGACCAAGGACAATACACAATGCCAAATTTACAACATCATGAGCAAGAGTATTCTCTTATCTTCCTACAAAACTAAAAACAAACAAAAAATGACTGAAGAACTAATCTTATAACACTAATAACAGTAGAAATCTTGGATGATGGATGACTCGTTTTATCAGCTAGGTAATGAATAAGAGATTGGGAATCATAGTGCAATCGCACCTTACAAATTTTAACTTCCCTATCGATTTTTATCCAAGCTTAATAGCTAGTGCGTCACTGATAAGAATGAAAAGTAGGTATTATGCTCTACAACAATCCGCTCTAAACAATCAAGAGAATTTAGATTGACACATCCTACCCCCATTGTTTTACGGAGATTTGAGAATATCTGTGAAAATAGAAAAACAACCAGAAAGCAACGGATCAATAACAAAACTCAGAGATAAACCATGAGGATAGGGGCATTAGAGGAGAGAAGACATTTAACACCTCATGCACACTGTTTCCTATAAGCCTTATTCTAATGGCAATGGAAATTAGTTACAACAATCAGTTTACAGCCACTTTGGTTACAAATAAATTACCCCTACATGGGGTAGCTTAAATGGAATAAAACCTTTAACTTTACCCTCTAAATGAGGGTTAGGTAAGTGAGAAAATGTAATCAAAGCTGAAAGGTTGAATTCTTTTTTTTTTTTTTTTTAGTTTGAAACCCACTCCAAAATTGCTATAAGTTGCTTAGATTTTTATTTTTTATTTTAAAAGGTCAATTTATTATAAACAACATCATAAACAATATAAACCACAAATTAATATAATGATATATTATGAAGATTCAAAAACAAAAAGAGATAGGAAAAATATTCCATCTGTTTTGATAGAAAATATAAATATATTATTAATAGAAGAAATATTTCACTAAAAAAAGTAATTAAGGAATTTGTTTTTTTTAAAGAATAGTGGATTCATTATCAAAGAAGGGAGAAGAATATACAAAGAGCCCAAAGAGAGAAGTGGAGAAAAAAAAAAGAGGGAGCTGAATTACACCAAGCTACAACAACAACACAACACCTATAATCTTATCCCAACTTTATTGGGTCAGCTATATGGATCCAGGGGGACTAAGATAATAGTAAGCATAAGAATAGAAGTACTAAACAGGGGTAAAAGGAGGTAAAAGAAGAAGTCAAAGCAGCATTCATGAAACATCTCCTACAAGGGAACGTGAGTCTTTGTCCTCCACCTCACCTCTATTAGCAATCATATAAGAATCGAGCCCTATCAGCTACATATCTTTTCTTAGCACTTCATCAATGGTCATTTTAGGTTTGCCTCTCATTCTCTATATAATTGAAACTTGTCACTATTCCTTACTGGGGCATCCATGGGTCTCCGTTAAACATGGCTATACCACCTCAATCGATCTCACGGAGTTTGTCTTGGATTGGTGTAACCCCTAACTTGCTCTAATATAATCATTCCTTACTCTATCTCTCCTGGTCTTGCCGCACATCCCTCTCAACATCCTCATCTCTACTACACCCAATTTATTCAAATTACTCTTCTTGACTGCCCAACACTCCGCCCCATACGTCATAGCTGATTGTATTACAGTCTTGACATCCTGTAGAATTTTTTCTTGAGTTTAACAATCATGTGTTTATCACATAGCACTCCCGACGCACTTCTCCACTTCATCCATCCCACTTTAATTTTATGGGAGACATCATTCTTTATATCACCCTCTTTATTAATGATTGACACCATACATTTAAAACAATTATTTTGTGATAGTTTACGCTTCTCAAGTTTCGCCCCTTCATGGCCTCTCATAGTCTAACTAACTGGACACATATATACTCTGTCTTGGTTCTACTTATCCTAAACCTTTTGATTCTAAGCTTGATCTCCATAACTCCAGTTTAGTATTAATTCTTCCACTGTCTTATCTATCAAAACAATATCATCAATGAATAACATACACCACGTGACCTGGTTTTGGATGTATATGATTAGATCATCCATGATGAGAGAAAACAGATAAGGATTCAAAGCTGATCCTTAGTGGAACCCAATTGTAATAGGAAAGTCGTTACTTTGGCCTTCTATTGTTTTGACACTCGTCACCACTCCCTCATACATGTCCTTAATTACATCCACATAATTTAATAAACCACTTATCTTCCCTAAAACATACAAAATAAGATCTCTAGATACTCTGTCATACGCTTTATTTAGATCAATAAAGACCATATAGAGATCTTTTTTGTGAGCTCTAAATACTTCCATAAGTTTTTTTAGAAGGTAAATAGCTTTTGTTGTAGATCTCCCTGGCATAAAACCAAATTGTCTCTTTGTTATTGCAGTTTCTTCTCTGAGGTGGGCTTCAATAACATTTTCGCATAGTTTCATGGTGTGACTCATTAGTTTTATATCTCTATAGTTATTGCAGCTCTGGATATCACCTTTGTTTTTATAAATAAGAACCACAATGCTTCTCCTCCAATCATCCGACATTCTCTTGGAACTCAAAATCTTGTTAAATATCTTGGTTAGCCATGATACTCCTAGTGTTCCTAGACTCTTCAATACTTCAATTGGGATTTCATATGGGCCTGGTATTTAACATGCTTTCATCTTTCCTAGGGCTTATTTAACTTCGATAAAACCAACTTGTTGTATTTGTCCATGAAGAGTGTTAGCTTGATGTCTCTCACGTTCTACTTCTGGGTCCATCATTTTAGTCAAGGTCTCTTCATTTTGTAGGTTGTAAAAATAATCACCTCATCTCTTCATAATGTCCTCATCCCGTACAAGTATTCTACCTTATTTCGTACAATTACACCAAGCCACAATGGCAACAAAAAGAAAGTTAAGGCCTTAAGGGGGTAAATGATGGAAGGTGAAAGACCCCAGAAAACAACAATGAGCTCGTTCTTGGTAAATCCCTTACGATTATGTTTGTTTGCAAGCGGAAATAAAGGGACGGGAAGTGAAACTTTTATACTTAAAAAAGAAATATATATAACCATTACTCATGTGACTATAACATGAACCACAAATCATTCCATCTTTGGTTATAGAATTTCACTTTGCTTTGCATCCAAAACCCTTTCCTATAATATATAAAATAAAAATTACATGTAAAATGTATCACTACTAAATATGGTTAAAAAATAAGTAATTTATACAATCACATTAGTATCACATGGGGTAATGATACTAATGTGATTGATGGAAACACAAAAAGCAAGTTGGACTGCCCAACACTCCTCCATTATGTGACTATAACATGGACCACAAATCACTCCATCTGAATTTGATTGATGGAAACACAAAAAGCTAGTTTGTTGGCTGTATCACAAATAAATTAAACTACCTCCGAACATTATGTCAATCTAGATCCATTCACTTTGAAGAGGAAGGACTCTTCTCATGGTTGGCTAACAACATTGAAGAACTCACCTCCAAATGGAGGAAGTGAAATCACAAAAGAAAAAGTGATCAGCATCCTCAATACCATTCCAATAGAGATAGCAAGCAAAGGGAACTTGAATATGCATATAGATTAGGATGGACTGAGTGGAGAGGCAATTGAAGAGAGAAGCCAAACTAGATTTTTCCTTACTTATATTGTGCTTCGTATAATTTTATTACAAAATAAATAGAACATTTTTTTTTAGAAAAAAAAAAATCTTAAAAGAAAGTAAAAGAACAATTGTATTTTTTTTCCACGTGTAAGTATAAGTGTACTCCTTTAGACTAAATAGGGTTGGGAAAAATATTGTGCAAAGAATGTTTAGGAGAGATCGTTACTTGGTTCCGTGGCCATGTACCAACACATAACCAATGACTGCACATGTGGATGCATCAATACTCATGAGATTTTTTATTTCATAAAGGGTGAGTGGTAATTTCACTTACTCTGTTTGGTTGTAGGGATCAGACAACCAAGCAAGCTGGATTCTTTTTCTTTTCCATTGGAAGGTTTCTAAAACAAGAGTCGGTCCTACCGATTCTGATTCCAAGAACCTTAGAATCGGCATCAGATTCATGATACTGACTTGAATTGTGATCTACAGGTCTCGCGGTAGCCCACAAACTTGTGGGCTTTGGCATTAGATTACTTGGTTATGCCTGCGACACGATACAAAGAAAAAGCTGTTTACAGTTAAAAACGAACCACAAGGTCACAAGTTGCAATAACGACCTCTTTTTTTTTTTTTTAAACATTTTGTTGGTATTCTCTATCAATAATCAATATATATCTCTCGTTCTTCTCCTTTTCAGATCCGAATAAACCAACGATTGAGATACGATATCTCATTGATTTTAATCCTTTTTATTTATCGATCTCTGTGGGTTTTTTTTTTTTTTCAGTTTTTAATATGATGAACTGATGGAATAGTATTTGGTCTACATGAGAAAACTAGAGAAAAAGACCACTTGAATTAAGTTCTTCCTCTTTGAAATCGTCTTAAGAAGCGCGAGAACTGTGAGTGGATCAAATTTATGTTCTTTCAACTCTCCTGATTTACTGCAATTTAATGTGTCTATATCCGTTTCTGCTGAAATATAATGTGTCTCTCTCCGATAATCTGGGAATCTTCTTATTCTTCGGTGGCCTGAGGATCATGCGGTGACCATTATTTGTCCTTGTTGCTTCTTAGTGAATGCAATTTTATGATCAAATTCCTTCTGATGTTAACCGTGCGAGTTCTTTTTTTCATTTTTTGTTAATTTTATTTTTTAAGTTTTTAATTAATTAAAATGGTGGGCTTTTTGAGATTTGAGTAGTTTGTAGTAATTGCAGTTTATTCAAGAAATCTGACCGTAGTTCTGCATCAGGTGGCTCATATGCATGTGAATGATTGGTGATTTCTATGATTTTTTGTTTTGTTTTCTCTTCCCATTTAGTCGGCTGAATCTTTGTTTAGTCTTAAGCTTCTCGTTGGCTAGAAAAGGTTGAATTTTTTGCATTAATTTTGAAGTACGCTTAGATTAATTTGTCTGTTCACTAGTTTTATGTATGCAATATTGGAACTTTGAAACTGAATTCAATCATTATGTTTTTTTTCTATAGAATTGGTTTACTCTACTGACCAAAAGAGTTTTGTGCATTAGTATATCAGTATAAACCTTTTAATTTGACTTGAGATGTTCTTTGTAGGTATTTTAAATAAACAACCGTTAGGTGAAGTCTCAGATCCGTCCGGTCTTGATAACATCAATCTGATTGCAATCAATCAAGTTTTAGTTATATAATGTCAATGGGCACTTCAAAAGCAGTGTTGCAAGTTTTGTCCAGCACAGTACCTAACCTTGTATTTTCTGATCCATTTCCTAGCAAACCAAACTCCACACTTAATTTTAAATCGCATGTACAATGTAGAAAGAAAAGGGCATGTTCAGGGTATATGGAATCACTAAATTGTTCTAGAGTGATATCAGGTTGCTTGAAGGTCAGTTGCATTCAGGGATAGGTGATGCTTGTCATGGAAATATGATGTTTGGTCGATCATAGTTACTGTGTTGCCAATGTCAACGGCCTGAAAGTATTAGTGGAATAACTGCAGAAGATGGAAATGGCACCTTGTTTGTGGATACTGCACAGAAATCTAATCCCATTAATGGTGTGGTAAATGGGCCACAATCTCTAGATCATGGGGAACTTCAACAATCGAAAAATGAGGAGGATACTTTGACACCTAATGGTGAAATTGGAACAATCAAGCATAGTTCACATAAAGTTCATGTCAACTCCATTGAGGATGAGGCATGGAATATTTTACGGGAATCCGTTATTTATTATTGTAACAGTCCCATTGGAACAATTGCTACACAAGACCCAAGCAATTCCAATGTTCTGAATTATGATCAAGTCTTCATCCGTGATTTCATTCCTTCTGGAATAGCATTTCTTTTAAAGGTGAATATGACATCATTCAGAATTTCATCCTTCACACACTTCAGTTGCAAGTAATCCTTCCAGGCACGACACTCAAGCACATCTGGGGTACTTTTTTTTTTCTTTGGATAATATATCATTTTGATGTAGAGTAATCTTTGTTCTTGGAACAATGTTCAAAGGCATTGTACATTCACTATAATTATCAATATTATCTTGTACAAACATAATAATGATTGTTCTTAGAGAATTCTAACATGCTATCTGCATGCTATCTAGATTTCTACAACAAATGCTATAACCGTCTTTATAATTGAGTGTTTAAAGGGAATGGTTATGGTCGTAAGTTTTGGAGGTTGATGCAATTTGCAGAGTCAAGTTTTGGCATTCTAGGCTTCTATATTTGATCAAAGGGGAATATGTCACAAGTAGGGTTAGCCACATTTCTAGACTGTCCAAATGCTTGGCAAGCACATAGATTGGAAATTGGTTTCAACTCACTAATTAGACAGCGAAAGAGCTTTTATAAACATCATCAATTCTAACCATTAAAAATTCCAGGCCTACTTCTAGATTGGATAGAATACAAATTTATATTGTTTGGACAAGCTTACTTCTCAAAATATGAGTCCTCAGGTGGTGGATAGGATCCTAAAGAGGTAGAAATTAAGTACATAAGCTTAGTTCTATAAATAAAATCCATCAGGTGGACAGGATTCTAACGGTTAAAAATCTGAAGTCTTCTGATAACTTTTGTGTTAACTACAAGGATAGATTTGTCATGATTTTTGGTCCTTGGCTAATCCGAAGTCTGCCCTAATATTTGGATGTTCTTATGCCCCATCTAGAAAATCCCTAGGGCCCAGCAAGTGTAGGCACATTATTAAGAATTTCCAAAACTGAATTCTTATATGTCTTGTATCTTAAACTATGGATTGTTGGTTCTAATGTGATGTTTCCAATATCTTAAAGAAAAGAAGATCCTTTTTTGTATTCTTCTTCTGAACCTACCATCGTGCCCTTAAGAGAATTACATAGGAGGTCAAATGCTAGTGTATTAGCTGGACTAATGGAAATAGACTGGAACTTCATCTTCCCAACACCTCCCAAGTATGTATCTGGTACTTGGACTGCATGGTGTTTGAAAGTAATACGTTTAACCAAGGGAAACTTACATCCACACAATTTTGTAGCTGACTAGTCTACTAACATTGTGAAGGGGGAGCATCATCTTCTATACACCATTGTACATAAGAGTATCTGTAGCCCATTCCTATCTAATATTGGGGAACTATGCAATAGCAGAGGTCCAGGCATCTAAAGAAGTTTCTGAAACCATGTAGAGGGGCTTGATATTATCTTAACTGAAATGTGCAGAATTTATTTTTATTGTTTGATTATGTGTAATTAGTTAAAAGTCTTCAATTCTTTATATTTGGGGATTCCTATTGTCAGTTGGAACATCTTTTTTATTATAGTTACGGTGATTTTGAGAAGTTAGTGAATGTTGAATGGAGTTCCTGGTTCCTTGGAGTTCTTCTTGTTTTGGTGCTGATGGTCATTTGCTGCCATTTTGTTGGTTGTTTTCTACTTTTTAAGCTAATTGTTATTGAGATTGTTTCAATTTGGTTGCTTTACTGTGATATAATAAGTTTATTTAATTTCTTTATTCACCTGAAATTTGCTATAATCATTAATCTGTTATATTTAATTTCTTCGTCCAGTGGACTCTTGTAGAATTCATAGTCCAAGCCCAAGAATCAACCATCCTATATGCCTACCGTAAATGATTAGCCATGAAAACCATCCTAAACCAAATCAATTTCGAGAAACAATGCAAGAAACTTGTAAGCTTCATCAAGGAAACCTGCTTTGGACCAGCTGCAAACTTTAAACCATCCATGTGAATATCTCTTTTAATCTCTCCCAACTTAACCCTCTGCTCAACCTTCCTGAGCTTCATTTCTGATATTGACCAAGACCAAACTTGTCTTCCATCATACCCAGTTCTCTTTTCTAAATAACTATAATTGTTTTGACAGAGCTGGGAAAAAACAATGGACTGTCATAGTCCCGGTCAAGGGCTGATGCCAGCTAGTTTCAAGGTACGAACTGTTCCTCCTGAGGGTGATGACTCTATAATGGAAGATATCTTGGATCCTGATTTTGGAGAGGCGGCAATCGGCCGTGTGGCACTAGTTGATTCTAGTAAGTAAATAAAATCAGGTACTTTGTTTTTCCTAAATAGTATCATTTGAATTTTCGTGAATTTTTTTGGAGGTTTCTCTATATAACAATATTTCCTTGCCTCTGTCTGCCTGCACTAATTATGCCTAACAAATTTTATTTTAGGCCTATGGTGGATTATACTTTTACGAGCATATGGAAAATGCTCTGGAGATCTTTTAGTACAAGAGAGAATTGACGTGCAAACTGGAATTAAGATGATTTTGAAGCTATGTCTTGCGGATGGTTTTGATATGTTTCCAACATTGCTAGTGACAGATGGTCCTTGCATGATAGACCGCCGCATGGGAATTCATAGCCACCCTCTAGAAAATTAGGTAGAATCCACAACCATCTGAATCAGTTCCCTCATTTTGCATCGAGTATTCCATTTAACCCATCCATTTAACAAGAAAGTTTCACTTAGTGGGAAAAAATCTCCCTCTATTTCTTGATATCACTCATTACATATTTTTTTTTGCTACACAAAGATGAAAATTTAAATGCATGGAATTATTTATGTTTAATACATGTTCATATTATAACATAGCTAGCTACATATGCTAATTTCAGAATTAGCTAGTGTAGTTGTTAAGGACTGTGGAGGTTTATTGCCAGGTCTTGGGATTGAATCCTACCTTCACTTTTTTTTTTTTTTTTTTTTTTTTTTTTTGGGGGGGGGGGTAGAAGCTAATTTCACATATTATTTTAGTGTTACCCAGGTGTCTTGAGCACTGATTAGACAATTTTCTCGACAAGCTAGGATGCTATCAACTGTTTTAAGGTAAATTCAGCCCATATAATAAGTAGTGAATTAGCCTTTGTCATTTATCTAGCTGTTAGTTGACAAATCTATATTGCAAGTGTTGTTTTGTACTTTACAAAGAAGACTATGGCACTTTCTTTTCTTTTCCTTCTGCCAGGGTGGGAAGTTGAATAAGGTAGTGGACATGTTAAATATGATATATCATAGTTGAATGTGAATGCTATTTCAGAATAGTAGAAGGTCAACAAAGAAAGAGACTATTCTCATCCAACGTCCTGAAGAGGGGAAGGCAATCTAACGATTTCTCTTCACATCCATTAGACTATGCAAACATCTGCCTAACACAAGTGGTGAGCTTTTGGAATATGTCTACATAGATATGATGATTTATGCACCTGCACTTTTTTACTAAAACTATAATATCTTGGTTGCACATTTGAGAACTAGTTTAATATTGTGAAAGACATTGTATGCTCTTGCAGTCACTATTTTATTCAGCACTACTTTGTACACGTGAGATGCTTGCCCCGGAGGATGGGTCAGCTAACCTTCTACGAGCACTGAACAATCATCTGGTGGCATTATCGTTCCATATAAGGGAGTATTATTGGGTTGACATGAGAAAACTCAATGAAATCTATCGCTACAAAACAGAAGAGTATGCGTATGATGTCGTCAACAAGGTCAACATCTACCCTGATCAGATTCCTCCATGGCTAGTGGAATGGATGCCCAATAAAGGAGGCTATTTGATTGGAAATCTGCAGCCTGCTCACATGGATTTCCTTTTTTGCTCTCTCGGAAATTTGTGGTCTATTGTTAGCATTCTTGCAACAGTGGATCAATCGTACGCCATATTAGATCTAGTTGAAGCCAAATGGGCAGATTTGGTGGTAGATATGCCATTTAAGATATGTTATCCAGCTCTTGAAGATCAGGAATGGTGGATTATCACAGGCAGTGACCCCAAAAACACGTAAATCTTTTGCTTAATAGTTGTAATACTAATATGCATACTATCCCCATGAATCTGGCAAGTGCTTATCCCCATTTTGTTGTCTATAATGCAGGCCTTGGTCCTACCACAATGGAGGTTCATGGCCAACTTTGCTATGGCAGGTTTGTTTCCTTTTCACAATTTCCTTGTTTGTCTGACTTTAATTTTGTCAACAACCATGTTCAAAAAACTATAGAAGCTTTGGGAAACTACACATTATTATCTCATCTTTCTCCCTAAATTCATCTAAAATATCAGCTTATGTTTGGAGTGAAAAGAGAACTTTTCCTGCAGTAGACAATTATAGGAACTTTCAGAGATTTAATCAGATGAAATTTTTGTGCTACCTGTGAATTTGCAAAAATATGAATTGTATGACTTTTATTGGCACTACAATGGACTAGCCTAAGTTGCTGGACCACTGAGTACATTTGCTTCATGGATAACAAACATTAAACATCTTAGAAGTAACTAGGACTGATTTTATTGTTTTGTTATGGAAGCTTGCTATATTTCTCTCCAGGAAAATTAAGTCCTAGGCAATTTGATCTGCCAGCGATATCATCTTGCACTGCTTATACATTGTACATTAATAGTATCTTTTCAGTTCTACACGTAGAACCTCTGGATATTTTGCTATCTTTTTCTTTTTCTCATGACATTGTGTAAGTGTTTGTAGATAGGGAGTTATTCATGAAATAACAGTTGAGAAACCTGTTGCAGCTCACAGTGGCATGTATAAAGATGAATAGATCAGAAATAGCTACAAAAGCTGTTGAGATTGCAGAGGGGCGGATATCAAGAGAAAAGTGGCCTGAATATTATGACACGAAAAGTGCAAGGTTCATTGGGAAACAGGCACACCTTTTGCAGACATGGTCTATTGCAGGATATCTTGTGGCAAAGCTCCTCCTTGCTGACCCATATGGTGTAAATATTCTAATGAATATAGAGGATCAACAGCTTGTCAATGCCTTCTCCTGCATGATTGGTGCTAATCCAAGAAGAAAACATGGTCGTAAAGGAGTGGAAAAGAGCTATCTTGTTTGAGTTTTTGTCAGAGAGTAAAGAACTGTGCGAGAAAAGACTGACGTTGACAAGAAACAGCTGATCAAGACTGCAAAGCACATGGAATGCATCTGTGCTTGGCCCATAGATTGGCTGGTCATTGGATTTTTATACTTATTTGGCTTTACTATACTTTTCGCTTCTCTTCCACCATTTTCCTGGAGGAGGGGGGAAATTCAAAATTAACCCCTTGAAACTAGAAATGCCTCATCCTAGTTTCATGGGAGCTCATCTCAATTCTATCATAGGTAATTTCATACATTGATTTATGGAGGAATACACATACTCCAGGAGCAACCTGTTTGTATTTTTTTTATGTTAAGAACCTGTTTCTATGAAGATATACTGGAAATGTGTGTAATTTATACTGGAGGCTGCAGTGGCTCCCTTAATATAAGCAATTTTTTTCTCTCTCAAATATTAGTTCAAACTGTTGGGTCTCCAAGAATTCCTGTGAAATGGTGAAGGTCTTAACCTTCCATGTCATTTTTTTGTCTGAGAAGTAAGATCATCGGACCACAAACAGCTAGGATTGCCTCTCTAGTCTCTTGGGACCTTGTAACAGGAAAGCATTATAAAAAATTGTTACAAGAGAAAGCATTTGTGTGTTGAATCAGTTTGATGAAGTCTTCCTTTTTTTTTTTTGGATGATTTTCATTACCAAAACAAAAAAAAGTATACAGCTCTTAAAGAGGGCAGGGGGAGAGAGAGAGCAAAAACCCACAATCAAGTGGAGGGCCTATTCCTGATGATAGAACTAGAGAGTTTCCAAGAATTTTCAATATGGCAGTTTCTAGGGGAGGGACTACAAGTGGAAAAAAGATGATAAAGCCTTAACATCAAAGTAGATGGAGTCCCAAATCTTATCTAAAAGGCGAGAGTTGGAGTTCCATTTCCTATGATTTCTCTCAATCCAGATATGATTTATGATTACATAGAAAGCGCACTTTCCCACATTATCACAAATAGATTTTCACTGAAAAGTCATATCGACCCATATCCATTCTCTATGGAATGGGAGAATTCTTCACTTGGATGACCAGCACTTGCGAAGGATCCCTTTCCAGATGGTGGATGAGACAGTGCAGGCAAAGAAGATATGTTTAAAGTTTCAGTTTCCATGCCGTAATGGGTGCACATAGGGTCCACTGGGATGCCTTTGAGAATGAGGAATGAGTGAGTGGATAATGAGTTTGTGAACACTCTCCAAGTCGTGAAGTTTGGCGGGCATGTGATGCTTAAACCATATGAGATTGTGCTAAGGGGAAGGCTGACCATGATTTCTGACAAACTCCCAAGTAGCGTTCATAGAGAAGAGCTTGGAAGAGGAGGGCAGCCAAAGGATAGAGTCTTGTCTATTCCTTTGCGAATCCAAATGACCAGCAAGGAGCTCCAAATGTCATCGATCTGGGGAATAGATTGAGTTGGGGGGACCAATTTCCAGAGAATAATATATCAGCTACAAGAGCTTGTTTGGACAAACGAATCTATAAATAGTTCTGGAACTTATGATATGATGAAGAATCCCTTTTGGATGCCAGGAGAGGCAAAGAAAAGTGGTAGCCCCATCACCAAGCTGGGTGGAGATGGCTGCAGAGATGGAGGGGTGAATGACAGTGATATTTTCCCAATCCAAGAAGCATCTAGATGACATTTCTTTATCCAGAAAGAATCAATACAAAGAAGGGTCTTGTAAATCCAGTCAACCCAAACGCTCTTCTTTTTTTAGAAAATTTTCCAAGCAAGTTTGATGATACCCTGAGTTAACATCCTTGATTTGTCTCAATCCTAAGCCCCCTTCACCTTTAGGGAGACAAACCGTGGCCCAACTGATAGGATGGAGAAACCTCGAGCAATCACATCCTTTGCAAAGGAAAGAGGCTAATATGGATTCAAGCTTGGTGATGATGGACTTTGGAAACCCATAAATGCCCAACCAATGGATGTAGGATGCTTGGAGGACATATTTGATATGCTCCAGGTGCCCAGCAAAGGAGAGAAGCTTTCCTTGCCATAGTTGGAGACTCTTTTTGATGAGCTCAAGCATATGAGAACAATGATGAGCCGAGAGCCTAGTAGGGATGAGAGGCATCCCAAGGTACTTAACAGGAAGGAGCCCAAAGAGAATCCAGTCTACTCAAGAAGGGAAGCTTTGGAGGAGTCAAAGATCCCATCCAAGAAGATGAGAGACTTTGCAGGTTTGATGCGAACCCAGACATTGTGGCAAATTGGTTTAAGTAGAGCATTATGGCTTCAAGAGAAGAAGGATATGCTTTAGAGAATATCATCAAATCATCTGCAAAGACGAGGTGAGTCAAGTTGACAACTTTCCACTTAGGGATAGGCAATATGAGGTGTTGATCAGTAGCCACTTGAACGCTTCTAGAGAGAGCTTTCATGAGTAGGCAAAAAATTTATGGGGAAAGTGGGTAGCCCTGTCTGATTTCCACAGAAGAGGAGAAATACCCATCCGGGCTACCATTCACTAAGATAGAGAAGTGAGGAGAAGCAATGCATTGATAAATCCAATTGGAGAAGGTTGGCGGGAAGCCTATATTGTTGAGAACCGAGATAATATAATCCCATTTGATGGAGTTAAAAGCCTTATGGATGTCAATCTTCATAAGAGATATATGGGAGTGGGATTTTCTATCAAAACCTTTGATAATCTCATGGCAAAGGATAATATTGTCCCTAATGCTTCTCCCAGGGACGAAGGCCGATTGATTGTTACTCACAAGAGAGTCCACCACATGTTTTAGTCTATTGGTGAGGATCTTGGCTATGAACTTGTACAGAAGGTTGTATAACATAATTAGCTTGAAGTTAGTCATAGCATCGGCTCCCTCTTTCTTGGGAATAAGGCAAAGGAAGGTATGACTAACACCCTTGATTTGGCTTGGATTGAAGAAGAAGCTTCTGATAGCCTTAATAAGGTTCTCCTTGATGATGTCCCAAGAAGAGGCAAATAATCCCGTTCCAAATCTATTAGGGCCCGGGCTTTACTTGCCTTGTGAGAGTGGACAACTGTTGTAATTTCATTAGTAGTGGGCATAACATGATCAAATTTGCATAATCAACTAGAATGAACTTATTATGGAGACCCGCAGGGATGGCAGAAGCAAGGATAAGGGTCAATTTGAATAAGTTCGTGAAGTAGTCAATTGCAACACCTTTGATTTTATCCATCTCAAAGACGAAATTGCCCTCTGAGGTTGCCAACTTATAATAGAGTTGAGGTTGTTTCTAGCCTTAACTGAACAATGAAAATAAGTCGTATTAGAATCTCCTAGCTCGAATCAATTGATTTTGGATTTCTACCTCAGGAAACTCTCCTCTTGAGCTAGGAGGATGGAGAGATTTGTTGCATTTGCTTTCTCTTCATCAGTTAAATGGAGATTAAGATGATCAGATTGCAACTGAATCTAAATGGAGGTAAGCTTGTTCCAGCAATCAATCACTTGAGAAGAGATGTTCCCATAGGAGTTAGTACTCCAAGCTTTAAAAGCATCTTTGAGATTTCTTAGCTTCCTTGCCAAAGCAATTAAAGGGGTAGAAAAGGTTTGAACGGACTTTGACCAAACTTCCTAGACAATGGATGGGTAATCAGGATGAGAGATCTACATATCAAAAAATTTAAAAGGTTTAGGGCCAAATGAGTTGTAGGGCTGGACCAAGAGAGAGATAGGGCTATGGTCAGAGATGTCTGGGGTTTTAAAGGAGGCATGGGAAGAGGGGAATACTGTGAATTAGGCTTCATTGAGAATAACTCTATCAAGCTTGCAAGCAATTTGGGAATTTCTAGATCTCTTATTGCTCCAAGAGAATTTGATTCTAGACCATCTAAGGTCATTAACCGCTATGTCATTAATGCAAGAACTAAAAATATCCATATTGGCAATGCCAAGAGAATCTCCTCCCAACTTCTCATAGTTGGATTTGATCACATTAAAGTCTTCACATATCCCCCAAGGTCGGGAACCAACTTGGCTGACAATTGCTTGAGGTCAGACCAAAGGGTATCCTTGTCCACAAGCCAGTTAGAAGCATAGATGGGTTTGAGCATAAAGGAGGTGCTGCAGGCCAAATCAGAAATGGATAGGTGAAGGAATTGATTGGAGGAGGAAAGGAGGGAAACATTAAGGTTGGAGTTATCTCACATGAAACAGATATAGCCATTAGGGTGGGAGTGATGATTGGTCAAGAATGACCAATGGGCAATAGTAGCAGCAATCCGAGGGAAGGAGGATTCTTTGGTGTGGGATTCCAGAAGGTAGTAAAGGATGATCGGAGCTCTTTAATGATACGACGCACCATCGCATGCTTATGAGGGGAGTTTAGACCCTTGATGTTCCAGACCAAGCATTGAGACATTAGGCAAGGTTGGAAAGAGGTGGCAAGTGCTCTCTAAAGGAGGAAGCTGGAGTCTTAGAGGCATGCCACGACCTGCTTCTATGCTGATAGGACCTTGGGGCGAGAGAGGTGGAGGGATTTGGGCACAAAGGAGTAGTCGACAGGTGCTTAGCCATAGGGATAGAAGGTTTTTCCTTTTTTTGCAGTATAAGTCTTGGCCATCGCATGGGAGGAGGCCAAAGTGGATAGAGAAGGAGGATCCAAAAGGACTGTGTCGTGGTCCGAACCCGCAACCGATAAAGTAGACTCAGTGAGAAGCCGATAAGTTATGGGATTTTAGGCTTGAGGAGAGGAAGACCCATGATCTAAAGGCTTGTTGGAATGGGCTAAAGGTGTTATAGGAGTGGTGGGCCTGGAAGGGCAAAAATGGAAGTTGTGAGTCTCAACAATGCCGGGGCCCACAAAGAGGTCCAATGAAGGAGGGATGACGATAGGGTTGCAAGTGGCATTGAGGGGGATAAGGGATTTTAACCTTTCAGATGATGTCAACACAGAAGTAGGATGACTACGAGAAGGAGAGGTCGATTTGGTCTTTAGCAAAGTAGCAGATTACAAGCCTCGAGATCCAGAGAGGATCGATTCGACACCATAGTCGGAAGCATCCTCTTCCAAAGAGGAGCCAGAGGAGTCTGAAGAGGAGTCATCCGAAGCGGGGAAGTCTTAGAGTCCTCTATAGTCCTTGAAGAGGAAATCTCATTGCGCAGAACTCGGGACATCAACATCATCACCATCGTTAGAGCCAACAGGCATAAAAGTGTCTTCCGTCAAATCCGGTGAGGTGTCTAAGACGGAGAATTGGTTCTTCCTTGTGGATAAACCACTGTCAACGACTGAAGGGTTCCCAATCTCTGAAGGAGCAGCAGCCATAATTTTTTTGACAACTTTTGTAGGGGAGGGAGGATGGCGATTACAACATCGATTCCTTCCTCTTCCTCTAACCTAAATTCGAAAGGAATTGCAATTTCCAGGCTTAGACATAAGAGATCTCTCTATTTGGTGAATGGGTCCAATCAGCTCAGCAAGAACATCTTAGAGAGGCTTAGGCACCGCAATCTTCATGGAGCAGGAAGTAGAGTTGTGTTCAAATATATTGCAGAGGAGGCATTGGGCCCATTTCCAATCATAGTGGACATTTTGTTGGAAGGAGAAATCATCCCCATCTTGTATGGAGATGGAAGAGGAAAGGGTTTCCAAGGCAGCAACCTCGACACAGATTCTAGCAAACGCCAAGCCACCTTTCCGATTGATTCGGCATCATAACATATAAGGGTACCAAGAATAGAGCCAACAACACTCAGGCCTTCTGGGCATTAGAAATGAAGAGGAAGCCTTGAAAGGGAGACTCGGATGGAGATGGTGAAGTAGTTACTCGATTGAGAAGCAGATGCCGATGCTAGGGCTGCATAAAGATTGGGGAGCATCCCACAAGCCAAGGGCCTCCTTCTAGGGATCTTGCCTTATCACGCTCATCAAAGAAATAGAACATTAAGAAGCCATGGTCTAGAAGGTAAGTGTCAATAGTCCCAATCAGTCTCCATTGCTTGAGAAGGGAGAGTTTGACAAGATGAAACTGAGGTCTCTTTCCCAAGAAATGCCCAATGAGAGAGTTTTCCAAGTGGGAGGATTCAGAGTCTAGCAAACCCTTTGGACAGGATGTGACAAGGGACTCACCTATAGGGGGGACAAAGTGCAAGGGAAGACCTTCGTTAGAGGGGGAGGTGGGTTGAACAAAATGAGATTTCCAAAGGAACCTCAGAGAGTGGGGATTCATGGCTCCAACAGAGGAGGGTGGGACAGAAGGAGGTGGAGGAGGAGAAGAGGAAGAGGGGTTGGGGAGATGGCATTCCAGCAAGATTGTGGTCCCAACAGGAGGGGCAGCCATGGTGGCAAGGAGCATAGAAGGCTGATGGGGGATTTATGGCAGCAAGGAGGCTCCAATTCATGGCGGACAAAAGGTTATTAATTCTTAGGTGGATCTTATAATAACATAGATGATCGAGAAAATGGCAATAGTCCCAAAATGAAGACAAAATGGCAATTCGGCGGCTTCCCGATGTTGCCTTATCCCCTACCAGAAATGAAGTCTTCCTTTCAAACCTCTTGTGAACCATATGTATGCACTTAAGACTTAATCAAAATTAAGATGGATGAAATCCTAGGGAATGTATAGTCAATGACAGTGAAGATGAATGTTTGATCAAATTCAAACACCAATTTCGCTAATAATGTTGGGGTTTTAGATCTAAAAGCATCATGTGAGGATGATTGCTCATCGACTGGGTGGATTTGGGGTTCCTTGCAACCCTAAAAATTGACTACTGAATGCCCTTGGAAAGGACCTCTTTGCAGATGTGAGGATCGTTTGAGAGATGACCTTGTATGGGTAGAATCTTAAGCCATTACCAAGGATGGAACGCCCGACCTCCTGTCTTTGACACAATGTTTTAATTGCTTATCCAGAAAGCTTGAGTTGTAAAGTAGCTGTTAAGTAAGAGCCACAATAATGTATATCAACACATGCTAAGAGTGGATTTTGGATCAGTTTCCTCATTTGTTACCAATAAAGGGATTTCAAGAGTTTGGTGGGGTTCAAGGGAGGTTTGATCTGGGAGCAATCTCTCATTACCTTCAGGAGGTTTTCATTTCCTTGAGAACCAAGATTCCAGTGTATGGTCCCTTTCGCACATTTTCTTCCAAATTTTTAATAAATATAGGATCTATTTGTTTCAATAGATAAAAAAATCCAGAAAATACACTTGTAAAGCTTGTTTGTATTATTTCCCTTCCTTTTAATTATGAATGAAATGATTTTTTTTTTTTAATGGTTGAGTAAGAAAAGAATTAGACCATATGATGTAGGTGGTGTCATTCATGGGTGACCAGTGTACCATTGACCTAAATACCACCTTTTTCACTAGAAAAGAAATTGTTTCCATATTATGTATTACATTTCACTAAATTTCTTTTTTGGTAATCTTAGATTCATACAAAATTCTTTTACATTAGGACATTTCAGTAGAATAATTTCTTTTGAAGCTCTACTTGTTTCAACCGGATAAATTTTTGGAGAATCAAAGTATTATGTATAGAATTTATTTATTTATTTATATTCTTTTCAATTGCACATAACATAAAACTATTTAAAGCATGATAGGGTAAGGATAATCCAACCACATGATTGGGTTTCATATCTTCCATGGAGTGATATTCTATCTTGGACCCAAATGCCATTAATTTTTCTAGAAAACATCCAAAATTTTAATGAGGGTTTCCAAATGTTTGTAATATAATTTGGTAAAAGAATTTCTGGCCTTTTAGTCTAATACAAGTTTTTTTTTGAACTTTTACACAATTTCTATAAAAATAATTCTTCTAACAAATAGAGGTTTTGAGAAATCACCAAGTCATCCTTGGATATCACCCCCCCGCTCCCCTTTCCCCAACTATAAGTATCTATAGAGTTAATTGCCACTCTTCAGTGTATGGCCCTAAATATCTGCCACAAAGCTTAGTAGCCACTCAAAATATGTGGACAGCTTGGCCATCTCACCATCCACCCATTTATAAACTTTGAGATCCAAATACAATTTCCCATGTGGCAATAACCATTGAAAAAAAAGAATGAAAGGTCAACATTGGCATCTTCAATTACATTGGTAAAAATTCAATATATGGTGCAACCTATGTTTCATATGGTTCTTGAGGCATGAGCTTTACATTTGACATAACCAAGGGTCAAGGCAGCGTACATTTATCTCTCCAGACCCTATAGTAGCAGGAGTCTCATGCATCGGGTTGCTCTATCACAATAATGTAAAAGCAGCATTGGTACAAATTCCAATTTTGCCAATGTGGCTTTCCAGAGAAAAGGAAAATGCTCATTTGGTTTCTATGGTTGCTCAATTTTCCTTATATCTAATATGGTTCTTGATATTTAAAAAAATACAACATATAAACCCCAATCTGCAATTATAAACACTGAAGCTTTGATCACATGAACTATTATGAGTCCAAAATATGGCCGTTCTCATTCAGGATGTTGTCCAGTAATGATTCACAAGCATCTTCAAGTAAATCTAAAACCTGCCATAAAAAGGGATTACATATTAGAATGTACCAAAGTATGAGGAAGTAATTTTGGTTTTGGGGTGATGGAAAAAGAATGAAAATCTAAAAGACGGATAGTTGGGAATGCTAACGGAAAGAAATAGAAAATTTGAGATCAATTGTAAAGTTGCAATTTATTAATGTCTTCATGCATGAAGGAACTCATATTATTTTAGCACCATAAACCAAATTATTGTCCTTGCAACCTAGATCAGCATCAAACTTTGGTCCTTTCATTAGATTGATTCTATGAGAGATTTACATAGAAGAAACTTGTTGAGCTGACATTGTCTTCATATGATTACATTACATATCCCAATTCCATCCTTAAAACCATCAGCAATCATGGAGTTGATTTTATGATTTATTTATGTACGAATTTAGCTCAACTGCAATTTTTTTTTAAAGATTTGTACATAATCAGTTGTCAAGAAGCAGGATTAATGAAATATGGCAACATTTTCTACCTATATATGCTTTAGCAGAGTTCCCGTGTCTAGAATTTACAACTAAACATGAAGAAACCTGCTTCTGCAACCTGCTAGATTGTTGAACATCTAGGGTTGGGAACTGATTTTACCAAGGTACACAGGTAAAGACTAATTAGATGCAGATTATGTGCTCCCACAGAGGCAAAAGCAACCACTACTGTACTGCCAATAGAAGTGGTGCCAACAGTGAACCATGTCATTTTGCCAAGTCATTTAGCATATAGAAGGACTGTGGAGTAAGGAGAGAGGGAAACCTCCATCGTAATTCTAACGTTTTTTTTTTTTTTTTAAACTGAAAAGAACCTAGATTCAGATTTGAAGTTTCAAAGAATTAAAGGCAAGCCTCATAAAGTTGCAGAGGCCTGAAACATCAAATCCCAAGCAACTGCACAACCTGGGCAACAGTGGAAAGGCACGGCTATGAAAAACCAAGCCAATAACATTCAGGCAGGCATAGAAAACCAAGATGCAAACAAAATCCTATCTGACATTGATCAATCAAGGCAAAGGCTCTGCTCCATAGCCTGTATACCCTCCATTTTCTAATGTATCATGCTGCTCAGTCTTGTCTAATCCCGTCTTATTCATTTGATGAGAAACCAATAGATGGATATGATCTAATATGGCAACTATAAATATTCATAACTTGTATAGGGTACATTAGCAGTTCATGTCAATCTTTTAGAAGAACAAAAACCTAAACTTAAAAGTTTTCTTGGAGTATCAGATGTCCAATTCAGATCAAATGTTAAAGAAGAATTGCTAGCTCACCTCCTCAAAACCTTGCGGTCCCCCAAAGTAAGGGTCAGGAACTTCAGTTTCATAGTGTTTCTTACAATAGGAGCAAATTAGTTTAACCTGCACAACCACACAGAATCAGTAAAGTTCCAATATCCAGCTGATGTAATTCATCTCAGAGAAACACATTCCAGGAACTAAACAGAGTACAGACCTTCTTATGGGCCTCAAATGGGAGTGTCTCCTTGAATCTCCACCTATTAAAAGCCTCGAATATGTCATCTAAAGACACAACAGAATCGATCAAAATCATCCTAAATCAGAAAAACTACAAAGAAAAACCCAGGCATAAAGAATCATTGAAGATGATATAGAAATCCACACACAATCAATTGGGAGAGGAGGCAAGGGTACAAGGAGTTGGATTTTGGCCCTTGAAAGGCTTTTTTACTAGAATTTTTTCACGTCTCAGTCCCAAGAACCAATTTTTCTTGCTATTGTGGGGGTAAGAATCACTTGTAAGAAACGAAGAAAGCCCTTTGGAGAACAATTAATCTAGAAAATCATCAAATTAATACCAAACAAAACGAATTCGATTATCCCTAAACCATTACCTCTGTTTTGCTTGTCCATAGCGAGAATGAGATCAAAATCTCTGAAATCAGATATTCGTATTGGCCTCGAAATGGAAGTTACCTCGATCCCACGCCTTTTGGAAGCGGCCCTCATCCGTGGGTCAGCTTGGTCACCCTATCAAACAAATCCAAATTTCGTTTCAGTTGTCCTTGATTTAGAAATTCCAAATCCTTAAAAGTGATGAAGCTTAATATGAAGAAGTACCTCATGATAGTCAATAGTTCCGGCAGAGTCGATTTTGAACTTGGATTCAAGCCCTCTTCTCTTGACGATCTCCCTGAAGACGGCCTCAGCAGCTGGGCTTCTGCAGATGTTTCCGAGGCAGACAAAGAGCACAGAGAAAGGTCTGGTCTCTTTCTCTGTTTCTGTTGAAGGTGTAGAAGACATCGCTGCTTTTACAGGTCTAAATGAACGAGGGGAAGAGCTGAGATTGCTCCGGTAATGGATGTTTATAGGAAAGCAGGGAATAAGCAGACGAGACGAATGATGTATTGGAAGAAGAAATGGGTATTTTGGAAGAAGGGATCGAGGAGGAGGAGAAGCGTGGCGAAATTGTGGAAATGGACTGTCAACTACTACTCTATTGTATGCCGCACTCATGGTGATGGCCTTAAGGTTGATGAGCATGGCACACTCTCTCAGTCTCTGCCCGCCCAATATCTCTACAATCACTGAAATTGTGTCGTGGATTGGTCGGGACTCGGGAGACGCGCAGAAGAGAAAAATCAGCATGGGATAGCAAAGGCTGGGCTATCATCAGGCGGGCCGAGCCGGGCGTAACTCGATACTTGCCGGTGGCAGCGCGCTTTCAGTGCACATCAGACTGTTGGAACTTGGAAGGCATTTGGGATGCGACTCAGATTCACTCAAGCTGCTGGAACGTCTAGCACATATCTTACGGTTGGGACTTGGGAGGATCTGAGATGTACGTTCATGTGTTGGGATCGTTCCAGCCGTTGAATGCCATGTTGGGTATCCCAATGGCTTGAGAGAATGCGTGCCTTGGAGCTGCCAACAGTTAAACTACTTTGAAATTTTTTTGGGAACTTCTACTTTGATGTTTGAAGGGCTTCTACATCCAGTAGGGTTTCAAAAATCGGTGAATCAGAATGGGAATTGCCCTCTCCCCTTTTGCCTCATAATTAGACTCTCTTTCAAGGCCAATTTTGATTAACCCTAATAGTACATATATATTGACTCCAATTGAAGTAGTTGAGTTTAGATAAATTCTGTCAATTTTTGACTAAATCCTAACCAAATCAGGGACACTTTGGATAAGAATTAAATAAGAATCCATAGAGATTGATTCCAAGTTTTTAAACCTTGCCCTCACTCCCTCAAGTCCCAATATTCAGATGTTCAACCTGTGGTTGGCAAAAATAGGAAAGGCCAAAAAAAAAAAAAAAAAGTAACTATTTAAAATGATGCAAACTCCGCACGTTGCGGTAAAGTGGTTAAAAAAAAGAGGATGGAAAAAAAAAAAAAAACAAGGAAACAAACTATGAATTTTAAATGTGTAAATTTCAAAAAAGGGACCAAAAAAAAAAAGTAGTATACTTTATAAATTGCTTTGACAAATAGTTTCAAATCAACCATGCTCGACAGTTGTTGTCATGAATCATTATTTGAATGCATATATCTAATGTTCAAAACAATTATAACAATTCACTTTAATACATATAATTTCACAACCATTATAAGATTCAAGAAAAATAATTTTAATAAGAGATAAATGTGAAATGAAAGGGGTTGTAGTTTTTGCATAGGTATATATTTCAGCATAAACAACTTATTCAGTATAGTTAGATTTTAATTAGGACACACGTTAGATGAAAGTATTGCCTACAGGTTCATGGACAAGAAGTTCAACATCCAAAATTTTGGTACTAACCTTGATGCACTAAGTCATCTCTTTTAATGAATTTTCTTTTCTTTTTTCTGTTGGAATATATATTAGAAGAAAGTAGGAGTCTTGTGCTCCCTTGTTGGTATTTACTCCATACATATCAACTGTTTAGGAACTTAATGATATGTACTCTACACATGTGAAGTGGAGGCGTCCAGTCCTATTAAACTTGACACAATATTATACTGTTTTTACCCATGGATCTAAAGGCCTTAAAACACATTCTATCATGTTAAGAATGCTAAATATTATCAACTCAATCTTTCAAGCGGATCCAATACACACCATTTTCTTGGATATCACAAAAAACCCGTCCAACTGCCCCACACCTCCACTCCCCTCCCCTGCCCTGGAGCCCAACACCACGATCATTGATTGTAATCCGTTACAGCATGCTTACTCAAAATGCCAACCAAATCATCTTTGCACCGTCTCCATAGAAATACTACAAAAGTCCAAAGCAATTAGATCATCAGAGGGAAAAAAGACCGCCCTTTCTTTTTCTTTTCATATTATATATACCATACACAAACAACTTCCCGCCAACTTTACCATCTACATTTACAATATATGAGCTTACAATATCATGTTTGTAATGAGCCATCGGAGAATCTGCTTTGTAATTACATCAAAACAGCTTGACTGTAAAAAAACCTTGCTAGAACAACTCGAATTCCAAATGTTCATCTGTAGCCTTAAACTCTAGGCACTTACTCTCCTTATGTGACCCCATTGCCGAAGCCACAAGATCTGGGAACTTGGGAAGCTCTGGAGGGACTGCACATCGTACAAGTGCCCAGTTCAGGCGCTCAAAGAATGGGTGCTGCTTGATTTCTGTGGCCCCCTTCAATGAACCCAACCGATTCTCTGGCTCCTTTACTAACAAGCCTCTGATCAGGTCTTTTGCCTGAAAACTGATTATCGGGCTTTCAGGAAACTTGAGGCTCTGTGACACCACATTAGCTAAGGTGTCCTCGTTACCCATCCCCTTGAAGGGTGTCTTACCAAACAGAAGTTCATACATAAAGATTCCGAATGTCCACCAATCGACGGCACTCCCATGACCCTCTGCCTTGATGATCTCAGGAGCCAAGTACTCATGGGTCCCAACAAATGAGTTGGATCGGGCACTGGTTGGTTCTGCCACAAGCTGTGGCAGTGGACTGACCTGGGTAACCATGTCCAATTTTAGCTTCCTGTTTTTAGCTGGGGCAGAAATAATCCTAGGTGAAAAGCAGGATACTTGAACCCATGATGGTTGTAGGCAGAACGGGTCAATGCAACTAGAATCCGCACATGGACCCGGTAACTTCTCTGGCTCCATCTTGGACGAAGAAGACCTAAGAATTGTCGGGCTCACAGTGCACCTGAGCGACAGGTCAAAGTCTGTGAGCATAATGTGGCCGTCCTCTCGTACCAGAATGTTTTCTGGTTTGAGGTCTCGGTAGACAACCCCAAGCATATGCAGATACTCCAAGGCTAAAAGGACCTCCGCAACATAAAACCTGCAAAAGCGATAAAATGAAAATCTTCCAGAAAAAACAAGGGCAGAGTTAATGACAGATGATCAATCATGCAACAATTAATGTTTGAGGAAGCCAGCAACAGAAAAGGAATAGAACATAAGGAATGGTTATTAATATACAGGCAGACCTAACAATCCAGTCTAATAAGATACACTCCTTCATCCCTAGAATTAGTAGAGTGAACTGACCCAACAAGAAAAAAAATGGTGTCAATTCTCAGCTACCCAGATAATTCATGTCGAGCTCAACTAGAATCATGGATGCAACATATTGAGAGTAACTTATTTCTCTCTGGGGGAGTTACTAACCTCTTGACAGTTCTAAGGCAATAATTTTGGCATGAGTTATTTTTTTCCGAATGAAGCTAATTTTGTAAATGAATGGATTTAGGAATTTCTTCAATTTCCAATCCTCTTTGAAATTTTGACTTCATGCCTGGTTTAGCCGAATTCAATAACCCAAGAGAGTCAAGTTACCTACTACCTTTGTTTGCCTTAGTTTCAGTTTATATACCACCCACTCAATTACTCTAAATCTGCCTTAGTTTCAGTTTATATACCACCCACTCAATTACTCTAAATCTCACCATGATTCCATCTTCAAATTATTTCTAGTTTTAACTTTTAAACCATGATTCCAGTTCTTGTGGAAAGCGCTGTAGCCCATCAAACCATTAAATTCCCTAAACCTCCCAATGCTAGTTTTCAAACTCCCATCCTACCTTAGTCTTCTTCTTTTTAAATAACTCTGTTAATTTCCAAGAGACTTCATGTTGTCTCTTCCAAGAGACCAAGTCAAGGGTTTCAATTGGTTCGGTTCTTAATCGGTTCAGGTTGTAATGGACCAAACCAAAACCAACCCAATTATGAATCTGTTCCAAGTTCCCAAATTAAAACCCTACTTGGCCAAACTGAAATCAATTATTCAGTTAAATGGTTACAAAACCGATTGACCTTCTCTGAAGTAATGAAGGGAGGACTCTGGTCGAGAGAGGTGGGGATGTAAGCAACATTCCTTGCTGCTCTTTTCAAGACCAAGATTAAAGTGATAAACCGTCTTCTCTTGTAATTTGGAAGACTTAACTCTCATTTTCAAAATCCAATCCATTAGTGGTCTACAAGATCAAGGCATTTATTGTCAAAACCACAAACAGACCATGACTCGAAAAACCAAGGTAGTTATTCCAAAACCAATTTCCAGAGTGGTTTTCCACAAACCGTCTCCTTATTCCAAAGACCAAGCCACATAGTGATGCAGATCCAAGGTTCAGAGCACACACATAAAGAAGACCAGACCAGACCAGACCAGACCATTATCTTGTCGTTCTGGTTTGGATCAGTTTGAGCCGGTTTTCTGGCTTGTGGTCAGGCTTTCCTGTTCATCTGAAAAACCAGATTGTGAGGTTCTTTCAGGCTGTTTTATTTTATTTTTCAGTCGTTCTCACACACTGGGATCCTATCTATTAATTCTGGTCTTGTTTGCTTTTAAATTCCTTTCCTCATTGTTTTCTATTAGCATTAGGACTCTTCTATCACAGCTTGCCTTGGGAAGATAATGTAGGAGCTAGTTAGGCTAAGAACCAACTCTACAGGAGGATCGATACACTGATGTTAAGCAGATAAATCACCTCTTTGAACAGTCTTCAACAAATTAATAAATTTCAGAATAGAACACTCACTGGAATCGACTGAAAAAAAAAAAAAAAAAGGAAGAAGAAGAAAGGCAAACAGATAGATTTGGATCAAGCCTCACTCCCTCCCAGGCATCTCACCTAACACTCACTCTCAGTCACAGCCTCTCTCAAGACAATGACTTGCTAATAGAAAACTTCATTCTTCTCATTAAATCGTGTAGGACCTCTAAGGGTCATTTACAATATATAGACATGAGTGACTTGCCTCCCATGAAAGTAGAAAAATAAAAACAAAAACTGAAAAGGAAACTATTTTCTTTTCGTTGGACAAGTTACATAAAAAAAGAAAGAAACAAAAAGGAAACTAATAATAAAGGAAAATCTCTAGAACTTCCTAGTACAGAAAGCATCAAACTCAAAAGGAAAGTCAAGAAAATGGAAACAAAATCCAACAAAGTCTTCACTCTTCTAGAACTTCACAAATCGATTCCTCTTGATGTCTTGCTGTCCAATACTTGACTAAAGACAATCTTCCAAATAAGGCAATTTCTTGGTTGTGACACTTTTCACGTGAACAGTTACATGAACAATGTTTTGGCCTGATCGTCCACAATTTCTTCATCCATGCAAGCTGTCCTTGGGTCCATTATGATGTGCTCAATTGAACCAATCAAGAACCAGTCCACACCTGATCAGGCTGTCTCCCACAGAAGCTGAATTCCACAGCAATTCTGTTTCTATTTCTGTTTTTTATTAGGAACGATTGTGAATGGCCCTTAGCTTACCTAAGTCCAATCTAAATCAGCTTTTTATCAATAATAGAGTGTACAGGCTTCAGCCTTCCCCATGATTTAGAGGATGAAAATTTGACTTTTGCCTCCCAACTCTGGTGATTTAAAATATAGCTGCTGTGGTGATTTAGTGATGCAGTCATGATGTTACTAGTCATTAATGCTCTCATGACAACACTAGCATTTAATGCTCACTCCACTTTCTCCCTCTTTTCCAATGGTTCTATTTCAACAACTATTTTCCAACGGCTCAAGAAAAAGCTTGACAGAATCACTAGAGAGTTAATATGGCAAGTACTAGAGAAGAAAAGTGTTTCAAGTAAATATGTTGACATAATTAAGAATAAGTATGATGGTGTGGTAACTAGTACAAGAACTGTGGTGGTCAAGCTAGTGAATTCCCAATTACAATTGGGTTACATCAGGCCCCGTTTGTCTGATGGATAAAAAGGGGTGGGAAACTTGAGGGTGGATCCGACATGTTGTGGTTGGGTTGGCAAGGAAAGGAAAAGGAAATAAATAATGAAATATGTGATTTTTAGTGGGGTGCAATTCGGTGGGAAGAGAGGAAATGGAGGTGGAGTGGGATTCTATAGGGAAGAGGAAATAGGACGGGGGAGAGAGAGAGAGAGAGAGATAAAAATGAACCTTCCCATGAATAGTTCCAAAGTCATACCAAATTGGTAGGACTTTGGAAGTGAGTGGGGTGAGAAAAAAATTGAATACTACATCAGCAGACAATAATAATTGCATTTAACGAACTTGTCTAGTAAGTTTCCCACCCCACTTATCCAAACACTCATATTTGTGGTAGTTTGTGGGAAACAAGTACAAGTTTCCCACCCATTTTTACCTTTTCCACTTTTCTCCGTCAAAAAATAGGGTCTCAAGGATCATCTTTAAGCCCTTGTTTGTGTTTAACATGGATGATTTAGCCAGATACATTCAAGATAAGGTTCTTTAATGTATGCTTTTTGCTAATATATTGTTTTGTTGGATGAGACAAAAGTAAGGATTAATTCCAAGTTGGAGTTATGGAGATCAACCTTTGAATAAAAAGGTTTTAAGATAAGTAGAACAAAGACAAAGTATATGATTTGTAACTTTAGTTACACTAGGACGATAATGAGGTGAAAAGTTTATGAGAGAAATATTCCACAAAGTGATTATCTTAGGTATCTATGTTCAATCATAAACAAAGAAGGTGATATAAAGGATGATGTTTCATAGAAAATTAAAATAGAATGGATGAAGTGGAGAGATGCTTTCGGAGTGTCGTATAATCAATGTATTCCATTAAAACTTAAGGAAAAATTTTATAGGACAGTCATACATCCGGCTATAACGTATGGTATGCAATGTTGGGCAATTAAGAAGCATCATGTAGACAAACACAATGTAGCAAAGATGAGGATGTTGAGATGGATGCGTGGCAAAACTAGGAAGGATACAATAAGGAATGATCATATTAGAGCTGATTAAAGAGTAGCTCTAATACATGATAAGTTACAAAAAAATTCATTTGAAGCATGGCCACGTTCAACAGGGGACTTTGGATGCCCTAGTACAGAGGAGTGATTTGATTTAGATTGAAGGAACTAAAAAGAGCTAGGGGCAAACCTATAATGACCCTAGGAGAAGTGGTGAATGTTAAGATATGTACCACGAAGTGGGGAGTGTCCATATCGTGGATGAATGTACTTCTTTGCTTTAGTTTATTTCTTTCCCTAGTTAGGATAGATCTTTACTTACTAATTAGGATAGACTTTCTATTTTATCTTGCTTGTGGCATAAGGACTTAGTTTCTTAGCTTGATTGTACTACTTGGGGTGTAGATAAATATTGATGGTAGGGGGGACTAGGAAATATGCTCGGCTGCTCCCCTCTTGCAGTCTCTCTTCTCTTTTTCTCTCCCAATCTCTTTCTCTCTTCTCTTACTCTCTCAAGTTACTAGTTACAGATCTTGGTTTTGTAACAGTGAAAAAAAGCATGCATAGATTAGGCCTTGTATCAAGTAAGACCTTGAATAGAGCTGATTGGAAGGCAAGGATCCATGTACCCAACCCCATTTAGTTGGGATAAGCCTGAGTTGTTATATTATTTCAACAGTTATATTTCATCTGCTCATTCCCATCCCTTATGGTACCTTTTTGCTTATGGAAGGTAGACTTGATAATTTGTATTTTTAGAACTTGTTGATGCAGAATCAAGGCCATAGTTTTTAAAGCGCTGGTGCGACTAAAGCGTTTGAGGGCCTGTCGGAGCGCCTTAGCAATAAGGCGGGCATTAAGCGTCGCCTTATTGACTAAAGCGTTCTTGTGTACTTTTTTTTATAAAACCAATCTATTTGACTCAAATACTAGTTAAATCCTATTACTCATATGCTAAATAAATATTAAATGTTTATATTCATACCAATGTAAGATATTCATCAAGAAAACAAATCAATAAAGTGAATAAACTAAGTTCATCATCAATTCATCATCAATCATCAATCATGAATCATCAATATTCAATCATGAATCATCAATATTCAATCATCAATCATCTTAACATATTAACATATAATATAAATACATAATTATGAAACAAAATTATAAATATAAAGAAAAGAAGACATAAAATATACAAGTCATAGTTTTTAAGGCGGTAAGGCGATGGAGGCGTTTGAGGGTCTTTCGGAGCGCCTTAGCGATAAGACGGGCATAAAGCTTCGCCTTATCGACTAAAGCGTGCCTATGTAATTTTTTTATAAAACCAAATATTTGGCTCAAATCCTAATTGAATCCTATTACTTATATGTTAAATAAATATTAAAGGTTCATATTCATACCAGCAGCTCAACAGATACTATAGATAATGAGGAAAGAGAGAGACTGATAAGAGATTTAGAAAACCAGAATACTACAGCAGCAGTAATAGAAGATAGAATAATAACACAAGAAGAAATAAAAATATTAAAACAACATGATAAATATGGATTAATAGGAACATTAATATATAAAAGAAAATATGAAATAGAACTTACTAAAGAAGACAAAACTAGGCTAGAAAATTTAGCAATAGAATCAGAAATAATGACAGAAGATGAAGAATTAATTGATAGAGGAGATAAATCATGATAATCTGTGGGTATCATATAATAAGATCTTAAAAGATTCATATAATAAGCAAAGAAGAGAGCATTTTATGACCAGCATTAATTGCTGCAGTTATCAATTTGCTAAGATGAAAGAAGCCAGAAAAGAAAATTATCCCTATTATGTTCTTGTTATATGACTTCTGCCCACCTATCATATACTCCCGGAGTATGTCCTTCAACAAGGACATAATAGGGATAATTTTCTTTTCTGGCTTCTTTCATCTTAGCAAATTGATAACTACAGCAATTAATGCTGGTCATATAATATAAATACATAATTATGAAACAAAATTATAAATATAAAGAAAAGAAGACAAAAAATACAAGTATTTATTATACTTGCCTCTATGATGCCAAAATGGGTGCCTAAGCCCTAAGGTCATCCACTATATTTCTACTCTTGTCAAAGAAGAATGAAGCTCACCGCTGCCGGAGCAAAATAGTTACCTAGATCAATGGTTCTTCCTTGTTCCTTGATTCCTTCTCAAATCCCTTTCTTAAAACCCTTGACAAAATCCAAACCCTGTTTGTGAATTGTGTTTTTGTTTTGTTTGTTTTGGTTATTTTCGGTGGAGTAAAGCTGATCCCATACATCTCAAGTGTTAACAAAACCATACACCTACCAATAAAAAATCTATATTTGGAATCTTCATCAAGTAATTTAAAAATGTGTTTAAAAAAAAAAGAAAAAAACCCCATAAGGCGCCACTTCACACAAGACAGAGCACTGCCTTAACATTTCTAGACCGCATCAGCGCCAAGGTGCTAGTAAGGGGACGCCTTAGCAGCGCCTTAAAAACTATGGGCGATACAATCTCCCTGACCCAGATCCAACAACCCTCTTATATCTTGAGTGTGCAATCAAGTTTCAAACCTGTATCTAAAACCATAACTGATCTCAGGGGTTAAATACTCCTTGTCAAGTGACCTTTGCAACTAGTTCTTGAATCCACTGGAATAGATAAATCGATTCCCTCACCTGAAATTTCAGGCCCATTGAAGTATCCTAAGGTGAGCTATTCACTCCCACTGTGGTTTGGTTTTCCGCCTCTGCTTCCATTCCGAGGTTGAAAACAACTTCAAACCCTCTCTTGAAGCGTGGCTTGAAACCCTTAATTTTTACTCCCTTATTAATGCCCCTCCATCCCCTCCTTATTATAGCTAGCCATTGAGTTTTTTCCATTCCAAGAATACCCTTAAATTTACACATCCCACTCCCCTTCTTCTGTCTCTTTTCTCAAAGTGAGGTTCACCATAATTACAGTTCCGCCCCCCATTATAGATTCTAGTTTTATAGTTGTGCCATTCCATTTAACTACAAGATGTCTTCTACTTCTTCCATTGGATCTTAATTATTTAAGTGGGCCCATAAGCGATCCAATTCTTGATTCGAAACCTGGATCCACATCGCTTTGTGGGTGTCATGTGAGCCCCATTATGAGTTTGAGGTCCTCTGATGGTGAGTGAGTTCTCAAGAGACCCAGTGGTGGTTTTTCCTCTCTAACCCTTGTTATTATGTATTTTGATTGCTTATTTTGCAATAAAATTTGCCTTCATCTTCTATCTTATTTTTCCCTTTTCTATATGAACTGCATTAATTTGGTATTAAAGCAAGTTCCAATTCTTATGGAAAGCAAGTTCTAAAATCAATCCAAAAATAAGAAGCAGACTTGACAATGGAGAAGGATGCCAAGAATCGCCTCATTGCTTCAGTAGACGAGTAAATATCTAGTATTCAACGAAACGCAATAAAAGGTTGTTTTGTGGATTTGATAGCAGCTTCAAACTCAAGAACGAGTTCTTTCAAAGTATGGGAGACTGATATAGCCATGATGTTGATACCCACTAAAGCTCATATGACATCACAAGCATTTAATGCCCACCCAACTTACTTTCTCTCTCTTCCAACGGCCCTTTTCCCTCTCCTATCTATCTATCTATCTATATATATATATATATATATTGGCTAGTAAAAGTAGAATTGATAATTTTTATTTTTGGAACTTGTGGGTATGCCATGGTGAGCCCCATTGTTAGTTTGAGGTCCTCTAGTGGTGAGTGCTGCCATGCAGCATTAGCTTTACTATGTGGCTTGTTAGCTCCTATTACTACAGTTTAGTAGCCATTGCTAGAGAAGATGACCTTGGTTCATGGCTTGCTTTCCATGTTTCTCAAAACCAGTTTTGCCCTAAAATGGTGGTTTTCAATCAAAAGTGATGCAATCTGAAAATCTAGATTATAGATCTCAGATGCAAGTAGGCCCAATGATCCAATATGTGATCAGATCTAGATAAAAGAAGAAACTAAGTTGTTAAGGGAAAAATCAGATCAATGTAAGGGGAAGGAAAAAAGACGAGATCATCTTCTTGGGAGGAAGAAGAGAGAAGAAGAGAAGAAATTAGGTTTGGGATACGAATCCCATATACACCGCTCAAGAGCACCAAAACTCTTTTAAAAAAAAAAAAAAAAACCCTCACACTCTTTACTCAAATCATCTCTAATTGAAACCTTATAAAATTCCTAATTTGAGTCATAAAAGGACTCCTAATCGGTTTCATTTATGCTAGAAACCAATAAAACCGTCTAACCAAACTGATAACAAACCACGTAAGTAAAACCGATTAATTGGTTTGAGAACTTGGAATTGATTGACTCAGTTTGGGTCCATTACACCTGAAACAATTAAGAACTGAAACCGAGCCAATTGACATCCTTACTTCTAGTAAACAAATCAAGCTGGGAGGCGCCAAGTCCAAGTAGCTTTGTAGAAGCGACTAAACACAGGGCATGTGGTGTTGTCAATAGAGAAATACAGCTGGCAGAGTGGTGTGGCAATGGCAGACAGATACTTGGCTGTGCATACAGTGTAGTGGCAACGAGTTCAGGACATGTGACAATATGACAGAGATTCAAAGCTTTCAGAACTCATGTGGAAGTGTCTGTTAAAATGTACAGTCAGAAGTTGTGGCTACACACTTACACAGCGCACTGGCAACTTCTGGATATGTGGTAGCATGATGTGATACGCACATGTGATGTGGCAAAATGTTCATGACTAATGTACAGCGCTAGAAATTTCAGGGAGTCGTGGCAGTAACAAGAAGTGCCATACAGTGAGTGGATAGGTCATAAAACATGTTGGAGGAGCCGGAATGGTCAAACAGTGATTTGGTAGTGATGTGGAAGTTTCGCAAGGATGCTAAGGTATCCGAGCCTATGTGGTAGCATATGGCACCTCATTACATGCTTGTGCAAGGTTTAGCACAAGGTGGAAGCAGCAAGTGGAAGCCCCATAGAGTAAAAGTGAAGAAATCATAGGTTCATGCAGTGGCAACGTGTTTGAGGGAATTTTTGGAAATCCATATGGAATATTAGGAAGAAAGTGAAAACTGGAAAAAGGAGTTCTTCTAGTCATTGTTCGAACGCCATTGGAATCGCGTCAATCAAAAGTTAGACAAGGGAGATACAGTGATCCTGTGCAATCGTGCCAAAAAGAAGCTAAATTAAGAGAGCTTGGGGATTTCCAAGGAGCTCATTGCCCATTTTTCCTACAACATGATGTGATTATAGATTTATAGTAGCTTACCTCTCCTCATGTTTTTTGGTCTTGGACCTATGCAAAAATCGAGGCTAAAGGGCTCCAATCACATTATATCCCATTTCCTACACTATGGTAGGCCAAGAGCACTAAATTCGGTGCTTTGTCACACACGAAATCATTGTGTAGAAATGGATTGGATGGTGGAGATGAAGACGCTTTGTAATATTCCAAATTCGTGGCTCAGGGTGAAGTGTAGGTGTTGATGATTCCACACCCAAGATTATGGATGGTCGAGCAGACAGAATACAGTGTGCCTATCATACACCATATAAAGATTCCGATCTAAGAGCTTATATAGCAGCACATCTTCAAATGCAAATCTAACAGGCAAAGATCTAGCTGTACATTGATGAGCCAATGAGTAGTTGAAACAAATCAAGGTTGTTTTTTAGAGTACATGTTTCAGTGTTTCTCGTGTGTACTGCGATAAAGATATGCCACTCCAAAGATTCCGGAGCACAAGTTGTAGATGGGTGCATACCGAGTTTTGGTGTCCTGCAATACACCGTATCACCGCCATATGCTGAAGTGTTGCGTGTGCGTATACGTACACTCACCCGAAGATTCCATCTCTTGATTCCTCATTACCCGAACTTCAAACAAGGATTTGTCATTTTAACTCTAATTGAAATGATTCAAAACGGGATGTTCTCCATGTTTCATCTTCTTCATCCCTATAACAAAAAATCTGAAAGGAGGATAGAATGGGGCAGAAATTGAAGACGAAGTAGCTTGAAGGCTGTGGAGCATTAAACCCTTGCACCTACCCATTCCCTTTGAAACATGGGATTCGTTGAAGGGGCCAAGCAAGAAATATCTGAGCCATTATTGCTAAGTCTATGGGGTTGATGCTCTTGTGAAGCAAGAAGGAAGAAGAAAAAAAGAAAAGACAAGAAAAGAAAGAGGAAAAAGGGGAAAAGTGTTGTATGGTGCCTTGAAGCTTAGTAAACCCCATTCCACTTGGTGTTCTTGTATTTTTGGGCTAGTGCAAAGGGGTGCTTGCCATTATTGAACATATTGGAGCTTCTACATGGATGAAAAAGAGAAGGAAGAAGAAGAAGAAGAAGAAGGATAAAAAAAAAAAAAAAAAGAAAACAAAGGAATGGAAAGGAAGAAGAAACAACTGAAGAATGAGAGAGGTTGTTCGGTCCCCAAGTTCCAGTGCATACTTGAACAATCAAGTTCTCCAGACTATGGAGGAGTTAAAGCTTCTAGTGAGCAATGAAACGTCTGAGGGACATCACAGGATATCAAGATATATTAGACAAGGGCTGTAAGCATTTCTCATCTTGTATTTAATTTTTGGTACATTTGTCTATGATCCTATATTCATGCTAGACATAGGGTTGTGTATTTTAAACCTGATGGAGGGCCGGTAGAGAAAGGGAAGAAATCCTAAGAGAACTTAGAGTTGAAGGGGGGAAGAGAAGAATCACACAAGGGGAGGAGGTCACATGTCTTGCACCATACGCGACACCAAAACATTTAAATCAATTTCATTCTCAAAATCTATCTAATAACTTTGGTTACATGCTTTTTTATAATAAACTGAAATTAAAACTTGCCTAATTAAAATCTAAAACTGAAACAGCAACTACTATTTACTTCCTAAGTTCCAACTAATAAAATAAGAAACGAAATAAAACTCAAATTGGTAACTCCCTAACTGACTATCAACTACCCAAAATAAAAGAATGCAAATAATCCCCAAACAAAATAAAATCCTAAAGATCCTAATGAATCCAAAAATCCAGTAGGATCCGGATCATCTTGGTTGAGATTGCCCGAAGGGTCAACCCAGTTCAGCCTCAATTCTGCATCAACTCCCCCAATGTTGAGAAAAACTCGTCCACGAGTTTTAAAAAAGGATAACAATAAAAACTCACAAGCGGGTGTGAATTGCACGTTGTCTACATCATGAACAAAATCCAAGATGTGAAGTTGTGGGGTGCATTCAAGTCCGAGAAATCATGGAGAAGAACAAAGTCATGATGGTCAACAACTGGCGCTGCATTGACATCCTTCATTACTTGGTCCACGAGTGTCTCACTTTCTGTTGTCATCACCTGTTCCACAATAGGATGATCTTCCACTTGTGTTGATGCATCTGGTTCGTCTTGTGGCTGTACTAGGGGTATCACTTTCTTTGACTCAACCAATTCATGAAGATTAAATTTTTTTATGAATGTGGTAAGCCTGGAGGGAGCACATACTGTTGTCACGATCAAGGATGTCGCCTCATTGTTCCAAACAGCCTCGACCCAATTTAATGATGCATAGAGAGGAGTCAAATACTTCACAAAAAGCACCATCATAATAATGAGAAACAGAAAATTTAAAGAATACATCATCCTCTGACTCAAATATAATATAATTGGTTTTTTATAACATATCCACCACAGCTCTGGAGATGAAATTGTCGTGTTGTCACTCATCAATCAACAAATGAGCAGATTTTCCATTTGGCAGTTGCACTCTGAATTGGAACACAAAAGATTCCATGACAATAATAAGAGGTCCAAATAAAAAGAGGGGCAAAAATGGTAAATATATGGAAGGTGATACTGGGATGGTAGAATGGTAATTAATATGAAATTCTTAAGTGGGCGGCAGTACCATAATATTTGAAGTTCAATTTTAAACTTACAATATATCACGTATGGGTACAGGGGTATACCTCTAAGTAAAATAGGAATAGGGGATATGAGAGAATTAGGGGCAAAGAGAAGGGTATAACTGGAAATCAGAGTACAAGAGAAATAAAGCAACTCACAACTCTTCTTCCCCCTTGCGTCAGAACCAGAAAGGGGAGGTATATTCGATAGTTTTGCCGAAGCTCTCTCACACCAGCATGGATCGACCTAGGGCTTGGAAGGGAGAATCGCAGCACACAGATCTTGTGATTGCAGCCAAGGCTCAGCCAAACGGGAAGTGAAAGGATGGAGTTTCCTCTCTGATATCAAAACTGGCGTAGGGTTTCAGAACTAGATCTAAACCCGAGTTCGATTTCTCAAAGCATAACAAAATCTTGGAAGTGATACTCCAAGCTTCGAACCAGATATGTTCTTTATTTTTCTACTGCTCTCTTCTCGTCTTGTCTCTTCTTCTTCTTCTTCTTCTTCTTCTTCTTCTTTCTGCATCTCTCTTTCTTCACTTCGTCTTCTCTCTTCTGCTGCAACTTTTTTTTTTCTCTTTCTTGCTTGGCTACAGTCGAAAACCCTAGGAGGGATTAGTTGAGCTCACGGCTGGGAGCTACAATCTCTTTTTTTTTTTCTGCTGGAAAAAAACCGAGAGGTTATGTCAACAGAACAGGAGATGGGTATAACGAAGAGAGGGTAGGGCCGCTCAAAGGGTTCGGGGTGGGGTTTCAATTGGGAATGATGGTTAAGAGAGTTTTTTTTATGGGGGGGGGGGACTTAGTTCTCGGCAGAAGTCAGAACACAGGAATGGGAAAGAAAGGAGAATGAAGGAAGGGTCCTTCGGCTCTGATAAGTGATGGAGGGCCGGTAGAGGAAGGAAAGAATTCCCTGAGAGAACACAGAGTTGTAGGGGGGAAGAGAATCACACAAGGAGGGGAAGGAGGTCACACGTCTTGCACCATACCCAACACCAAAACATTCAAATCAATTCATTCTCAAAATTTGTCTAATAACTTGGGTTACATGCTTTTTTATAATAAACTGAAATAGCAACTACTATTTACTTCCTACGTTCTAACTAATAAAATTAGAAACGAAATAAAACTCCCTAACTGACTATCAACTACCCAAAATAAAAGATTGCAAATAATCCCCAAACAAAGTCAAATCCTAAAGATCCTAATGAATCCAAAAATCCAGTCAGATCCAGATCATCATGGTTGAGATTACCCGAATGTCAACCCGATTCAGCCTCAATTCTGCATCAAGACCTACCTATGTTAGATGTGTTCTATTTATAGGGCATTGATATAAGCCCAATCTCATTATCTAAAAGGGGTATTCCCTCACAATGGGTGCTATCAGCTGTATTGGCACTTGTGTGCCCTCAATCTATGCTGGAAAAATTGTCAGTGAATGCTCCCTCGTAGTGGGTGCTATCAATCATAGTTGTCACAATGCCAAGGCAAACCAAGGTGATGGAGAGTTATCTAAACGCTTAGGCGATAAGGCGCCTAAGTCGCCCAAGTGTTATCTTTTATTTTTCCTCTTTTTCTAACGTTATTTATTATGCTACATATACATTTATCATAAGAAATTAACAATAAGCCACATCAAGTCATCAAAATCAACATTAAGTCACATCAAGTCATAAAAAATCAACATTTGGAGAAATATTTTTATTCTCTAATAAGTTTGACTGGTCAAATGATTTGATTTTTACACGACACTTTTTATATTAGGTAGAACACAAAACCAACTTTCCAACAAGTCTAAAATTACTTAATCTAAGTCATAATAAGTTAACGACAAAGTTATGTCCCGGTCAAGCTTATTGAAGAATGCGTGAATGTTGTTAAAATCGTCAAAATGAAAATAATTTTATGAACATTAAAAGAAAAGATTATTTTACCGCACTTTTGTTTTTAGTAATGTTTTACCAAGGCAAGATTTATGAAATTTTCAGAATTGAGAAAATTCCAAGCATTTGAAAGTTGAAAATCGCCCCTACAACAAAAAAATCCAGTTTTAGTTCTTGGACTGGATGGTTGACTGTTTATCCTTTTGGAATTTGATTTTCAAACAATTTCTATTGGATTACAAACGCAGGGTATTTTCTTATTTATGAATAAAATATTTTAAGTGATGTTTGACATAAATAAGTGTTGCGCCTTGTAGTAAGTGATAGTCGCCTAGACCCCAAGTAGGCCACCTGAACGCCTAGTCGCCGCCGACGCCTTGACAACTATGCCATCAGTTGTAATGGCATTGATGTAGATCGAGCTGCTAAGACGACCAGTTCTGGTTCAGTTTTGTCCCATCAAGCCAGCCCTTTTGCAGACCTATTTTACTAATATGTATTATTTTTTAGTGTCCAATGGGTTGTATCATGTATGGGCCATGGGCTTTATATTTTTGGATTTACTTTGTAATGGGTTAATTCTATAAGCCCAAATATCAGGGATTTAAGTCCTACATAGGATAGGTAGTTATTTTATGTTTCTTAGTCAATAAGAATATCAGGTTTCTATATTTTGAATTTCTATAATTACTTCTTTCCTAGCAAGCAAGTAATTCAGTTTAGAGTGTCTTAGTCATTAGGTAGTTTCTATTTAGTTATTTTTAATTAGTTTCCTATTTTGTAATAAGCATGGCCAAAGCTATAAATAGGCATTTATTTGTAAAAATTGAAAAAGCTTTGATTAAGGAAAAGATGAGAGTTTACTCCATGGCTGAGACAGTCACTTTGAGAAGGTGAGATGCCCAGGGGAGGTGGGAAGCCTGAACCAAACCACCACTTCTCTTCCCCCTTCTCACCCCTCCATCGAATTGTAAGATCATTATCAGATTACAAAACCAACCAGCAAGATTGAAGAACAGAAGCCAGCCTACAGCCAAAATCAACACAGATCTCTCAGGGTTTTGAAGTGCCAATCGAGTCCTCTTATTTTCCAAACCAGGGATAAGCTTCAAACCCTTTTTGGAGGATTGATTAGGTGCGTCAAGAGGGGAACTTGACTAGAGTTTTGTGGCCTATGGTGGCATGTATTTGCTGTAATAAAAAATCTCCCATTAGAGTCCAGATCAAGACTTATCTGAGTGAAGACTTGGACCTGCTGATTCTCCCAATCTAGCCAACAATTGAAGCTCAATTTTGAACAGTTCAGACATCATAGAAGGGATCTTCACTCCAATTTTGAGGATCATCTGAAGCTTGAAACTCAAGTTCTTGAAGATTGACCAAAAGATTCCTTTTTCTTGCAATCAGCAGATCTCCCAATCCAGATGTTGGAAATTGATCAAATTTTGATGGTTTGTTTGGCCATACAATATCTCCATTCAGTGCAAATTTCAGCCCCAATGGAGCCCTATTGTTTTAGTTATAACTTGTCGAGGTCTTGTCTAACTTCCAGATTTATTGTTGGATCTGAATCTGTTTGTTAATAATTGTTGGAGTCTTCGATGATCATCTACTAGGGTTAGTTACATCCGTAATAGGTCCAACATCAATTGGTATCAAGCTATGGCGGAGGGAAGCTCCAACCAAATCTCTATGGAAGCTCTTATGCAAGCTGTCCAACTCCATGAAAAGGAATTTTATTTTTTCTGTATTTGGGAAGGGGAATGTGCAGAATGGAAAAATCACATCTAATTCATATGAATATAATTTCTTTCCATGAAGAACATGTAACTTCATTCACATGATAAGAAAAACCTAAGAACACCATATCATTCTACATCACAAACCACATGAATGTATGAGACATGGAGAATACATTCACACAGGCATTATCATTTGTGCATAAGTATTTAATGTGTCCTATTCACTAATAATTCAAAAAATAAATATAAGTGAAGCTTCAGTTAACATTTGCTACCTTGCTGCTTGTTCAGGGAAACTCCTGCCCGGTTGCTTCTGCCGGAGAACGTGCAGATCTCCACCCGGACAATACTCCATAACCAAGCAGGAAAGTTTCTCCGTTGTAAAATGAGCATAGAGTGTCGGGAGAAAAGGATGATCCAGCACTTGTAATATTTCTCTTTCAGTTTGGGCCCTTGGCATCTTCTTTCTGCTTGTTAAGAACTCATTATCCATAACTTTCAAAGCAAATAGACAGTTTGTACCAGTTAGCTCAGCAAGATAAACTGTTCCAATGTCTCCACAACCAAGACGCTTATGCAGCTTAAAGTGCCTCAACCCTAAATTTCCATGCTGCATCTGAACACGGCGGATGGCCTCCCATCTCAAGTCTTTTGACATGTGAGGTCTATTGCCACAACTACTAGACCCACTTAAATTGCTCTCCTCGCTAACACTTGTGCTACAACTATACTCACCAATGCTACTTTTAGAGCTTTGTGAGCATTCCCCCTTTTCTCTCGATCTTGAAGCCACATTAGCTTTCGCATCAATGGCTCTGTCACTGTCACACTTATTTGAAGTGAAACTCAGTTTACCCACACTGGAGTCCACATTACTTGAATTGACTTCAACACTGAGATTTGTACTAGTGGATGCTGAAGGAGCAGGTTTTTTCCTCAAATTATTTCCAGCATAGTTGTCAGTCTGGCTCACTGATTTACTTGTACTTGGACTCAAGTCATTATCGACTCTATAGCATGTACTAGAACTGCTGTTGGCAGAAGATGAATCCAGCTTCACTTTCTTCCTCATAAAGTTTTTGTTTCTGATGACAGGCTTGGCTGGACGTGATTTACTTACTTTACTGCCAAAGCTAGAGCTAGAGCTAGAGCTAGCCAAAGAAAGTGCTGGCTGCAGCTTGCCTCTCCGCCCCAGATCTGGCCTTGATGTTATGCTCCCAACTTCTCTTGAGGCAGGAACAGGAACTATCTCATCTGCTTCTAATACTTTATCACCAGTACTAGAACCAGATGATGAAGGTGCAGACTTCAGCTTCCCTATTGAAGCTGGATCCATATTTGATGTTTCAGACCCAATGTCTATTGATGCAGGAACAACAATCTCATCTTGTGGCAGTGCTGGAACCATGGCTGTGGTTGCATTTGCATATCGAGGAGAAGACTGAGCGCTTTGGTTCAATACTTTTGCCCTGTGAACTTGTAGGGGTTCTGTCATTTTCTTAGAGCAATTTGATGAGCTATCTTCTGGCACAAGAGAGATTTCTACCATACTCCCTTTACCTTCATCCAAGGAAAGACCAGATTCATTGGCATCAACTACCACTGTTCTGTACAACCTCTTTATGGTTCCAGCTTCTGAAACTCCAGATGCTGGTTTTGACAACCGCTTCATCGCAGCCGTCTCTAGTTTCTGAGAAATACATAATCCCCTTAGTGCCTGCTTCAAGGTCACAGCCTCTGAAATTCCAATTCCTGATGCTTGAGATGCCCCAACTCTAATCGGCTTTTTCAAAGCATTCTTCCGTGATGATTCTGTATCTTTTTGGTGTGATAAACCCAGACCTCTCCCAGAGGTTCTGAGATCAATCCCCTGGAAAAGCTGATTAAGATCATCCTCCAGGGAATAATTGCGCACATATTTCAGCATAGGGCGCTTTCCGGCTTTGTCATCGACTCTTGTCTCAGCACTGAGTGTATTAGTTCTTTTGGAACATTGAACTGAATCCAATTCTTCCTTCGCTTCAACAATCTCACAGGTGCCAGGTACAGGGGCCATCATTTTGGCTGCCCTATCCTACCAAATCCAGTCGAAATAAAGTGATGGAAGAAATGTGGAAAATGGCATTACAGGTTCATGCTAACCCATTTCTGAAGAAGCTGTTCGGAGAGAAAAGTGCCCAAATATCAGAAAGCAAAAATTTGTTTCCATGTTTTCTTCTATCATACTGAGTCCCGGATATGAAGAAGTGTCAACACAACTTGTTACAATCGATGGAAGATCAACCATCAAAATCCTGGAATGATCACCGAGATTCAGGTCATCTGAATCCAACAAAAAACCCTCTTCTAAACAGTAATGGAAGCCCAATGTAAATTAACAACAGTAAGGAAAAAACAGAAACCCAATACAGAAAAAAATTAGATTACATAGCTAGACTTCAATCTGAAGCACTAAACATTTGAAACATCCCCAAGAAGGCACCGGCAGTGAACCCTCTCAAATATCGGATTTGTATAAAAATAATAACGCAGATTGTGAATCAAATTGAAAGTTAATAGCAACTAAAAAATCCCCTCCTCAGCTCAATAACTTTTATAATCACAAACGAGAGATTATCAAACTCCATCTCCGTTATTGATCCGTTCAGACTTCACAAAATTGCAAGTTCCCCAAAACAAAAAGAACTAAATAAGCATGCCAATAGCCCTTATGACCATACAATGCATGAATCGGGATCAAATCAATACAACTCAAGCCAAAAATGAGAAAGGGAGAGGAAGAAGAAGAAAAAAAAAAAAGAATTCTCCAAAAAAGCAAAAACAAAACACCCAAGTCAGAGAAACCAAATACCCAGAAGAAAAAAAAATTGAGTTCAAGCAGCACAAGAATACAACTACATATCAGTAAACGAACAAAGCGATCGATGACCCGAAACCTTAGAAAAGCGAAGAACCCTACCTGAGATGACTCCAGTGCAACAGCTCGAATTGACTGAGAAATAGAAACTTTGAAATAAATTCTTGAAGTTCTGTAGAGAGGAACTGTTGCTGAAATAAGTTCGGTGGATAGAAAAAATTGGAGAAGACAACGGACGAGCAGAAGAGATTAGGCCATTAGGGCACGAGAAAAAGGTTGAAAGTGAATGAGGAAAGCTCGAATTAGCTCAAAGGGTGAAAATGCAGATCACGAGAGAGGTCTCACTGCTCTACTGTTTTCTTTCTCTGAATTGGCGGAACAAATTAGAAGAAAAAGAAAAAAAAAAGAGTTTTAGTGAGAGAGAGAGAGTGTGTATTAAATGAGTGAGAGAGAACATCATTATCGTGAGAGCCTCCTTAATGTGTGATCGATGGGGTCGGTTGTCGTGTTCTGTCGACACATCAAACACCGGGGCCTCATTAATCGTATGGATCATGAGTTTCCACGTAGGCTTCGAATTTAAAATTTGGAATTATTATAGAGTAATCTGGGAAAAAAAGGAGGGTAAATTAAGAAGGAAAACATATTAGTTGGGCCGTTGGGCTGGGCCACCCATTTAAATTCACGATTGAATACAATTTTTAATTCTCAATTTTTGGTAAGTATACAATTTTTAATTCTCAATTTCCGGTAACGGGTGAGTATTAAATTTGAGTAACTAGATTCATGCGTACGCATGAGAAGAAGCTAGAAAAATAGAAAGACCATAAGAATAATAGATACCATAGGGATAATTGATAGAATTGGTTTTATAATGAAGCGTAAAGCCTTGGCCTTATTGAGGAAGTTCCCCTCCTACTCGTGTTTATTATTTAAAAGTTTTCAGTTTTTATTAGATGATTCATCCATAAATAAGGATACGAATGTGGATGACTACAACTTAGAATGTGGATGACTACAACTTACAAACCACACCTCATTACTATCTAATCACGTAAAACATAAAACAATTATAAGACTCTCATAACTTTGCCCAAACTACTCCCAAGTCCCACCCTCTCTCCCTCCCTGGTGTTGTCATGTACGTGACATGTATATTTTTCAATTCTAGTTTTGGGAGTGAGTACATGTAACTAAATAGCATATTTTAGGTTACAATTCTAGAATTAATAGAATTCACCAGAATCCCAAAGTTAAACTTTCAAATCCATTGTACTTAAGGCTTTTTAATAGAGATTTTTTTACCATTTTGATTAAAAAATGAAACTTTTTTGTTCGATAAAAAAAAAAAAAAAAAAACCAAAACAGGCAAATAAGAGAGCTACCATCCATGAGATAACACACATATACAGAATCGAACAACTAGGGACTGCAGATAAGGGTACTCTAGGGATTAAGTTGATAGCATCGATTATGATATCTGTCACCACCCAACACCAATATTTATATTAATATGTATCAACACCAAGTCAACACACCTTTTTGGTATCAATTTAGGTATCTGTCATTGTATCCGTTAAAAAATTAAAAAAAAATCATATATCAATATAAATTTTTTTCTTTAAAAAGCAATAAAATAAAATAAAAATTTATGTGCAATATTGTAAAAAATACAACCAAAATTGCAGTAATTTATAAAAAAAAATTAAAAATAGAAAATCCATATCATACAAAAATTAAAATTGGTAATAAAATATATATTTTGTGTTAAATATTATATAAAATGTAAATTTGTTACGATAAGTATGTAAAAAATCGAGAATATCTAAAACATCTAAAAATGTGCATTAAGTTTATAAAATATTTTTTAATATTTTATAAAAATAAAAATAAATCCATAATTTTTTTTTATAAAAGAAAGAATTTATCACTAATTGGTGAATATTGCAAAAATGCTATCAATGAAAAGTCAGACATTGTAATCTAATAAATTGGATTGCAAAAACTTAACCAAATTATTTAGATAATCATATCCGATCAACATAGTAGAATAAGATACATCTAACAAACACATACACACACATAAAAAAAAAAAAACAAAAAACAAAAACAAAAACAAAATAAAATAAAGCCAGCGAGAAATCCACAGAAGTGTAATCTGCAAAAAAAAAATAGATTTCAATTAATTTTGTTTCTTCAAGTATCTACTCATATTAAAATTTGTAAGGAAAAATTATATAATCCAAAGAAATAAATTATAGATACTTGATACCATAAAAGTCCCACTACACCAAATACCATCATCCATCGTATGTATGATTGTCAGAGTTATAGTCATCCCATCAACGTAGTATGTATTATTATTCGAAGTCCGGAAGCATACTGAAGTGGGTTCTCAAAACTGTTGAAAGAACAATGGAACACTACTCTAACCCACTGTTAACAAAAATGCATTTAAAACACGTTTTTCCGTATGCTTCCCAAAGAAACTTGAAAAAACTGCAAACGACAAGCACTCCCGTTCTAAACATGTTTAAAATGCATTTAAATACATTTCCTTTTTTGGCATTTTTTAAGACTTAACTTATTGAACATAATGTTTACTTAATTGACCATATCTCTCTCTCCCGAACTCCGATCGACCTGATTCTTTCACCGACTTGAAGCTAACTCAATGGCCTATATTTCTCATGGTATCACATTTAACTCTATATCAATGTATGGACCCTGAAATTGAGATACAAACTGATGTATTTGCTGAAAAATGTTTCTAAAGTGATGACTCCCAACTCAAATTGAACATATATTACTCCAAGAGTGTGTTGACTATGTTGACAACAATGAACATCATCCTAACGAAGCCACATTGCTCAATAAAACTTGGACATGTGTGGTGTATGAATTTAGAATTGGTGTTGAATGATATTCAATTATATGTTATAAAACTTATAATGAGACATGAGATATATATGCATTAGTATTGGATACTATAGTTGTTTTGACCATTAAATGCATGTATTCATGTAATAATTCCTTAATTTATACAAGTATACTACCTTTTTTTTTTCCTCTATGTTTGAAATCTACATGTTTTAAACCCATATCGTCTGTTTTCCTTTTTTTGCCGTTCTCTGTTTTTTAGATCGTATCGTTCGAAAATTTTTACTGTTTAAAACCCGTACAGTTCGTTTCTGTTTTTTTTTTTTTTTTTCGTTCCCATTTTTGCTAACTATGCTCTAACCATGTCTGAATAATTCCTCTTATAGGTAAACTCTTCCTATAACTCCCCTGACTGCTGTTCCATATGACTAATGACTCAACCCTTACGGATAGATAGGCTATAGTGGATAGATGGTATGAGATAGATGTATCGATAGAAGTTGATAAAAAAAATTTCAAAAAAAAAAATCTATAAATTAAGTTGTTGTATGAGGTTTGGTGGTTAAATCTTAGACTTGGGCATCAGGTCGTTATATGGAATATATCATTTTCTTTGCTCCTTAGATTATCATCTTCGAACAAAATCCGATTGCTTTCCAGTTTGTGCTAATACAACTAATGCTCTAGACTGCTTGAAGGTCATGCAAGCTATTGGAAAGATAACTATCAAGAGCAACTGTAATCTTGATTTGGTAGGGACTTGGGTGAGATTGTGTAGTGATTGTAGTTACCAAAATAACATTGGTAACAAATCTCTTTGTACTCTATTTAAAGAGAATGAATCCTCCCCAAAGAAAGCAAGTTGAATGGGAGAATTAGCAATGAGGATGTAGGCTCCATACTAAAACTGAATCTCGTTAATTGTTTGTGTTCTCTTCTCCTTCTCTCCTTTTTCTCTTCTTCTTCTAATGTCTCATGTGTGTGAAATTAAAACATGGTATCAAAGCAAGTTTCGTGATCCAAAGATCTTCAGTGCTGCGTTTTGCTCAGATCTGAGGTTTTCTTTTGGACGTCTCGTTCTAGTGGAACAACCTGGAATCGTTTCCTTGTTCGGTCAGATTCGGGCACTGCTGTGTTTGTTAGGTCTTCCCTCAATACAATTTTTTGGATCATTGCTGCCTCATCTAAGAAAAGATAAGTGTCTTGTGCTTGGCTGTTTTTATCTTCCCTGCATTATGTCAAGCATCGGATCTACATCTGATAATTCTAAAGCTAATTCCCATCCTTCTGATATGCATAATGGACTCATATCTATTCTCTTAAATGAGAAAAATTATCTTCCCTAGTCTAGGGTGGTATCCATTGCTTTGGGAGGCCGTTCTAAGCTATGATTTATTACTGGCCAAACCAAGGCTCCTGACCCTACTGATCCCAAGTATGCTAAATGACTTGCTAATGATAATCTTGTCACGACCCTGTTATTTAATTCTATGGAATCTACGGTATACGAGATATTGGCATACTTTGAAACTGTTGTAGTGCTTTGGAGTTCCTTACATGAGATGTATAGTCATGTGGATAATGCATCTTGGGTGTTTGAGTTACACTAGGAAATTGCTCATGCCGAGCAGAAAGTTGATAAATCATTCACTGAACCCCATGGGAATTTCAAGAAAACATGGGATGAGCTTCGTCAATATCGACCTCCTGCTTCATCCGTAACTGATTATGTTAAAAGGGAAGAGTAGGATTGGATTTTTCAGTTGCTTGCGAGTGTAAAACTAGAATATGAAGATCTTAAATGACAAATTTTGATGAACTCGACTCTACCTTCACTTATTAAAGTTTGTGCAACTATTCAACGAGAAGAAACTCGTTGTCGTGTGATAAACTCTGATCCCAAAACTGGGGGGGACTCAATTGAAAATTCAGCCCATACTGCCAACACAGTGGCTCCTCAAAATCAACAACCTGCAAATTGGACTGTCCCTAGGAAAGGAAAAGCGAAGAATCAAGGAACCAAATACCATTGTGACCATTGTGATAAGGATGGTCATTCTAAAAGTCATTGCTGGGCTTTATTTCCACATCTGCAACCCAACAAAGATAATAAGGGTGGTGATGCAAAGGTTGCCATTGATGCAAAAGTTGTGACCCAAAATTCTGCTTCTAATATTCAAGCTTCCTTGGGAAAGCTGGCCATGCAACTACAACAACTTCTGCAAGCTAATGGGACGACATCTTCCGAATCTGGGAATTTAGCTCAGTTTGGTAAAATCTTGGCCTTCTTTTTCTAGTTGAAATTATTTTATTATTGACTCTGGAACCACAGATCATATGTGTAAGTTTTCCCATAGGCTATCCAATTTTCTTTTATTACTAGTGGGTCACACCCACCTATTATCGTGGAAAATGGAACCCATGTTCCTATTCGAGGATGTGGCAAAATGAATTTACTCTCCACACCTTGTGATATAATATTTGTGCCTGATTTGTCCTCTAATTTGTTGTCCATTTCTAAACTCACTAAAGATTTGGACTGCAATGTTGTTTTTTTCCATGAAAAAGTCGTGTTTCAGGATAGACGAACAGGGAGGACGATTAGTGAAGAACGTCTGCAGCAAGGATTGTATGTCCTTGATATTCCAAATGAAGTGTTGGTTGCAAGAAAAAATAAAGATGCTAGGACTCAGTTGTGGCATTGGCGTATAGGACACCCTTCAAATAATGTGTTGCACCATTTGAACTCTAATTTTTTCCTTAACTCTAGTTCTTGTGAGACATGTCATTATTCTAAGCACCTTAGATTACCTTTTACTTTTAGTTCTCGTGTGTCTTCTGAGTTGTTTGAACTAGTACATTCGGATGTCTGGGGTAAAGCCCCTGTTGATTCTCATGATGGTTTTAAATATTTTGTGACTTTTATTGTTGACAAGTCTCGTTCTACTTGGTTGTATTTGTTAACCTCCAAAAGTGAAGTTCTTAGCAAGTTTCAAGAATTTTGTTCTATGATTTCTATTCAATAAAATGCCTGTATAAAAATCTTACAGATTGATAATGGAATCGAGTATATAAATCATTAGTTTGAATCGTTTCTTAAGAGTTTTGGGACTATTCATTAAACTTCATGTGTTGGCACTCCCCAGCAAAATGGAGTGGCTGAACGAAAAAACCATCACCTCTTGGAAGTGACTCGAGCCTTATTATTTCAGGGAAACATAGCTAAAAATTATTGGTCTAATACTATTCTCACAAGTTGTTATTTGATAAACCATCTTCCTAGCAAGGTTTTAAAGTATAAGTCTCCCATGGAGGTTCTTCTTGGGCGACTTGTTCATATTTCGCACTTTCGAGTGTTTGATAGTGTGTGCTATGCCCACTCACCTGAGGGTAAACTTGATCTCCGTGCTCACAAATGTGTTTTTCTTGGCTATTCTTTTGTTAAGAAGGGATATAAGTGTTTTGATCCTACTTCCAGGAAGGTCTATATCTCTTGTGATGTTATTTTTGATGAAACACATATGTTCAATCTTGGCAAGAACCAAATTCAGGGAGAGAATATTTCTAACAAAGACTTTGACTACAGTGAATTTGTTCTTATGCCACTTGAGATGGAGTACTCCACTGACGATATGGGTAATGTTCACGATGCCAAAAATGAAGAAGGATTGTTACTCCTAGTTGTGGAAACTACAGAACCTATTGTGGTGTCTCCTCCCATTGTTGCGGCTCCTCCTGTGCCTCATGTACATCGTTCGACTAGAATGATACAACCTTCCACTAGGCTTTGAGACTTTACGACATCTTTATTCAATTCATGGGCTTTGTGTGGATAACGCTGAAGGTGCTCTAGTTCCTCTCGTAACACAATGAAATGCAAGTATGTGAGAAAACTTATACTTCCACCTACCGAAGATGTGGGCATGATTCAACAAACGTCTCCCACCAATAATTTGTAGAATACAACTAGTATCATATAATTAACAGAACATTAAATGCAATTATAGAATGCAAATGGTATATAAATATGGGTAAATACCTAGGTCATGTATGTCAATGAACCATTTCGCGAGCTCCATCCCAAATTCACCATGTCCCTTCTCAAATACTTGGAGCTACATGAAAACAATGCAAAAATTATATAATTGAACAAAAATTAAGTGTAGCAATGAAAATGACATAAAAAATAATTAACTTATTTTTATCATCTTATTTAAAGCCCTAGTCATCAACGTCCCTCCCTAGCTTCTTTATTACCTTCTTCACGTCATTGTGATGCTGCTCAACGTTCTCCAAGTGACCACCAAACTATTGCTTGAGGTTCAAGAAATAGATTAAAACTTCACATTCACGTACAAGCCATATATATTTGTTAAGCTTGTTTAACCTAAATCAATTAAATGAAAGCACAAATCAAGATCAAGTAAATGAATTAAAATGTATTACCAATAGAATGCATCAAATGGTGTAGCTAGGTCTACCACCGCTCTAAAACACCTGCATAGTATCTGTCTGATTCTCCCACCATTTCCATCCTCCTCCTAGCTAGATGCATTGCGGCAGAGAAGCAAGGCAAGATAGCCTTATGGTAAGTATTGACCACCTTTTGGATTGGCATGAGGGGCTCCGTAATCTTCAAAATTGTTCTTTCCTTACTCAAGTTTTAATTTTCATATATATGTTTTTTAATTTTTCTTTAGTTTTAATACTTAAAATTCAAAACCCCTAGCTAATATGATATTTGATCATGCATAATTAAAATCCATTAAAGTAGGAATTTATTTTATGAAATTGCCATTCATTAACATGTAAAATAAGCAAGAAATAGCTTAATCATTCATTCATAATTAAATATCATAATTTTTTTTATACTAATACTAGTTTTTTTTTAATCATTATTTTTTCTTTACTTTTTCACTTAATTTGTCATACGCCTTAATCTCATTCAAATTAAACATCCATTTAACCTAATTACTATTAACAATAAAAAGTTTTAGTTTTTATCATGTATGATAACATACATGCATCAATCTCATATATTTCATTAATTTTTATCCTTTTTATTACTAAAATAGTTCAAAATATCATTGAAGTTATAATATCATGCATTTTTGCTATTAAAAAGAAGAGAAAGAAAAGAAAAAAAACAAAATCAAAACTCAAAACATGAAAATTTAAGATCTCACAGGGATCTACAACTAGTGTGACATCATTAAAATTCTAAAATAGTATTTTTTGATGGATTTGTTTTTTCCAAAATCAAGACTCACGACATGAAATTTGTAGATCTCATTGGGATCTACAACGTGGTTTGAGATCATTCACAAATTCAAGTATTTTTTGAAAATTAATTTATTTCTAAATTTAAAATCACAATTCACAACCACAAATTCACTTGAATCTTGTCATTTTTCACAAATAAATGCATACAATATATAGAATCATGTCATACTCTAATGAGTTCTTCATAAACGTAAGATTTAATGTTAAAAAAAAAAAAAAAAAGCATAAAAATGATTTAATTGAAGAAAAAACCTAAAAATTTTGTTTTGAGGAACCCGCCAATGATGTGCTCTTTGATCTATTAAATCTAGCTATTGATTTGACGTTCCACACTGTTGAATGTGAAAAGGAGCCAAAAACGATAAGACCCTTCAAGTTTCATTACCAGAGATGAGAGGGATTAGTGCTTGAGAAGAAAAGTGAATAATTTGTTGTAAGGTTCAGATCGATCGATCCATATGGGCATTTGATATTTGGCCCTATCCAGCTACATTCGCTAGGATCGACAAGGTATTGATATCAGCCTTGGCTGATACAGATTCCTTACATTATGGGATGCTCTTGCTAATCGTTATTTTTGTAGATACTTTCTCTTTCTCTCTCTCTAGAAAGGGTGTAACTAGTGCACGAGGATCTCACTACTGTGGGGTCTAAGGAGGATCAAAATGTACGTAGCCTTACCTCTGATTCGTAAAGAGGTTCTCTCTCTCTCTCTCTCTCTCTCTCTCTCTCTCTCTCTCTCTCTCTATCACACACACACACACAATATACTAGGACTATACAATTCATTTCTTGATTTGGTTTTTCTTCTGAAGATATGATGTGTATTTGAGATGAGTTGAGCAAGCATATACCTGGATGAATGGTTTTAGGAATTGGTGTTAGATCGATCATATCAGTCAACTCGTATTGGTATTGACCTTGATTGATGTCAATACTTGACCGATATGGATTGGCCGATAAGTATGGAAGGGATAATTATGACCTTATACAATAGATACATATCGATATTGGTAGCAATCGATATTGTCACCAATACTATGAACCAAATCCATGCCTCAATGGATGTTTGCATTACCTATCATATTTTTTTCCTGACGCTATAGCTTCTATTGTAATTATCAAATTTGGAATAATAGAAGTTAGGCAATTACCGATTAAAAATTGATAATCATATAGTTGTAGAAAATTGATGTCATCCAAACACAAATTTCCCTATGATTGGAATTAATAGTGTATCGAAATATAATTCTCCAATTATGAGAATTGGATGACTATAGAATGATCTTGATCGGCAGTGTGTTGAATTTTGGATTAAAAATCATATACTCTCCTATATATGTTCATGCATGCATCTCGATGACCCTCTTTATTAGTGATAATCTTGAATTATTCAATGCTTTAATTATTTTTCCATTTTGGTAAATTTTATTTAAATTAAAACTTGACATATGGATAAGGTTCTTGGTCAGATCTGACTCTATCCAGCTTGTCATGTTGCATATAAGTGTACCAGCTACAGAACTCGATCCAAAAATTAAATTTGTTCACCTCATGTAGTTAAAATTGTTGTATCGAAATGAATTGATATTGGATTGTTCGTATCAGACACAAATAATCATATTTTTACCTTTGAAAATTATATTTTTATATTTTTACCCTTAATCCATACCATTCAATTGATATAGTATCAATTAAATATCAAGATCGAACACTTGTCAAATCAATACAAATCAGCGAGCAATCCGATACCAATCTTAGAACCATGAATTGGAAGCTATTGTTTAACACTTCATAAAACCAACATGTTAACCTCGTAAAAATTTCGATGTCAGGTTCCTATTGCATGTAAAGTAAATCTTCTTTATTTTTAGAAAAACTGTCTTTGAAGTAAAGGCGTTTCTTGCATCCTCTCTCACATATCTAAAAATTTTATATTATTTTTTCTCTCTTCTTAAAAATAAATATAAAATTACATTGTGAGAGAATGTTGGAAATGCAGAGGTTCAGAGAACCCTTCCACTTTACTTTTTGTCCCTTTTTATTTAATGGACTTCCCTTGCAATGCAATCCCTAGATCCCATGTACTCACACAAGGGATGGACAAAATGTCAAGTATTTTCAATCAAGCTACCTTTAGAAGCTTTTTTTTTTGGTAATTAAAAGCTATTGTTACATTACAAACCGAAAATGTTAACCTGGTAAAAATTGTGATGGCATAGTTTAATCACATATCAAGTAAATCTTATTTTCTTTTCTGTCCTTATAATCATGTGATGTGCTCAAATTAGTGTTGAACAAAATGTGAAATATTTTTCCTTCAATTTATCAAAATCTTCATAAGACAAATTTCCACAAGAGAAAAAGAATGCTAGCTACCTCATTGCATGGCCTTGCGCCTAAATACATGAGGATGTGAGTTATCACCCTACCCAAGTAAAATAAAATATCTCATATATGTCGTTGCCCCTTTGTACAATTTCGTTGGCTCCAACCTATGATGTTGAAAAGGCTAGATGACCAATTAGTGATCTTTAGTCCTTTTCACAAATAGTCCAATTAGTGAGACGAAGTTCAGATTCTCAATTGTATAACCACCCACCACCATCTAAGTAGGAGGTTTTTTATTTTTTTTTTGGACAATGAAGAAAATCTATTAAAAAGTGAAAGGAAACTTTAACAGGTTTTTTTAAGAAAAGGTAAAATGTACTGTGCTCGGCTGAAGTGGGTGGAGTAAACACAAATGACAAATGAAAAAATTTATCGGATTCTTGTGTAGGGAAGTTCGAACCGTCTACTAGGTTCCATGGATGAGATTGATCCTACATGATCAACTCCCATCTTCTTTTCAAGTCACAATCATGTTGGATGTCAAGATGGATCTTGGAAGTTTTAAGGAACGAAGATATCTATGCATTTCATGAAAACTAGAAGGGTTTTCTTCCTTGTTACCATGCTTAGCGAAGTATAACACCTCACTATTTACCATATAAAAGCATATGGGTTAGTTCATATGATAGAGGTCCATGCATATTCGTAAAGCGTCTCCTTCCCAAGCAAATAGTGCCTCCAGTGTTTCACAGCCAGCACTATCGTGTACATCTCCTTCTCGTACGTGGGATAGTTTAAGATGGTTGTATCACTTTGGTACGCTACCACTCAGCCATCTTGCCATAAAACGGCTCCAAAAGCATGAGTCAAAGCGTCCGTCTCGATTCGATTTCGAACAGCTTCTGAACGTATGGCATGGCCAGAACCGATGCTTCCCCTACTCTTGTCAAGCTTTTCATGCTAGGTCGAGTTGTTCGTGGCCTGCAGCCTGAATCATTCTATTTGGGCGACGGCTATCCAATCTCACCGGCATTTCAACGTGGAAGACATGGTTTAGTTGTCTATCTGTGGATCCGACCTTAGTACCCACGTTGTCCCTATCCTGGTGCATATCGAGGTCCGTTTCATCTCATTGGTACAATTTCAACTTAAAATGAATATAAAAAATAACTAAAATTATATTTAATATTCATTTCTATGATGATACTTTGTTAATTTTACTATAACTTTGAATCATACTGTCAAACAACAAATAGTGAAATATTATACTTCACTAACTATAGTAACACTTAAAAAGACCCAAATTTGAAAACCAACCCAACAACCTAAAATCATAGAAACATGTTCACTTTACCTCAACTATTCCTTCCTTCATTATCCCCAACAAATAAAACCCATCCACTCCACTTTCCACCCACCCTACACAATTTCAACTTAAAATGAATAGAAAAAATAACTAAAAAAATTATATTTTATATTTATTTTTATTTGATGATATTTTGTTAACTTTACTACAACTTTGAATTAAACTATCAAACAACAAATAGTGAAATATTACACTTCACTAACTAACCTTAGTGACACCTAAAAAGACCCAAATTTGAAAACCAACCCAACAACCTAAATTAATGGAAAAATGTTCACTTTACCTCAACTATATATTCATACCTTCATTATCCCCAACAAATGAACCCACCCACTCCACTTTCCACCCACCCTACACAATCTTAGTGATCTACCTCCCACAACATTTGAAGTGGTCAAAGCACACTCAAGTGTCTTGCTAACCAAAAGGGAAACCTATTAAGGGTTTAAGTGATTACTCTAATTTTCAACTATTATTGAATGAAAACTAACCATTTGACAGTTTTTAAAGCTAACTCAATCCAGGCGCGCGATTCATATGTACCCTTTTCCTCAATCTTCCAAACCCTAACTTTTCCTTTATTTATTCAAAATCCTAACTTAGCTATTCCTTTATTTATTCAAAATCCTAATTATATGCCATGTGGTATATTATAGCCCATAAAGGTGCTTACTGGCGCCGCTCACCATAGGTAGGATGGCATTGATATACATTTGTGCACTTTAACTAGGAGGTTGAGGGTAGGAAATCTATTTATTTTTATATTAGTAATCATAAGTTTAAAATTTTGAGTGTATTTTCACAAAAGTATTTTATAAGAAAGTATGACTAAATACATAGAGAAAATATTGAAATAATTTGCATAAAGTATTTCTTTTCTCTTTCACTAAGACTCTATTCGGTCGCAAGAAAAATTAGAAGGAAGGGAAATTTTAAACTTAAAATGGAAACTTTTATAATCATTACCTCATGAGACTGTATCTCTAGTTTCATATATATCATTTCAAATTTAGTTATTGAATTCCACTTTATTTTGCATCTAAAACCTTTTGTTATAAAATATAAAATAAAATTACAAGTAAAATGTATTTTTATTTAATAAAATAAATTAAGTAGTTTATACAATTATATGGGGTAAGTTTCAAAATTTTATTTTTTTTCCCCTTAAATTTTCATTATAACCTAACATAGCCTAAAGGAGGATTATTCTTCTAAAACTGATTAAAAAGTTGCATTACTTCAGCAATTTTACTTGATTTCATCAACTTCACTCCTAAATAGGAGTAGGAGTTAGGAGTAGCCCAGCCCAAATGCGAGATGAATAGAATATTGTAAATTTTTTTGCATTGGACCATAGGACCTCTTGGAAGATCCTCCTCTCTATTGATTATCTTCTATGATTGCCATTTGAAGTGGACTTGAAGGTCGTTAGCTACAAACCAGTTGTGTTTTCATTGAAAGACTTTAAAGGTTGTTGTTTCATTGAAATTATTTTGTACAAATATTTCAGAAAATTGGATTGTTTTTATTTTGGAATCATATGATCATCTCAGTACGAACATTAGGATAACCTAGTAGTGGTAGCTTCGGCTTGTGGTGTTGGCATCCAAGGGAGGAGGTTGTGGGATCGAACCCTATCGTACGCATTGTGTGAGTGTGTGTGTATTTTCTTTTTTATTTTGTACTCCCGTGGGATGCCCAGATGGTTAGGGTGAACTGAGGATTGTGTGGATTAGATGCATGGTCACAGGTTCGATTCCCCATCTATGTATCTGTGATTTAAGTGGAGATCATGGTGGTGGGTTGTTGTGCTAGTCTCCCCAAGGATTAATTGAGGTGCACATAAGCTGACATGGACACCATGGTTAATCAAAAAAAAAAATGATCATCTCAGTGTTTTGCAACTATTTTTGTTTACAAGAACAACAATATCATGTATATAAAAACAGTGTATAGATTTCCCAATGCCACTCCAATTACAGTGTGGGAAACAATTTCGTTCAGTGGAGATCCACATGGTATTTGATAAAAAAGGTTGTTAGTATGGACCCAAGGCTCATTATGTGAGAGGTAGGAAGGGACCCCATGTAAGCGACATGGCATTTTTTCTCATAAAAAGCATTTTTATTTTTTTCTTAGATGTGCTAATTTTAGTTGGTGAAAATGATAGCTCATTTATATTTAAGCTTCAATGCACCTAGTTTATAGCCCATTTAAAGTTCATCTAATGTATAGCCTCAATTTTTTTTTTCTAAATTATAAATATCATATATTTATGCAATAATATTTTATTCAATATAAATCAACATTTATTTTTTGTATACACTTTTAAAAGTACTTTGCATTAATAAGAAAAATGTCAATAAAATTTTCCTCTAAAACTATCGAAGTATAAAAATTTTCATTTCTGAACAAAACAAAAAATGACCATTAGAAACAAAATTTACAATTGATGGTCCTAATTAACCACTCCAAAAGTGTGGTGGTTTTACAAAATATGCATTGATGAAAGGTATTCTAATTTATCAATATTGGTTATATCTGTCACATGGTAATTTCTTGGCATTTAAGTTATTCTATATATTTCTTCATGTCTTCCTGTACTAATTAAAGTATCAATTTAGTTAATAGAATATCATCATGAGCCAAAATAATAATTCAAAAAGTTAAAGCATATTTTGCACTACCTCCTTGTTAGAAAGACTTCCTAAATGGTTCACTATTTTAAGCCACGTGGATAGATGATGTAGTAACTATGATCGTTGGATAGAGAAGATATGGTTTAGATTAGCTATTAGTCCAAATTCATACTCAAATTCAATTAGATACTCCCTCACATATGTGCATGCATCTTCATTTTTGTTCATGCATCTATATGGTACTTTAGCCACTATTATGGCCTCTCTCATAACCCTAGATTTCTTAAAGTTCTATTTAGTCACTTGACAAACTCTGTTTGGACTAGACTAAACATGTGAGCAATGAACCTAAGGATCTATTTGTTGATAAAATTTGGCGTTTCTGGATTTTCCATGTGGCAAAGCTTTAGGGCCATTTAGGGTAGGTGTCATAAATGGACCGTGATAGATTATAGATTGCAAAATTTGACATGTGAAAGATACAAATAATATTCTACTTGACATATTATCAAAATGATCAATTCACTTTTCACATGAAAAAAATAAATTATATTTTTGGAGCAATGTTGAATTTTTTTTTGATGGACATCCATCTATAATGAATCTATTGATGTCTGCATTTAAGTTATGCTATAAGGATGGATGATTTACTCCTAGGATTTAATAGTCGAGAACAAATAATTTACACTAACTATATATAAAATTACTTGTACAAATTCAATGGGACGCGTTCCCTCTCCGAAAGCTTGTCCCTATGGCCCAACACAATGGGGTGCAACATGACCATTGCAACCTTCTTGGTCAATACCTGAGCATGCACTCTCATTGACTGAGATGTTGACGCAGAAGCCACATTCCTAGATAAAACACATTTCCCTATATTCAATTACAAGACATCTTATGTATTAATATTTCCTCTCATATATCTTCATACATCCTTTTCTAATACATCCTTTTCTAGTAGTAAGTGCAATCTTTCCATGGTTATGACTTTCAATAATTTCCATGATTATGATTTTTCAATACTCTATTTTATATAGTTCCATTGGTCCAAAGGCGCTGTGCATTAACACTAGATGCCTCTTGTTCGAGTCTCTTCTCGACTGACCTGTTACACAGGTTAGGTGTGGCTGCATATAATCAGGGTTTACCCTAAAGACCAAACAAGTTAAGGAGTTCCTCGTTAAAAAAAAAAAAAAAAAAAAACCTGTGAAAATGGAGTAGCCTATTCACAAAATTTCAAAACCGAAACTGGCTTGATTCTGCACACAAGTAGATGTCGATATATCCATGATACCTTTTGTTAATGGCCGTCCATAAAGCTTTCCACTCAATTATTTGTTTAGATTTGTAGATGTCGAATTCTGTGATTACATGAAAATGCTAGTGTGTTGTACTGTTTGCCTCGTGATGTTTCACAAATAATTCCCAACCAAACATTATTTACTTATTTTTTATTGCTTCCAATTTGCTTATCACAATAATGGCTTATAACTAGGATGTACTGATGATACTTTGTGGGTTTGTCTAGTGCCTACGTTACAACTTTTCCTAAACCCTATGTTTAATTATCTAAAATATCCACAAATGTCAAAGAGATGATTGGTACAAGAGAAATCAAATAGTAATTTCAAATGCTTTTTTTTGTTTCCTTTTAATTAAAAGAGTGTGTCTGTTTCTAACTAAGAAGGTTAAAGATAGAATTTGAAACCGTACTTTTTTTGGGCGGGGCTCCTCTATTGTGTAATAGAGGTGGCATTTCAGATTCAATGCCCTGGAGTATCTTGAGGTGCATGTCCATGTGCTGGGTTTCATGAAAAAGCTTTCCAGTGTCGATTTGAGCTGCCGTCTCTATTGCACAATAGAAGAGCCGGATCCACTTTTTCTGTCCTTATAAAATGATGTGTTGGTTGTTTAAATTTTAAATAGTCTGAATATGCATACTCATAAGAGCCTTCGATCTATATTAGGGGTGTCAATCGGTCAATTTGTTTGACTTTGGTTTAAGATTTAGTGGAGCCAAAACCAAACCAGTAAGGGTTTTTATGTTTCGGGCTGATTTTAGTTCAGTTGTGCAAACGGGTTGCATTCGATTTGGTTCGGTTTTTAAACCCGGTATCAAAACAACTTTAGGCCGACATTTATAAATCTTTTCAAATGGGCTTGAGCCTGGGATGGGCTCAATTCCAGCTCTTTTCAAATGTCAATGTGGCATACTGGCCAGTCGGCTGCTGGACCCTCATTTACCATTCCAAATGGGCTGGAGCATGGGCTGGGCTCCAGGCTGAGAGGTGCACATCTGATTTAGGAATTAATGGAGTTAACACAAAGATTGATGCTAAGTCAGGCCATGAATTTCATGTCCTATATCCAGGTATCCATGATACTAGGGAGAACGCCAAGTTGAATCAGACTGTTGAAGATCAGACTACGTATCCTATGCGCCAAAAAAAAAATTTATTTTGCATAATTTTGTGTGGCAAACTGAACCAAAATTAAAACCAATCTGATATAAGAAATCGAACTGGAACCAAACCGAAATTTCTTTACTGATTTAATTTCAATTTCACCATTTCTACATCGAAACTGACACAACCTGAACTGAAACTAAACTGAAGCGATCGATTGACACATCTAGGGACAAGTTCTATTCGTCTTGGCACCTTCTTCTAGCCAAAACACGTGCCCTTTAAGTTGTATTGCATTGGGCCTCCCAAGTGATTGCTCTCACTTTGCTTCAACTCTCCACCTAGCCACCATCATGGAATGCCGCTTCACCTAATAGATGAGTAAAGCTCTAAAGAAAAATATTTTCATGGTAATCACTAATAAGAACTAAATAAAATAAAATAAACAACAATTGCTTAGCACAGAATTGTGGTGCATAAAAAATCCGTACACATCAAGCGGTCTCGAGTTTGAGTCTATTGGTTGTTATCTACTTTTCCTCCCTCCCTATCAAAAAAATTAAATAAAATAAACAACATGGTCATAAACCATCTGATGGATGAAGGAGAGACAGTCACACTTCAGTATTTAGAATGGAGAAAAATTTCTATCAAGTGCGTTATTAAGGGTGAGCAGAGTAAATAGGTGGTGGTTACACTAAATTTGCAAAGAAAAACAATATAGAAAAGGAAAAAATACATGTACCACCTCGAAGAAACTCCTATGACATGTGAGTGACTTTTTCAAAAATTACAATGGCTCCCATTTTGAGTGAAGGTATTAACTTAAAGATTTAGAAAATAGAAAACACGATACTAACATTGTTATATATTTTATATAATCCATCCTAAATGTTTGAAACCCCATCTTAAAACTGTCGAAGGCCTGCAAATCCATTGTCAAGGAAGATGTATCTCCTCAAACCCCTAAAAATAAAGGAAGAGAAGGGATGAAGTTCTTCCATCACTTTTTGTAAAATAAAACATCATCGTTAAGAAACCTTCTTCACTCTACAATCATCATTATCACGGACGGTCTCATTTTCCTTTTGTGAATTTACTTATCCTTAATCAGTCTATTTCAAAAACCAAGCTATGGTGGATAAGGGACCTTCTTATATATCTCCAATTGCCATTGCTCTTCCTCTTTCATCAAAACAATGTGAAGAAACCATGCCCAAGAAAGATTCGACTTATTTCAAGGGAGATGAGGACATTAAAGATTCTGTTAGCAAGGAGGTGATCGATCAAGTTGAGTTGAATTTTGAAACACAGTGTGGAGGTGACCCGTCAAGTTGATAATATAGATAGTACAATTTGGATTTTTCAGGGGCAGCGTTAGAGTCGAATGATGATGGTGGTTCTGGAGCCTTTAGGAATCTGACCCATCCAGTAGTGAGAAGCTTTCTGCGGAAGAGTCCTCGCATGAAAAGTGCCCTGTACTTTCTTCGCTCCCAAGATTGAGCTACTTAACTCCTTCATAGCATCTTTCCCAATTGCTAAAGCTTTTCTTTTTATAATTCTTAATTGTAATACAGGGTTTGTCTTGTTTGATTTAGAGACCTCTCATCATTTTTGGTTTGCCCCATAGAAGGTTGTAGGGGTTGTCTTTATTTATGTTTTTATGTTTTTTCTTTTTCTTTAATACATACAAATTATCTATCAAAAAAAAAAAAAAAAAATTCGTCACTAGTTTTGGGACACCACGGGGTAATCTTGCCATGGCGTAGAATGGAAAATCTAAAAGTTCGTCATAAATCAACCTACACTGTTGTGGGAACTTAAGCCCTTGGTGACTTGCTATTAGCATTTGCTCAACCTAACAGCAATTTCAATTCCAATTTAAGCATTAAAGGGGTAAATTCCAATTCAAAAAGCCGGTGGTGATTTGCTATTTCCTATGAACGATCTAAATTTAGTACACCATGGAAGAGAGAGAGAAGAAAGTGTAAACCTCAATATTCCTAATTATATGATTCGAATGAGAATACAGAAGCGATTCAGGAGAAACTTTAAATGTTGTTTCGGCAGACATTGGTGGAACTGTCATCTCTGGAGAAATGATAGGATATGTTGGTTCGAGAGAAAAATGATTTATTAGTTCAAAAGAAACAAGATTCAAATCACCATGGCAGAGCATGAGAAGATCATCAGCAAAGCATAAATGATGGATAGAGTTGGGCTCACAATGACAGTGAAACTGAAGGTCCCCACTCTGATGCAATTTACAACTCTAATGGTAGTAAAAGTGAAGTGTGCATGTTATTGTCTAATTTTTTTGGGGGGCGGGGGATAAGAAGTTATAACTATTCTTACAAAAAAAAAAAAAATTATAATTTTCTTTTGATCGTTACTTGTCTTATTCTTAAAATTTATTTATTATACTAGTAAAAATTAAAAAATCCTTGAAAATAATTTGAAAATGACTTATAATTATATAATGGTAGAAGTTTTCCTTCCCTGCGAGGTGACAAAATTTATCATTTTTAATTCCCATTTACCGTGGCCTTAGGGAAATTCGGTCCTTATATAATTATTAGAAATGAAAAAATTTATCTTTATAAAAATGTTATTACACTAAAAGGATAAAAAAGTTAATTTATGCTTTTTTTTTTTTTTCACTAAACCTGATTACAACAAGATTTTTCCAAAAGTATATGGAATGCTAATGGGACTGTGAGTGATTACATCATCATCATTAACAACAATAACAATAACAAAGGCTTATCACAATTGAATGGGATAGATTACTTGGTAGGGGTATCAATTCCGAGTCTGACTAAACTTGACAACTTTTTAGCCCGACTTAGACCGGCCTGATTAATAAATGTGTAAATCCGACACATTTATAAATAGCCAATACATGGTGCATAGTGTAAGCTTGACACATTTATAAATAGGTAATACACAGTGCATGGTGTAAGCCCGACAGGCACCCGACTGCCCCGACAAGTTTACAAAACCGACGTGGCCCGACCTACTATCCTGGTCGTTTATATGATATATTTTTTCATTAAAACCCTTCAAGACCCGTTTAAGGTCATACAGACCGATTAGTAGAAGTCTGGTTAAAACCCAGAACCCGATTGAGCCCCACCTAGCTCGACTAATTTCTTAAATAGGTAATTCATGGATCAAGCCAAGGAGCCCACTAGGCCCGACGAAGCCTATTGACTGATTGACACCCTTAGCTAGAGGGATAAAATTCACACGCTAATGGCTCTAACAATTAAAATACTTTAGGCACCGTTTGATAGTCGCTTCTACTGTTTCAGTGTTTAGAAACAGGAAAAAAGGCTTTTCACATTTCCAAAAACAAAATTGGAGTTTTTGGTGTTTGATAAACCTGTTTCTCGAAACATTTTTTACAGACATAATGCCACTAAAAAACCCAATAGTATCATCGGATGCCCAAAAGGGAGAGAGGGTTCGGTTGCCTCTTTTTAGGTTTAAATAGTTTAGAGATTTATCGGGCACAATAGCATTTTTTCTCTCAAATTCGTTTCTAGAAACGACGAAACAAGTCCGACTTGTTTCGTCAAAGTTGTTTCTAGAATTGTAAATATGCATAAATTTTGATTTATGTTTATAGAAATGGGTGAAATGGAACACCTTATCAAACGCTTTTTAGGTTGTTTCTCCGTTTCTGAGAACAAGAAAATGCAGAAACGGCAGACACGGAACATTGTCAAACGGTGCCTTAATAACTCTTCTTTATCCACTCTTTATCCTCCCATGCTTTTTTTTTTTTGGTAGAATCCTTACATGCTTTGATGCTTTTGGAAAGTAAAAGTTCTATACCAGAGAGAATGAAAACAATGGTAGTTCACATGTCAATGTCTCATAATAACAATTACATTCTAACGCCATAACAACCTAAACAGATGAGATATATCCTTCTTTCATTTCGGTACTGCTGCTCTTTGAAAAGGAAATAGACCTAAAGCCACCCATGAACGTCCAAAAGGGCCATGGCATGTAGCCCATTGCAGCATTGCTTCAAGTCCAAGCTTACATTGCCGGATAGGATTGGAGGTGATATTATGATATATGAAAAGAAAAGCTTGAAATAACAATATTTGGACCCACCCCCCCTTAGATATGTGGCATATTTTGTGTTTGTCTTGAAAGTAATTATTCTTCATTTCTTTCTAGATTTGTATGTGTATGTCACAATCGATTGTGATATTCTTGGATTTCTCAATTGGATTTGGACCATATATTTTCTTGAGGCTACCTTTATTTTTACGTAAGTTTTGGGAGCATCATCTACTCCAGCATCATAACTTTTTCCCCACGATAGGGTGGTTTGGCTGGAATTGTTTAGTTTTTGGTCGTTGTGTAAGGTTTAATTAGCTTAGGATTTGTGGATGTCTTGGTTCAAGCTCCTTCTTGATGGCTAGTTTGCTTCTTGAAGGGGTTTGGCTTCGGATTTTTTAGGTTTCGTTAGGGTTTGTTTACTTGTTTAATCTCTTCTATAAGGTTGGATTGTAGGTCTTGTGAGTGCTAGTGCAGTGTTTTTAAGTTTTTCCAAGTCCTTGATCGTGTCATTGGGACTTTGACAGGAACCATCAGTCCGGCTGATCGTCGATGATTTTTTTGTAATTTCTCGTGAGAACCAACCAATTGATCGATCGATCGAGAGAGACCCTTGTTTTTTTTTTCCTATTAAAAAGAGAATCAAATAAAGTGAATCCCTTGTCCAATCGGCATTTAAACTCATCTCAAGCCCTAGGTGAAGAAAAGAGATAAGACACCATCTAAGTTGAGGACCTAGATCCATAAATAACTTTTATGCATGATTCTAATGGAAACTAGTCAAACCATTGATGGGTATAAGAGATAAGAATGCCACACAGCTCCAATATGCTGACGATCTCAATTTTTTCCCATTCTGAGGCATAATCACTATGGGATGATTATTGGCTCGGATCCTTGTCCTACAGAGTTTCTCCCTCCAATTGCCGGTGCTGCTGCCAACCCTTCTTCAGCAGACGCTCCGCCCAAGCTCCCTAATCACGCCTTCGTTACTTGGCAGCTTCAAGACCAGCTCATGATGAATTGGCTAAATTTCTCCTTAATTGGACCTGTGCACGCTCAAATAGTTGATGCTCTACTCCTCAACGGTCCACCCATCTTCATCCAATGGAACACCAGGGTCATACTCCCAGCGCATAACTGTTAAGTTTGTCTCGAATTTTTGACCCGTTTTGAAGATTGACCCGATCCGACATATTTTGGTGGCGACCCGAATGGAAAATTTTCTGAAATCTGTGATGGAAGCAGAGGGCTTGGGCAGTATGGTTCGACCGGATCGACCGTGACCCGATGGGTCGACCCACGATTTTGGAGTATATATAATGTACTGTTGCTTGTTGAGAAAGTCATTGTATTCCAGGGTTTTCACGCAGCTAGGGTTTCAGGACGAGTTTTTCCTCGCCGCTGTTAGGGTGTAATTTCTCTTCTGCATAGTGAATTATCTTCTTCTTCGCCCGAGGACGTAGCACACCACCCTGATGTGTGAACCTCGTTAAATTTCTATGTCGTACGGATCTATTATCTCTTTATTATTCGTATTTCTTGGTGTTTGATCTAACAATAACCATAAGCCAAGTTTGCAACCGTGTCGTATAAAGCTCTCGACTGTTGTCACAGTTTCAATCATGCCTATCAACAATCTCAGGGCACCACTTCTTTTTCTGCAAATCTGGCTGATTATCAATGCCCTGTCTCCACTATAGTGTTTGGTTTCCTAACTCGACGATCACCAATCATATAACTTCCGAGCTTGACAATCTTCAACTTGCTCATGATTATGTGGGATCGGATCAGGTGCACTTAGGAAATGTTCATGTCTGCCTATCCTTCATACTGGTCACTCTCAAATTCCCATTTCCTCTAAAAAATTATTGTTTCCTGATATCTTGCATGTGCCGGATATTACTCGTAACTTGTTGTCCGTTTCCCAATTTACTAAAGACAATAACGTTCTTTTTTAATTTCATCCTGACTATTTCTATATGAAGGATCGTACAACGGGAAAATGTCTTCTTCAGGGAAACATAAAAAAATGGGCTCTATTAGTTCGTTTTGAATAAAGGCGGCCGGTCTAGCAAGATGTTTGGAACACATTCTGATTACAACAACTGAGGGAATTCGGGACTGCTTGTTATTCATTGTTGCGTCCCTTAAATAGACATAAGTTGGATTATCGTTTAGATATACATACTTTTCTGGAAAATAATCCTTTGTTTTTTATCCTTGTTTTTCTTTGTTTTGTTACCTGCAGAACACGACACGTGGATAACTTTAAGACTAACGCACCAGATGTAATAATCCTCACCCAATCTTGACCGTTGGATCCTCTGTTGTCCACGTATCGTGTTCTGCAGGTAGCAAAACAAGGAAAAACGAGGATGAGAAAAATAGAGGATTTTGATCCTACTTTTCTTGGCTACAACCCTCGTCATAGGGGCTACAAATATCTAAATATGCGCACCAAGGCTATCCTCATTTCTCGTCATGTTGTTTTTTATGTGGACAAATTTCCATTTATTCACCTTCATTAAGGTAGCACTACCCCACCTGCCATCAACTCACCTTCCATTCTCGGCCCTCCTGTCATCATAACATGGTATTGCCCCTCTCAAACTACTATCGCTCCTACTCCTCCACTTGCTACACCTCTAAATCCCTTGCAGCCCTCCACCTCTTCTCCATCCTCTAGTTCCCAGGAAAGAACATCATCTCTACCCTCAATTGATTTGACTGTTGTCATTGCTCCTACTTTCCATCATCCTATAATCACAAGAAATCAAGATGGCACGCAGCGGGCCAAGGCCCTTCTTTCTACCAATCAACCGCTACCTCTGTCCCTTCTCACTGAATCTATAACACTTCATCAAGAACCAACCAACTTCACCGCAACATCTAAATTTCCTCAATGGCGTCGAGCTATGGATGCTGAGTTCAATGTACAAATTCAGAATGGTACATGGACGTTAGTTCCTCCGAATCCTTCCCTTAATATAGTTGGTTACAAATGGGTGTTTAGAATCAAGAGAAAGGCGGATGGTACTGTTGAGTGCTATAAAGCTCGTTTGGTGGCAAAGGGCTATAATCAACAGGAAGGTCTTAACTACAGTGAGATCTTCAGCCCCGTAGTCAAGCGCACTATTATTCGTTTAGTTCTTTCCCGGCAACTTCCCATGGGTGTATGATTTGTCAACTAGATGTGCAAAATGCATTTCTTCACGACATTCTACAAGAAGATGTCTATATGGTTCAACCACTAGGATTTGTAAACTCTGAGTTGTATGCAAATTAGATAAGTCATTGTATGGTGCAAAACAGGCCCCACGAGCATGGTTTGATCGGTTAAGTACCTTCCTCATGGAATCTAGCTTTATTGGTTCTAAGATTGATACATTATTGTTTATCTACCGACATGGGGGCGTCACAATATATCCCTTATCTATGCCAATGACATTATCATCACTAGCAAAAAAAACTTTGTGAAGAATTTTCTCTCTAAGATATCCACTCAGTTTGCAATAAAAGAGTTGGGACCGCTCTATTTTTTTCTCGGAATTGATGTACAAAAAAGTACCTATGGGCTTCTACTTTCTCAAGGGCGGTACATACTTGATCTTTTTCCCAGGACAAATATGGCAAGTTGCAAGCATGTTTCTACTCCTATATCACCATCTCAACAGCTATTCAAACCATCTGACGAACCTATGGAAGACCAAAGTGTTGTGGGTACCTTACAATATACCACTCTCACCCGTCTGGATATTACGTATGCCATTAAGAAAGTCTGTCAATTTATACATTGCCCAACTATTGATCATTGACCATAGTCAAGCGTATACTCCAATATTTAAATTCTACTATCAGATATGGCCTGCTATTTCAAAAACAACCTTCCATGTAGTTGTCTGCCTACTCTGATGCTAATTGGGTTTGATGCCCTGATGACAGAAAATCAATGAGTGGTTTTGCTAATTTTTCATGGCTCCAATCTTATTTCATGGAGCTCTCATAAACAAGCCATTGTTTCACGCTCTAGCAACGAATCAGAATATTGAGCCATTACAAATATAGTTGCAGAACTCCCATGGCTTCAACCTCTCCTCAAGGAACTTGTGTGTATCTTGGTCATGCATCCATAATATGGTGTGATAATGTTGGTGCCACCTATCTTACAATCAGCCTAGTATTCCATGCACGAACAAAGCATGTGGAGATTGAATTCCACTTTGTGCTTGATAAGGTGACCAAAGGTGATCTTGATGTTTGTTTCATTTTGACAAAGGATCAAATAGCGGATGTCTTCACTAAGGATCTTTCTCAACATTGATTCGACTTTCTTGTAACCAAGCTCAAGATGACTTTAGACCCCTTGATCTTGAGGAGGCATGTAAGAGATAAGAACGCCACACAGCTCCAATGTGCTGGAGATTCAAAAAAGATTGAATCCATTTCAATCACACCACTCATGGAGCACAAAATGAAACTGAATAATAAGGATTCTTACTGATAAGGATCCTTCTTGTATTGTATCAATCATTACTATTTTTGCACTCTTATAAATATCCAATCACCTTGATTCTCTCCCTTGTAATCATCTAATCACCCTTGATTCTCCCAATTATCTCTCTTTAAAAGAGAGAGTCAATGAGCACCAAAAGATAGTGAGAACCTATTGTTGTGTGGACGTAGGTTTTAAAGAACCAAACCACGTTAAACTGTGTGTTCTCTCTCTGTTTACTATCAAGATTATTCTCTTACATCATATTCTAGGTGAGAGAGCAGAAATAGTAATGATTGATACAATACAACAAGAATGCTTATCAGTAAGAATCCTTATTACTCAGTTTCCTTTCCATACTTCTTGAGTGGTGCGATTGAAATAAATTCAATCTTTTTGGCATCGCCAGCACATTGGCTGTGTGTAGCATTCTTATCTCTTATAATGGGTACCTTTGGGGTAAGCACATGTAGGTATATAGAAAAATACATTCGACGTGCTTCATGCTAACCAAATCTCGCAAGGTTGCTAGCTATGGTACTCTCTCTCACTTTGAAAGAGATTAAATAGATAAAGGGAGTTGTCATCTAGATAAAAGTGTATGACCCATAAATATTTTTTTTTCTGGGGAAAGAAATGAACTCTAATGGATAGTGGTGGTTTACCCAGATCTTTGAATAGGTGTCAGGTTACAAGTTGGCGGAAAAGTGTTAGGCACCCAGCCCACTCGGCTGAAGGTTGGTATCCTTCTATTTAAATCATTCCTACTAATATCCCACTAAATGAACCCTAAGCTACCCACTAGGTAATGAAGACAAATACAGTAAGCATACAACATTAGCTATGTTAATATAGCTACATCATATTACACAAAATAAGTAGATTGATTATCTTATGTTAATAGCTTAATTAAGTATATTATGGAACCCTAATCAAATTAAACATCTATGACTATGATTAAATCTATGACTATGATTAAAAACCTAATAAAAATAGTCAATGTATTATGAATCGTAATTAAACTAGTTATGCCTACGCCTAAATGATTTATTGAACGCATTATGAAGCCCTAATTATTCAAATTATTTAAATCTTACTTTTAACTAATTAATTGTTATGCTAAAAAATTGATTACTAAATGTTACCACCGGAAATCCGCCAAAAGAGCTAAACCTGCACAAGGACAGAAGGCAGAGGCCTGGAGGTATCTTCGGGGTTAGTCCTCCGATGCCCAAGTTAGAGACCGGCGGAATAGTGTTTTCACAAGAGTAATGGTGTGAGTGTTGACCTACCTCTCCCCTCCTTTTGGGCCCTCTCTTGTAGTGCTTAGGGTCTAGGGTTTCTTTGGGAGTCCCCTCGTCCGCTTTTTCCTTCCCGAGTCCTACTGAACGCATATCCCTCTTGTGGGGAATATTTCCTATTCGGGTATCTTCTCCTCACGTGGTTTACGTAGTTAGAATTCTTGCGGCCTCTATCAGGTGGGCGACACGTGTCCTTCCTTTGGATACCACACGTTCTTACCTTACTGGGTGATTAATTGGGCCGTATCATAGCCCCCTTACTTCCACTAGGAAGCTCTTTCAGTGGAAGTAACTTCCTCTTTTGTGTTTCCCTTTGGCCTTCGGTCACAGCCTTCGTCTTGAAACCAAGACCTCCAATCAGGTCCGCAGCCTTAGCCAAAGCCCCAACCGAGGTTTTGACCTTTGGTCAGGTTTGCTCGACCTTGGAAGAACCCCCAACCGAGGTGGCGACCTTCGGTCAGGTCTGCTCGACCTTAGCCAGAGCCCCCAATCGAGGTTTTGACCTTCGACTAGGTTCGTTTGACCTTGGCTGGAGCCCCAACCTAGGCGGTGACCTTCGATCAGGTTTGCTCGGCCTTAGCCCAGAGCCCCAATCGAGGTCTTGACCTTCGGTCAGGTTCACTCAGCCTTGGCCGAAGCCCCAACCTAGGCGGTAACCTTCGATCAGGTCTGCTCGACCTTAGTCCAGAGCCCTAACCGAGGTTTTGACCTTCAATCAGGTCCACTCGGCCTTAGCCAGAGCCCCCAACCGAGGTTTTGACCTTTGATCAGGTCTGCTCGGCCCTAGCCAGAGCCCCCAAGTGAGGTTTTGACCTTCGATCAGGTTTGCTCGGCCTTGGCTGGAGCCCCTAACCTAGGCGGTGACCTTTGGTCCAGTCTGTTAGGCCTTAACCATAGTCCCAACGGAGGTTTTGACCTTCGATCAAGTTCGCTCAGCCTTGGCTGGAGCCCCAACCTAGGCGGTGACCTTCGGTTAGGTCTACTCGGCCTTAGCCCAGAGCCCTAACCGAGGTTTTGACCTTCGATCAGGTCCGTTCGGCCTTAGCCAAAACCCCTAACCGAGGTTTTAACCTTCGGTCAGGTCCACTCAGCCCTTAGCCAGAGCCCCCAACCAAGGTTTTGACCTTCGGTCAGGTCCGCTCGACCTTAGCCAGAGCCCCAACCAAGATTTTAACCATCGGTCAGGTCTGCTCGGCCCAAGCCCAGAGCCCCCAACTGAGGTTTTAACCTTTGATTAGGTCCGCTTGACCTTAGCCAGAGCCCCCAACTGAGGTTTTCACCTTCGGTCAGGTCCACTCGGCCTTAGCCAGAGCCCCAACGACCTTCGGTCAGGTCCGTCAGCCTTAGCCAGAGAACTAATGAAGGTTTTGACCTCCGGTCAGGTCCGCTCACCCTTAGCCAGAGCCCCCAACTGAGGTTTTGACCTTCAATCAAGTCCGCTCGGCCTTAGCCAGAGCCCCCAATCGAGGTTTTGACCTTCGATCAGGTTCTCTCAACCTTAGTCGGAGCCTCCAACCTAGGCAGTGACCTTTGGTCAGGTCTGCTCGGCCTTAGCCAGAGCCCCCTACCAAGGTTTTAACCTTCGGTCCTTCGGTCCTTCGGTCCTTCGGTCCTTTGACCTTTGGGACGCGTCACTCGTGTCTCTAGCTCGAGCAACATGTCACTCGTGTCTTACCTGGAGTGCCTCGGGAATCAGCATTGATGACGGTTCAGGGTCATTAATGGCCTCGAGTAGTAGGATCGTCATTACCTTGCCTATATAAAGTAAGATCCCCTTATTTTAGTCACTTTTTCCAGAGCCATCAACGTTCGGTCTAGCACTCTTTCCTTCATCTTCGGTTTTCCTCATCCATCGTCATCAGTAAGTTCCATGTCTAGCTCATTTGGTAGTAGGCCCTCATCCTCTGAGGGGACTATCTCTAACCCGAGGTATCGTAATCCCGGATGTGTCCGAGGCATGTCCTCGGGTTCATCCTCAGAGTCCCATTCGTCTCGTGTTTCCTCCTCCACTGCTACACCTCGTGGATCCGCAGGTGGTTCGAGCGTGGAAGATATTATGGAAGGGGTTCTTGAAACCTGAGCCCAGACGAATGAGTCTTTTCCTGTAGAGGCTAGGGACATAGTATCTACTATGTTCGAGGTAGAGCTCGATGAGCTTAGGGTGTCCTATAGTATCCCAAGTGAATTCGACCTTCAGCTCCCAAGGCCCACCAACAGGCCAGTTATAGGAGCCCATGTGAACTCTATTTCTACCGAGATGCCTTCAAGGTGGGGCTCCGGCTTCCGCTACACCCTTTCTTCAGCCAAGTGTTTTGGCACTATAGCATCTGCCTAGCCCAGCTGACTCCGAATGGGTGGCGACAGATCCTTAGTTTCATAGTGTACTTCTGTCGAATTCAGAGGCCCATCTCCCTTCCTCTTTTTCTCAATTGTCTGTCCCTCAGAGCCAGTAAAAGGGACTCAGGCTGGTATTACTTCAGCCCTCAAAGAACATTAGGCTGTTGAATGGGTATCCTTCGTCAATCCATGGCTGGAAGCACAAGTATTTCTTTGTGAGATCGTCCGAGGGTTTCCCCATCGGCAACGTCTGGGACATTCCCGACCTGAAGGATGTTAATTTTGCACCCGCCCTCTTCGGGGTGGACTCAAAGTCACTGGCATTGGAAAAACTCAAGCCCCAAAGTCCACCAATAGAGTCCGATAGTCTTCAATCGGATGCCATCCTGTTTCGGTTCGGGCTTAGCTCGGGTGAGTTAGGGTCACCCGATTCCATTCTTGTTTCGTCTCCTTCTGCCTAATGCTAACCTTTGTTTCTCCTATGCAGTGCAATTCTCCAGGGCGGATGTTAGAGCTGCAGTGGCCGCAAGGCAAGCACAGGTAAAGAAGGACCGTGTGAGAGAGGCCTGAGCGAGGGAGCAGTAGAGGCAGAAACAAAAGTAGAAGGATAAAAGGAGGGTTCTAGCTTCTGAGCCGACCGATCCTTCTTCTAAGAGGAAGAGGGGTCTTACGCGGAACCCTACCAAAGGTGCCATTTAGGCCCTCGCTGCCTAAGACTGAGATGCCTCTACCCCGACTGAGCCTCTGTCAAACATTTATTCATAGAGTCTAGCGTCGAATCGAGGAAGGTGTGAACGTGGCTTCATCCCCGATTGGTCTGTGAAGGAGGATGACACTTTCACCGTTGGAAGGGTGTCTCGGGAACTGGTGTTAAAGGGGAACCTTCCAAGGGATGTTTTCGATGCCCAGAAGCAGGGAACCTCGACCATGGTGACCAGCGCATGCTTCTACATGGCAAGGGTAAGATTCCTTCGGTCTTCGGCTTTCAGGTTTCCTTCTCGATTGCTCTTACTTTTATAAATGTTTCAGGCTCAGAACCAACTTGCCCAGCTGATCAACCGAGTTGAGGCCATGGCTCGGGACTTGCAGAGATCTGAGCTGGAGATGGTGAGCCTAGAGAATGAGCGCTTTGTTCTACTTGAGAAGGTAGAGCATCTGGAGACTGAGCAACTTCGGGTTCGCCAGGAGCATGATCGGGAACTCTCAGAGCTTAGATCTCAAATATCTATGAGGCTTGAAGCAGTCGAAACCTGAGGGGTCGAAATGTACAAGGCTTTCGAAGACTTCTATAAATAAGTTAAGTAGGCTGCTGCTCCTGGATACATGATGGGCTCGACCGAAGTCCATGACTGGGTTCCCGAGCATTATCCTGAGGTATCTTTCGAGGATAGTGGTCTTGTTTTCGAGGATGATGTCGGGGCTGCTTTTGCCCCTGCCCCTGTGGCTACTCTGGTGACCGAGCTCGAGGAGAGTGGTGACGAGGAGGAGGTTCAGAGGCCCCGCAAAGACTCCCTTACTCCTGATCACGATGGTTCAGACCGAGATGTCCCTGGTGCCATCAATGGCGAAGCTGTTCTCCCGACCGAAGCCCCTTGATGAATGAAATGCCTTCGGGTCTCTTTTTTATATCTTTTGAACTTGGGCCTTCCGGCCTTCATGTAATTTATGCCTTTGGGCTTCTTCGATGAATGAAACGCCTTTCTTCTTTCAGATTCCTTCGTGCCTTTTTATTATCATCACTATTTTTTGTTGATTTAACAACAATTAACTCCGAGCATGGATCCACAGGCTTGGCTCACTGGTAAGGGAAAGCCAAGTCAAGCCCTTATGCAAGTGATTTAGTAAAATCTTAACTACAAGGTGGGAGCATAAAGTCGAAGCTCCTATGCAAGTCATCTTTCCTTCATGACTGAAGGATGAGGGGCGTTGTTGGAGGCCCCCCGTCACAGAGTAGTCCTTCGGTCAGGCTATTTTGGCTCTGTCCGAGCTTCCATCTAGGGATCCCTTGAGTCAGGTTTGCTCGACCTTGGCGTGAGCTTCCCGACCGAAGGGGGCACCTTGGTCCTATGCCCGGTTTTGGCCTTAGCTCCCAACCAAGGGGGTACCCCTTCTGTCAAGTCATTTGGCTTCGGCCTTAGCCCCCAACCGAAGGTTGTACATTTCATAGCCATTATTTGGACAATTGCCGTGAACCATCTTATATGAAAAAAAAAATCCTCCGGAGAGCTTGAGATGGAGAATCGCAACTTGAAGGTTCTTAAGAATTCAAAAGATGACTAATTCAAAAGAATAACCAAGTAAATGTAAATGTGCTTTGCTACTACTGCTAGGCATGTTACAATTGGTAGAATTTCCTCAAGTTCTTTGAGTTCCACAATCGAGGTACCATTTCTCCCCCAATAGTCTCCAGGTGGTAGGACCCCGGTTGTATTATCCTTGAGACTCTGTAGGGCCCTTCCCAGTTTGGAGCTAGCTTCCCTTGATGCTTTGGGTCCGATATCTCCGTCCTTCTTAGGACGAGGTCACCCACTCTGAACTTGTTCCTTCTGATCTTTGCGTTGTAATGTCTCACAACCCTTTGCTGGTAGGTTGCAATCCTTTCTCTTGACACTTCTCGCAGTTCATCAACGAGGTCTAGATTTACTCGAAGCCCTTTGTCATTTTCTTTTTCATCGTAGTACTGACCCCAATGGGTCATGGCTCCTACTTCCACCGGGAGCACAACTTCGGTGCCGTAAGTTAAAATGAAGGGTGTTTCCCAGTGGTGGATCTCTCAGTTGTGCAGTAGGCCCAGAGGATGTTGAGTAACTCTTCTGTCTGTAATCCCTTGGCATCATCCAGTCTCTTCTTTATTCCTTGGAGAAGCATACGATTGGTTACCTCTGTCAATCCGTTGGTTGATGGGTAACCGACGGATGTTTTCCTGTGGTTAATGCCGAGGGCCTTATAAAATAATCCAAAAGTTTGATTGGCGAACTGAGTTCCATCGTCTGTTATTACCACCCGGGGGATTCCGAATCAATAGACCACCACTCTCTCGAAGAAGTCCCTTATATTCTTTTCGGTTATCGTAGCCAGAGATTCGGCTTCTACCCACTTCGTGAAGTAGTCTACTGCTACCACAACAAACTTTCTTTGCCTCGTCGTCAGGGGGGAACGGGCCTAGGATGTCCATTCCCCACATGAAAAATGGTATCGGGCTTGACAGGGAGGAAAGCTCAGTAGAGTGCTGCAGATGGATGGGAGCGAACATCTGGCACTTAACACACTTCCTAACGAACTCTTCTGCATCCCTCCTCATGGTTGGCCAGAATAGGCCCTACCTCAGCACTTTGTGGGGTAAGGCCCGGGCTCCAAGATGTTGGCCACATATCCCTTCATGTACTTCTCAGAGTGCGAACTCGGCATCGACAAGGTTCAAGCATTTGAGGTATGGTGTGGTAAACCCTATCTTATACAGCGTCTCGTCTTTTAGCATGAAGCGTGCTGACCGCATTCGTATCTTCCTTGCCTCGTACCTATCTTTGGGGAGTACACCTTCTTTTAAGTACCTGATTATGGCATCCATCTAGCTAGGTCCATTCTCACCAACGGGTAACACCTCTTGGGGTCTTTCGGTACTTGGTTAGGGTAACACTCCAAAATACACCGATCATCCAAGGTCTGTGAAGTTAGAGGTGGCCAACTGCGACAGTGCGTCTACATTGGCATTCTCTTCTCATGGCACCTACCTTACCTCGAACTCCTTCAAGGCTGTTATTCTCTCTCGCACCGTCTTTAAGTACTTAGCCATCATTTGTTCTTTGGCTTCGTAGTCTCCATTCACCTGTCATACCATGAGCTGGGAGTCACTGTGTACCACTAACTCCTGTACCATCAAAGCCCGCTCCAGATTAATTTCGACTATTAGCGCTTTGTACTCTACTTCATTGTTGGGGGCATCGAAGTCAAACCGTAGGGCATACTCTATCTTGAAACCTTCGGGGTTGACCAGTATGATCCCTGCATCGCTTCCTGTGCTGTTGGAGGCACCATCCATATACAATGTCCAGGTCTTTTCTGCCCGGGCCTCAAAAAAATCCTGGGAATCATCGAGGAGCGTTGTCTCAGCTATGAAGTCTGCTAGGGCCTGTGCTTTTATTACGGTTCTCGATTTATACTGGATGTCGAATTCTCCCAACTATATGGCCCAGTTTACCAGGCGATCAGACATCTCTGTCTCTGCAGTATCTTCTTCAGGGGTTGGTCCGTGAGCACACATACCGTGTGTGATTAAAAATAGGGCCTCAGCTTTCTTGCCACTGTTACCAGGGCGTACACCACTTTCTCCATCTTTCTGTATCTTGTTTCAGCATCCAACAGGGTTCGACTAACATAATATATTGGCCGCTATTGCCTTCCTTCTTCCTTCATCAAGATCGCACTTATCGCCATCGCCAATATAGCTGTACAACGCAACGTATCCCGCATCTAGCTTCACAAGAACGGGTGTGGCCAAGTACACCTTCAGTTGTTCAAAGGACTTTTCGTATTCCTCCGTCCATTTGAACTTTTTGGATCCCTTTAAGGTTTTGAAGAAAGGGAGGCACTTGTCAGCTGACCGAGACATGAACCGTCTCAGGGCGACGACTCTGCCTATTAGCTCCTGGACTTGCTTCACATTCTGTGGTGACCTCATATCTCGAATGGCCTGTATTTTCATCGGATTGGCTTCAATTCCCCTCTCTGAGATAATAAAGCCGAGGAACTTTCCCGATGCTACTCCGAATGCACACTTTATCGGGTTCAACTTCATGTCATACTACCTCAGCACCTGGAACGCCTTTTCTAAGTCTCGGATATGGTGTTCTGCCTTCAGGATTTTCACAAGCATATCATCTACGTATATACTTCCATGGTTTTACCGATCATCCCCTTGAAGAACTTATTCACCATCCTTTGATAGGTGGCCCCTGCATTTTTTAGCCATATGGGCATGACTTCATAGCAGTACAACCCCCCCTCGGTCACGAAGGATGTCTTCAGAACATCGGCCTCAGACATCTTGATCTGATTATACCCCGAGTACGCATCCATAAAGCTCAGTGCTTCATGTCCTGCTGTGGCATCGATGAGGAGGTCTATTTTCGACAGGGGGTAGCCGTCCTTTGGGTAGGCCTTGTTCAGATCGGTGAAGTCGATGCAGATCCTCCATTTTTCATTTGCTTTCAGGACCATCACCACATTGGATGTCCACTCCAGGTATTGGATTTCACGGATGAACTGGGCCTTCAACAACTTCTCTACCTCTTCATCTATCTTCTGCTGCCTTTCGGGGGCGAAGGTCCTCTTCTTCTACTGTACCGGCTTCTTAGTCGGGTTGACACTCAGATGATGTTCTATTACTTCTCGGTCTATTCCAGGCATGTCTAAGGCTGACCAGGAAAAGACGTCGGAATTGTCTTGGAGGAATGAGATGAGTTTTTCTTGTTGTTGCCTTGACATTGTAGCCCCCACTTGGAACTGGTGTGTTAGCCCCCTCTTCGGCTTCAACTTGTATCAGCTCCTCAGCCAGTTCCCCCCTTTGATAACTGGTGTCATCACGTAGATCTTCTATCGGGAGCCCCTCGCTCGCCTTTTCTTTTTCCCTTAAGGTGGTGGCGTAGCACCTCCAGGATGCCTCCTAATCGCCTCGACATTCACCTACACCGTTCTTGGTTGGGAACTTCATCTTGAGGTGTGGTGTGGAGACGACAGCCTTTAGTAGGTTTAAACCAACTCTCCCTAGTATGACGTTGTATGCCAAAGTAATGCCTACTACCAGGAAGTTGATCATGAATGTTACTTGGCAGTCTCTAGTGCCAGCTTTTACTGGTAACTCAACCGATCCCTCCACTTTGACCGGGGCACCGAAGAATCCTTGCAACAGGTGTTCGACCTTCTTCAGCTTTCCCTCGTCTAGGCCCATCTTCTGGAAAGCTTCAAGGAATAGGATATCAGCTGAACTGCCGTTATCCACCAAGATCCTTTTTACTCTACAATTGGCTATGGTTATGGTGATTACCAGGGCATCGTCCTGTGGCGTGTGCACCCCTTCCAGGTCATCATCCGAGAAGGAAATAACCATCCCCGTCTTCGCCTTCTTGTTCGACCATTCACCCACATGCACGCTTTGCGCATAGGCTTTTGCTTTCCTGGCTGAGGTTGAACTTTCTCCAGCGGCTAGGCCTCCACAGATTGTCGCTATAACCCTAGTTGGGCTTTTATGATAGTCCTAAAGGTGATGGTCGGCTTCCTCAAGTGTCCGATTCTTTTTCCGTTCCTGATTGCCTCTGCAGGCTGGCCTCCTCCTTTCATGGCGGCCTCTGCCGTCTCTTTGGCGGTTGTCTCTACGGTCATTACCGTCTTGGGCATCCTCCTTTTTTTGGTCTACGAATCAGCCTAGATACCCTCTTTGGATCATTCCTTCTATTTCCCCCTTCAAGTGCCAACAATCTTTAGTGTCGTGGCCGTGGTCCCTGTGGAAATGGTAATATTTGTCCATATTGCATCTCTCAGGGTGTCGTCCCATCTTCCCTGGCCACTTCATAGCTCTGGCGTCTGGGGAGTCCTTTATCTGAATTAGCACATCCGTTCAGGGGCACGTATTTCTCAAACTTCTTCGATGGACTGGGTGCCTGACCACATTCAGACTTTTGTCTTTTGCCCTCTTCGAAAGGTTTGTCGTCGCCTGTTGAGATCCTTTTCCTCCCCGTCTTCTCTTCAGCTTCTTCATCGACTTGAAGGGTTTCTTCCATCTGGATGTACTTATCACACCGAGCCCTCAACTCGGCTAGATTCCTTGGTGTATGCTTCGCCAAAGGCCATTTTAACTCTTAATCTTTGACACCTCCCAGCAAGGCCATGAACTCTTCTTTCGGGTCCAGACCTCTGATCTTGATCTTCTCTTACTGGAAGCACTTCATGTAGTTTCACAGTGACTCTCCTTCATGTTTTTTTACGTTGGTCAGGTTCAACATGGTCTTCTGAAGGGGTTGGCAACTGGAGAATCCCTTAATGAAGAAGTAACTCCTTCATGTTTTTCGAGACTCAGTGGAACTACATCGCAACCTTAAAGCCTTCCAGATGATCGACGGGGTCCCTCATGACTTCATCAGCTAGAGCCATGTAATTGGTGAGGTCCGGCTCGTGAGTTCCCTTCTGGTTTTCTACTACCTTTCGGATCTCATCCTTTAGGTCTAGGATCATCTGCTTCTACCCTAAGTCATGTAACTGTTTGTCCCCTTGACGCGGTTCTTCATACCCGGCCCTGGTGATGCGCCGTGTTCTTTCTTTGGGTGCGGGGCTTTCCCTCATTGCTAGGTTTCGATGATTCCAATTAGACCTTATAGATCCTGAGCTATTCCGATCCTTGTCTTGAGGTCGCTTTGGCTGGACATGGGAGCCTCACGCTGCTCCACTGGTCTTATGAGAGATGGCTTTGGAGACCTTTTTCATTGTCTCGGCCATTCGGTCATACTTCTCCTGAAGGGTGTTGAACTGCTCCCTCGTCATATATTCCTACGCCCTAGGAGGGGGTGGAGGATCACTATACCTGTGCACTGGATGTTCGGTCGAGTGCTGGTCCCTTACGAAACCTCCTCGATTGCTGTTTCCCCATTCTTCCCTGATATCCGTCGAGGGAGGGAGCCCTTCCGAAGGTTCTCCCTCATTCATATTTATATTCGGTGCTGCTTTTGTTTTTTTACGATTGTAGGTTCTCCCCACCATTACTGTCGTTCCCACAGACGGCGCCAATCTGTTATCGCCGAAAATCCGCTAGAGGAGCTAAACCCACAGGGACAGAAGGCAGAGGCCCGGAGGTATCTCCGGGGTTAGTCCTCCGACGCCCAAGTTAGAGACCGGTGGAATAGTGTTTTCATAAGAGTAATGGTGTGAGTGTTGACCTACCTCTCCCCTCCTTTCGGGCCCTCTCTTATAGTGCTTAGGGTCTAGGGTTTCTTTTGGAAGTCCCCCTCGGGTCCGCCTTTTTCCCTTCCCGAGTCCTACTCGGATACGTGTTATCCCCCTTGTGGGGAATATTCCCTATTCGGGTATCTTCTCCTTATGTGGTTTACGTGGTTAGAATTCTTGTGGCCTCTATCAGGTGGGCGACACGTGTCCTTCCTTTGGATATCACGTGTTCTTATTTTACTGGGTGATTAATTGGGCTGTATCACCAAACAATTAAACTAATTTCTCTAAGTTAAAAAGCTGACTATAAAATGTAATAATACACTATTACATCAATTATGCTATTGTTATAGTGTATATACTGTCAATCCAAATATGGTATGTTATATTACACTTGTATATTTATTATGTTATATTAATATGTATATGGTATATACTATGTATGGTACATATACTTATCTTTATACTAAAATATATATATGCTAAGGTATAAAACAATGGTAATTAGAGAAACATATTTGATGTTGTTAAAAAAAATAAAAAATAAAAAATAAAAAATAAAAAATAAAAAATAAACTCTCTCTCTCTCTCTCTCTCTCTCCCTCTCTCCCCCCCGGGCCGCCACCACCTCCTAAGGGTGTCTATCAGACGGGTTCTAATTATTCGGTCTAGTTTTGGTTCTATTTATGTTTAGATAAGGTGAAATAAAAACCGCATCGGATAAGAATCAGCCAAAATCATAATCGTTTGTATCCAATATAGTTTTATTGGGTTTTATTTTGTTTTCATTATCCAATTAATTTACAATTGATTTACATGTTGTTTGTAGTGCCAATTCATATTTGATTTCATCTTTGCACCCTTTATTCTATTAATTCTAGTTCATGTATTGAATATCATAGGTGTGACTTGTGAGGCAGCATCACATTCCATTAAAAAGAAATCAGGGATTTTTGATAATGTTTTTTATCATTGGTGATGTGATCACTTTATATATGGTGCTTATCATTTTTCTTTGTGGCTGATGTTTATTTGCTTATATATGAAGAGATGATTGCTCTGGTGTGTTTACTATTTGCCTCATGATTCTATTTCCATATCATTGTTATGTGAGAGAAATTATATTGTTTCATGAGTGTTGGTATAGTTATAGATTAGGTTAAGGGAAATAGAAAATAAATATAGGAAAGAGATTCATTAGCTTTTTTAATTTTTATCGGTTCATACCCAATGTAACCGGTTTTTCATAAATGGTTTCTATTCGGTTACCAATGTGGTTTTCCGATTTTGAACGGAATTGGGAAGAAAACCTATGAAATCAAATCTGCAAAATTTCTTTTCGGTCCAATTTAGTTCAATCGTAAACGGTTGGTTCCGTTTGCTATATTTGATTTCGGTTCCATTTACACCCTTACACCTCCATTGCCATCCATATAGAAGATATACTTATATTCTTATACATTCCACGTATGTCTTTTCTCTTTTTTTAGTGGCATAAATAAAACAAAATTGCCAGTTTTCTTATTTACAACTTTTTTTTTTTTTCTTATAGAAATATTCCAATGACAAAAAACACACACAAAAAAACAACAAGAACAAGAACAAGAACAAAACATCTTATTCGAAAATACTTATTTTGTAAGAATATTGTCATACAAACCCCTAGTTCCTTAATCACATATCAAATATTAACACAAATGTGTGGGGGCCACTAATGCAACTAACATGTCTGGATGGGCTAATTGCATCATACATAAAAGAAATTTTCTCATTAAATGCCGATTTCATGATGATAGGAAACACTATTGAAGCATACACTTGGGGAGTTCTCATTGGCCTAGAACAGGCGAGGGACAATGTAACGCTCCGGCCCCATTAACCTTGAATAATATTGTCCTCTTTAGCCTATGGGTTTCAAGGCTTTAAAATACATTGTCCCATGTTAAGAAGGTTAGAGGTTATTAACTAGTCTAGTAAGGCGATGTGGGATTAAAGTTTGCACATCCTCACCGATCTCCCAAACCCCTTAGTACACCGATCTTCCAAGCGGGTCTTGTACTTGCCGTATTCTTAGGTCGTTACACTTCCCGCCTTTAGGCACAGTGTCCCCTCTGTGGCCCCATATGTTGTCGGGGGTTGGCTCTGATACCATTTGTAACACTTCGGCCCCATTAACCTTACACAATATTGTCCTTTTTAGCCCATGGGCCTCAAGGCTTCAAAACGCGTTGTGCCATGTTAAGGAGGCTAGAGGTTATTAACTAACCTAGTAATCTCTCCCTAAGCGATGTGAAACTAAAGTTTGCACACCCTCACCGATCTCCCAAACCCCCTAATACTTACCGTATTTTTGATGGAGATACCTTATCGATCTCCCAGGGGGGTCTGGTACTTGCTGTATTCTTGGGTCGTTACAAACAATGAATGGAGAATTGAGGAGATATGGCGCGATTTAGAGTGACTTGAACCTTATATATATATATATATATATATATATGTATATATATATTACCACCTCGTGGTCTTAGAGCTTAAATGTGTAATCCCTCTCTTTTTGGATGTGTATAATCTTTTGTATATTCTTTTTTTTTTTTTTTTTTAATCTCTGCCCAGTAATGAGGTGGTACTATCAATATGTAAGATGCGCATACGGTTATGACAAAACAAGCTTACTTTTATAGCCTTAACTCCTACACTAATGTAACTCTTTTTTTTTTTTCTCGTAATGAATCCATTTTTCTTCTTATCCAAAAAAAAAAAAAAAAAGTTAGGCTGTAGAGCTTTAAAATCAGAAATACGTAAGCAATACCAGTGGTTAGAGTACTAACAGAGGTGCATAGACTATACAAAAGAATTCCAGGGAAATTAATTTTGGCATTGGGCAATAAATATCTTGTGTTTTCTCTACAATGGTGGAAATGCTTACTTTCAGTTTTTATTTAATCTTCCTGCCAATGAAGTAGAGCGCTAACACCAGTGACAAGTCACTATTTCGACTCTCCCACCATGGATAGTTAAACATCCTGTTATTCCCCTCTTCCCGCTCAGACAAACCCCTGCCTTTTCTTGAGTTGGGATACCAATCCCTAGAAACCTTGGGTCCCTTGATAGGATCTGACACTAAAAGAAATAGTTCTTGGGCCATCCTTGCACCTTATTATTTCTTTTTTCGGTTACGCACCTAAATTTTTTTGGAGAAAAAAAAAAAAAAAAAACTCTCTGGTCATTCCTTCCACACCCGGCCACAATCAGACATGAAAGGACCCCCTTCCCCCCTGGACCTCCCATTGGCACGCGCTGTGGCGATCAGGGACCATTCTTCTGCATTTCTCTTCTTTTCCTTTTTTTTTTTGATAAAAAGGACCATTCTTCTGCCCTTTTGTTTAAAGAGAGGGAAAAAACGAGAGATGAATGGAAAATCCAACACTGGACGTTGACGGGAATCGGTTATTGGGCCATCCCCTTGCCCCTGAATTCCGTTTATTCTCTCAAACCAAGGTTTGTCCTTGCCCGGCGCATGCCCCCGAGACCAGTTTTAAGGTCCAGACTTTAGCTAGACGCACAAATCCCCCCCCCCCCCTCCTTTTGCCCATCGGAATCTCAGTCTTCTCTCTCTCTCTCTCTCTCTCTCTCTCTCTCTCTCTCTCTCTTTTCCACTCCTTTGCATCTTAGTAGCGCTTGGCCAGAACCCAAAGCAGAATAGTGCTCGACCTCTCGCAGGAGCAACCCATAGATATGCAACCATGGGTCGAGGACCTCGCAGACGACCTCCAGAGCCTGAGCTTCAACTCCACAACAACCGCCACAGACATCAATAGCAGCACTAGTTCCAGTTCCGAGACCACCTGGACCGCATCCAGCCAAAGTTTAGCCTCCATTCTCCCCAAGCCCCATGCCTCCTCCAGTGACCCCTGCAGGGACGTGATTCGACGCGTCAGATCGGAATCTCCCTCGGGCATACTCGGTCTCTCCGACTTACGATTCGTTCAGAAGCTAGGGGCCGGTGATATCGGGAGCGTGTACTTAACAGAGCTAAAGGGCGCCCCTGGGTGCACCTTCGCTTCCAAGGTCATGGATAAGAAAGAACTCGAAAGTCGGGATAAGGAAGGTAGGGCCAGGACTGAGAGGGAAATATTGGAAATGTTGAATCATCCATTTCTGCCCACCCTCTATGCTAGCTTAGAGTCGGCCAAATGGTTTTGTTTGCTGACGGAGTTCTGTCCCGGCGGCGATCTTCATGTACTCCGGCAACGCCAGCCTGGCAAACGGTTCGACGAGGGAGCCATCAGGTGCGTACGTTAGCATATCCCCCTTTTGAATTTTGGCTCCTTCTTCGGTGCGTACGTTAGCATTATCGTTTCCCGAATACTGCCTGGTTGCTTTGCAGGTTCTACGCATCAGAGATCGTGGTGGTTCTAGAATACCTCCACATGATGGGTATCGTGTACAGGGATCTAAAGCCCGAGAACGTGCTTGTTAGATCGGACGGTCACATTTTGCTAACAGATTTCGATCTCTCATTAAAATGCGACGATTCTACATCAACGGCCCAGATTGTTTCCGATCAAAACCCACCAAACTTAGCCCCGACGGTGGATCCGCCACCATTCGCCGCCACTTCATGCATCATTCCAAACTGCATTATCCCTGCGGTCTCCTGCTTCCATCCAAAACGGAAACGGAAACAGAAACAACGCCACCGTGGTGGGCCGGAGTTCGTGGCGGAGCCGGTCGATGTGAGGTCGATGTCGTTCGTCGGAACACATGAGTATTTAGCACCGGAGATCGTGTCAGGGGAGGGTCATGGAAGCGCTGTGGATTGGTGGACGCTAGGGATATTCATATTCGAATTGTTGTACGGGGTGACACCTTTTAGAGGGATGGATAACGAGTTGACGCTAGCCAACATCGTGGCCCGAGCACTGGAGTTCCCTAAAGAACCAACTATAGTGGGCCCGGCTAAGGATCTCATCACTCAATTGTTGGTGAAGGATCCGGGGAAGCGGTTGGGTTCCACCATGGGTGCCACTGCGATCAAGCACCATCCCTTCTTTCATGACGTTAACTGGGCTTTGTTGAGGTGCACGAGCCCGCCCTATTTGCCACCACCCTTTTCTTATAGGGATGGATCCGACGATAGTGGTCCTGACACGTCAGTGGACTACTACTAGATTTACGAAGGAGTCTCAGGGACGAATGATAGAAAAGCACTTTGTAGAATTAAATTTTCAGTGAAATTATAATGCCTCAAGTCGCTCGAAAGTTAGGGCCCGTTTGGTATTGTTTCTGTTCCAGAAACGCCATTTCATGTCAAAAACGAAAATTTCAGTTTCTGTGTCAAAACATAGTTTTTAAACGAAAAAATGGTGTTTCAAAATTTCAGATTTTTATTGGGATTTTTTTTTTTTTTGTAAAATGGAACGAAACTGGGAAGACAGAACTCCATTTTGGAGTTCCGTCCAATCTTTTTTTTTTTTTTCACGTTTTGTTCCAAAAAAACTGAAACGGACCATAAGTGTACCAAACAGAAGATTCTGTTTTTTCGTTCCAATAGAACGAAAAAACTCAAAAAACGTTTTTTTAGAACGATACCAAACGGAGCCTTACAGTATTTAGCAAACGTGATCTTATGCTCTATTATTTGAATTTTAAGTTTGAGAGCCACAGTCATCAAGCGTGCCATGACGTGCATGCCCAGGACACCATTAACATGCTCACTTAAAGCTGGTTATTTCTGGCAATATCAGTGCAGATTGCAAAATTAGTATTATACAATTTTTTTTTTGGTAATATTAGTATTATACAGTTACCCCATCTTTTTCAGTTTTCTTGGGTACGAGGAGCAAAGTAATATAATAGACTAAGACACCATTTGATAAAGTTTATGTTGTTTCTATATCTTGGAACGATAGAAACAATATTTTTTTTATTTCTGTTTTTATAAACGAATTTTTTGGTGTTTGATAAATATGTTTCTAGCTGCATTTAATGTCATTTGTGGAGCTTGTTTCTATTTAAAAAAATTGATAAAACACAAAAACCACAAAGAAATCAAGAGCCATTTATGTGTTTTCTCCAAAATTGATTTTCAATTACTTTTACGTTGAACTTTAATTAGCACATTCTTAAAATCCCAATATAGAGATGTAAAATAGTCATTTGCTTTGTAATTGGAAATCCAAACCCCTTGCCCCCTCTTCTTCAGTCTAAAGTGGATAAAGATAGTTATAAGAAGATGTTCCCTTTACCCATTTCTTTAAAAAACCATTTCGCACATAGAGGTACCAAAATATTTCTCGCAAAAATCCATTTTTGTCAAGCATTTACCAAACCATTTTATGTTTTGATAAAAAAATGATTTTCATTAATGATTTTTGTTAAATAGGTAAACATCAAAAAGAAAAATGATACCAAAGAGGGCCTAAGAACTACAGTATCAAGGCATAAGTGATTGCGCTATTTGTATCGAGATGAGTTGCTTCATTCATCGGCATCTCTTCGTAATACTGCTCCATTCCAATCGCCTCAAGGTAACCAAGCTCGAAAAGATCAAAACTTGAATAGCTCACCGTATATAATCATCATCAGCTTCATCGATTCTCCAATCTTCCTAATTGTTTTTACAACCATCAAATTGGGATCGTCTTCCTAGAGAGACTTTTGTCCACAGGATCGACAATTACACTAATAGGGTTGAACCGTATGGACCTCGAGAATGAGGATGCAGATGAGTACGTTGATGCTTGCACTGATTTTGATTTTCTCTCATTGTTGCTACCTCCAACTAAAGAAGAAGAAGAAGAGGTCTTTGCTTTCTTTGGATTACCTACGGTGAACAGAGTTAAGAAAACTAGAGAGTAGACCTCCAGGCAAGATGGGTTGCTTCACCTACTTTAGATCACCGTAGCTCTTTAAGATGAAAAGAATTGGAGATGGAGAGATGATGCAACAATGCCTTGTGATAAGCTTGCGAGCCTAGAGGAGGAGGAGCGGGTGAGACAATGGAGGAGCTTCCGAGACGATGAGAGGAGACAAGCTTTTGTGAGTAGCCTTCCTGAAAAAGTTGGGAGTCGAGTTTATTATTGGGCTATCTCCCATTTTTTCCCCTTCTAATTGTTTCAAGAAATGGAAAAACAAGTCTGACTTGTTTGTCAAACCCGTTTCTTAAAACATAAATACCCATAAATTCTAATTTATGTTTCAAGAAATGGGTGAAACGAAACAAGTTTGTCAAATAGTTTTGGGGTCATTTTTCTATTTTTCGGCATAGAAAAATGGAAAAACACGTGTCCGAAAACATTATCAAACGGTGCCTAATAGTAAGTCATTACTTGTGCTGGGTGCCGATGCCAACTCGACTCGACTTGGCATGTTTCTATAACAACAAAATAGTACTAGGGAATTAATGATAGAAAATATATACGTAATATATCGCATGAAGATCAGATAAGCATACTATATAATTATTATGAAAACATGAACGACGTACCTAAATCCATGGTTGAAACAGAACAATCCATTGCTACGACTCAAACACTGCAGTTGGTCTGATCTATCCTCTTTCCTTTCTCACTTTAGGTTTCTCTAATCATCCACTTAATGGGTTAGTGATTACTATTTATAGAGGTGAAGGTAGAGACCATGTGATACCCAAGAATACAGTAAGTACCAGACCCGCTTGAGAGATCGGTGTGGTATTCCCACCAAGAATACGGTAAGTACTAAGGAGTTTAGGAGATCGATGAGGGTGTGTAAACTTTAGTCCCACATCGTCTAGGGAGAGATTACTGGACTAGTTAATAATCTCTAGTCTCCTTAATATAACACAATGCTTTTTAAAGCCTTGAGGTCCATAGGCCAAAGAGGACAATATTGTGCAAGGTTAATGGGGCGGGTGTTACAATTGGTATAAGAGCGGACTCCGATAGCATGTGGGGCCATAGCGGATGCTGTGCCGAAAGGAAAAAATTGTGATATCCAAGAATACGACAAGTACCAGACCCGTCTAGGAGATCGGTAAGGTATCCCCGCTAAGAATATGATAAGTACCAAGGAGTTTGAGAGATCGGTGAGGATGTCGAACTTTAGTCCCACATTGCCTATGGAGATATTATTGGGCTAGTTAATAACCTCTAGCCTCCTTAACATGGCATAACCGTTTAAAGCCTTGAGACCCATAGGCCAAAGATAACAATATTGTGCATGGTTAATGGGGCCGATGCGTTACAGACCAACCCTATAAGGAAATTTGGTTTTCCTTCCCATTAAGGAAATAATACCTTAGGTCCACATATAATAATGTATATTTCATACCATCAAGGTGTGCTAATAGAATCCAATATCTCTATAGAGATCACTTACCAATATTGGATCCTTCCTGCTTACTCCATTTGTATTCAACACCACTAAACCGATTTTGAAGGCAAAACCTTGGACTATGCTAGCCCACCTAATTGGAAACCTTACATTTAATTCTCATGAATTGGATGTCAATAATGATATGCATCGGTAGATTTTATCCTCACTTTTATTTTTATGATTTTACCTTTGATCCGACATCCCCAATCCAGGATTGGCTAGGCATCAGTGTCAGTCTTAGGAAATACCATTACTGATACCAGTACAATCGAACCAATCCAATGTAAGTTTGGGAAGGACAATAATAAATGAATAGATACATACGAAAATTAAACGGCCAAATAGCAATAATATTTTACAAAAATTTGGCTTAATAATACGTGTAAGGCAATGATATGGTATATGTTTAATACAACCTCTATGTAAGCAAAAATATGGATATATACTTAACATGAAACATATATGTACTTAGGATTTTAACCCAAAAAAGAACTTAAAAGACTGATTGGTTGATATAAATATTGTTGGGTTCTAGCTGACATTGAGAGGGGGGGTGAATCAATGTGTCTAAAAATTTTCCCTTAGCTAGTTCTTTACTAGTTCACTAACGGATGTGGCTCATTCTCAATCACAGTCTACTGATTCTGCCCAGAGCTACTATGTGAACTATTGATAACTCTTGTTGCTGTACGAAGTTTACTCACATAACCTATATTGTCGAGAGCTGACTCACAAACCCCACACGACAATCACTGTCACATACACATAGTCGTATGTACATCCACACTGCACCACCAAGTGGTCAGGTCTACCAGATGTACACACCCATCCTGAGCATACACTTTAATCCACAATACAATACTAGCATGCACAATTACAACACAAGAAATATGTGCTTTGACTAGTTGCCTATATGCACGGAGTAATGCCCACTGTAGAGTTCAGCATTTACTCAATACTAATTATGACTGCACCCACAGCCAAGGGAACACGTTCCCAGTTTTCACCCTTGACTTACAAAGTCTAGGTCTTCACCCCAATTTTCTCAGAATAATCTGAGAGGCCACACCCATGGCAGATATGTTTAGGTAGTGGTAACTACCAAGGAACACACTATCCCTATGTCCAACACCCACTGAACACCAATTACATAGATAAGGTTGGGCTTATAACAATGTCCTACAATAATATCTCACATAGCATAGGTCTATAGCAATATAACCTAGCTAAGCATACAATGGAAATACAGTAAATCAAAAGCGCAGGTCAATGAGTGTAGAATAATTTACGACTCTGTAATGTCTCTGACCACTGGTTTTCGAAGATGGGACCAAGAACTCTGATGGTCCACTAGAATCTTTAATCTCCCCTAAGTTGATGAAGAAATTAAAATCTTCAAGTGCACTATAGAACCCGAATCAGGCTGTGTCTGAAACACTCTGACAGTGAGTGTGTGATATAGATCCTTTCCATCTTCTTTCTTTTCTTTTCCTTCCTTATTTCCTTTCCTTTCATTTCCTTTCTTTTTCCTTTCCTTTCCTTTCCTTTCTTTTCTTTTTCTTTCCTCCTTTGTGGAAGCTCACCCTAGCTTCATCAAGGCACACCACTTCTCCTCTTCTCTCTTCTTTCCTTCCACTTCCTCTCTTCCTTTGTTATAGCTCTAATGGCTCAACAATGGCTCACACAAGCATGAATGGGCTTCTTCTCTCTTCTCCCTTTCTTCTTCCTCCCTTTTCTCTTCCCTTTTCTTGGCTACCACCAATGAAGCTTGCTGCCTTGGCTTTCAGCAGCTTCCCAAGTTTCTAATGGAGGCTATGGATCAAGTACAAGAGATTATAGGTTTTGCATTCAAAGCCTAAGCCTTCTTTGAGCTTCAAATCAAATATTTAGCCACCTCTGCAACTCTCATCTTCATTTTCTTTCCTTAAGCATGTAGAGCTTAGAGAGATGAAGAATCTCCAACTTGAATCACCCAAATCGGAGTTAGGACGAGGGAGATATAGCCCTTTGAAGTTGGGCTAACCAGAAAGCCAAAAATGAAATCTTTTGAACGAGTAGTGTAAGCTACTCCGACGGCGCGCACAACAGAGGCGCAGATTTGACTGTATATCTCATCAAAAGGAATCTCTTAATCAAGGCCGTTCGATTCAAATAATGGATAGTAAATCTCAGCCACAAGATTTGAATAAGGGAGTCAATTGATGACGTCATGCTGACGTCAGCGGTCTGCTGTTACTTTTTGTTGTCGATTTTTTATTGGCTCATTTTTCTGGATTTTAAGGGAGCTAGTCTCCCACTCACAAAAGTAAAAAGCTTATCAACCATTGGATACAAATCTTTCAAGATTTGCTTTAATTAGATCTCATAAGATCCTTAAGATCGGAATCTTTATAATACTTTCTATGCACGCGCGAAATACCACGGCATATCTTGATAAGGTGTAGCGCCAAAGCATCAAAACTTATGCACTCAACCAATGAGTGATCTCTTGATCGAATCTGGTCTATTACTTCAGTGCCCAAGCTCAGCAGCCTTTAGATGGGAATAAGGCATACGTGGCTTCATCTGAGCCCTTCATTCTATAACTCTATACTCCTCTTTATTACAATCAAGCCCCTGCCTTCATATATTTCAATCCTTAAAGACCCCAGCAACTCAGACCTTTAAAATCTCAAAATTACACAAAACGCCCTGAAATTTGAAAATTAAATATGGAAAATCCACCCAACACCGAGAGCAGTCTGTTGATTTTTTTGTTCGGATTTTCAGACCGACTTCACGAAAACACATGTAACTTTTTCATACGATATCCGATTGAGATGAAACAAAGTGCGTTGGAACCGCGACTGGACGCTCTACAACTTTTCAGAAGACTCGATCATCTGAATCAACAATGTAAAATGACCACAAATCCCTAGACCTTTCCAATGACACATCTTCCTCATACGGAATCAGAATGTGATGAAATTAAAACTGTTGAGAACATCTGATTTTTGTTGTATCGTTACATGGAGAACACTTCTTTTACAAAATTCATCTTCAATTGAAATTACCTCGACTACCACAAATACCGTAACTTCTTCATATGGTATCGAAATTCCATGAAATCAAATGCACTAGACTAGATAAATTACAATTTTTTTTTTATAGAGAAACGATCTTCCAAAAATGTCATTTTCACTGCAAAAAATTCTCCCAAGTGTAAATAGGTCAATTTTGTCAGTTTTGACCCAGAAACCCACACCACTTACCATAGATAAATCAAACCACTCTATGCACACAATGTGGCTATGTTATCTCATCGGTGACACTAAACGCTACCATATCATCATTTTCGACCACATCATCACTACCACGTGGTTGGATTGCCATTAAGGACAACTATAAAACAACAAATATTAGTGTAAAGAAGCATATAAGGAGTATTCCTACATCCCTCTCTAGGTTTGGATTTTTTATCGGGAAGAGATTTTGGGTTTTGATTATTTATTTATTTTTAAAATAAAAATATTTTTAAATTAATAATATAAAATACGAAGAAAATATGCATTTAATTTGGAATCCCTTAATAAACATGTATTTTTTGTATATGATGTTTTATAGGTAAAAAAAAAAAAAAAAGATTCGACAATTAAACGTTTGAACAAGACATACTACGCGTATTACTAACTATGATCCAATATCAACACTTAAAACCCTAGACAATATTGTGTCAGACAATATTTTCCTAGAGATCTGGGGGAAACAAAAATGCAGATTGAACCATGGCAGAGTGAGACGGATGGGGATGAATGGACGATGCCATGGATATGTGACTGTCACCGGTTGATTGGGTCGCACATGTATGGCGTGGCCCACCCATGTACATTGTGGGAAACAAGTGCTCTATGGCTGCCTAGTCCTTGCACATAGACACAAAGGATGGTGAAATGACACTCCCACCTTTGTTGACACCTATGTGAGCCCCTCATTGGCTAGGGCCACGCAACAAAAGGAATGTTTACATGATGTGGATAAGATTGGCACTTTCAATTAGAGTAGAATTCGATCCTTCAAAGTGATTTGAGATAGTCTAAGATCCTAAAATAGACATGAAACCCTAATCCATCCCAAAACCATAATTTAACACAACCAAATCGAGCCAATCTTGTGGCACCAATATAAACACATCATATGTTGACGAATCAATTAATGTTGCAACCTGGTGGTCAAGTAGTCGAAACAACCTCTCGACATTATTGGGGTAAGGCTACATAGTTCTCACCCTAGACTTTGCACATGCGGAACCTCGTGCACAGGGTACACCCGTTTTATGTCGACTAATCAATTCTAGGTACTCTACGATGGTACTGGAATGGCATGAAAAATTATCATAAAAACCCCTAGGGTGCAATAGGTCATGATCCATTCCAATGATTCTAAGCCAAAGAGGAGCTCAAAATTCGTATCGATGGATAGTACTTGGAAAGACGATTCTGACGACGTATGATGCAAAAAAAGGGACCATTGGATCCCCCAAAATCACACTAGAAAGTTAGAAGCCCTACGAAGGGCAGGATTAACATCTTTTGGCCCAGGAAATAAGGGAATAAAACTTGCAGGCCCACAAGAATCCCACAGGCCCATAAGCATGTTAAAAGACCAAAATGCCCCTCCTTTTTTGTGGGGTCGCCAACTGTGTATACTCGTAGGCTTGCAAAAAAATATGCTATTCTTTGCTAACCAGCGAATTTTCACCTTTTTCTTTTTTATCTGAATCCCTATAAAAGGGGCATTATTCACCATTCCCAACTCACATTTTTATATATCCTTCCTCTTTTCACTCATCTACCTTTCCAAAGTGTACCAAAATGCTGGAAAAATCCCCTTAGCCCTCTTTTTTGTTTTTTTTCTCAACCTATTTATCCTTAAGCCGAAAGTTTACCAAAATATTTGTCAGTCTTGTCACCTCGATTTGCATGTCAGATCCTGAAAATTTTGAAAAATTCCCTGACATTTAGGAAGTGTTTAGAAATTCTTAGAAGGCTCTGAATAACCCCTTATTCTCTAGATTCTCCAAGATCCTTTAGATTCCCCTAGAATCTTAGAACTTTGCCAAACTTCATAAAAATTCCGTATAGTTGGGAAATGTTACAAGTAGGCCAAATTCTCCAAAGAAGGAAAACAAGCGATCAAATCTATCTCTCCTTGAGTTAGGGGACACTCGCCAACTCTTTCTTGGAAGTATGGCCTTAGAAAGGAAACAACTCATTTCAGATACCCTTGGAATTTTCATATGTAAATTCCCTACAAAATATTTAAGTGTGAAAATTTTCAAAGGGAGAGTTAAAAGGGAGCCTTTGATGCCAGTAATGGACAAGATTAAAGGGAAGATGGCTGGCTAGAAGGGAAAGCTTCTATCTATGGCAGGAAGGGTGGAGCTTGTTAGATCAGTAATTTTGATATTAGCCATTCACAATTTCTCTGTGTACTGGTGGCCTAGGTCTCTCTTGAAAACTATGGAGCAGTGGATGAGGAACTTTATATGGACATGTAACCCTGACACTTCTAAAGGAGTGATGGTCAAATGGGATTTAGTCTACAAGCCAAGGCAAGAAGGAGGTCTATGGATAAGGCGGTTAAGAGATGTAAATAAAGCCCTTCTATGTAAATTGGTATGGATTTATAAACACACTGATTCAGCCCTAAGCAGACTCATCAAGGCTAGATTTGTGAGTAAAAATGGATTAAAAAAGGGGTATAAATCCTCTTCGATTTGGCCTGGTCTTAGGAGGATGTGGAATTTCACTTTAAGCAAAGAAAGATGGATTATGGGAAATGGGGCTTCCAAAAGTTGTTGGAAAGATAGGTGGATTGGGGACAGTTCAATTGAAGAGATGTCTTCTCTGGATCCACATTATGTCAGCTTTTCCATGTTGAAGGTAGCTGATTTTATTCACAATCATGATTGGGTTTTTCCTGAGGTGTCCTTTTTATTTCTTAGGAATATTTTTTCTTATGCATCTAAGATTAATATTCCAAGAGAGGCAATAGAAGTAAGTGTATTTGGAGTCTTTCCACTTCTGGGGAGTTTAGTACGAAATCAACTTGGAATGATATTTGCCGAAGGAATCCTAAAGTCCCATGGTGTGATCTTGTCTACATTAATTGCTTAACTCCTCATCAATCTACTTTTGGGTGGAGGTTATTTCATGAGAAACTGACCACAAATGATATTATCTGCAGCAAAGGAATCCCTTTAGCCTGAAGGTGTATATTATGTGAAGCGGCCTCTGAATCCCAAGTCCACATCTTCCTGAGTTGTAGAGTCTCATTGATAATCTGGAAGAAGTTCCTTGACTGTTTTGGATTGCAATGGAAAAACCACTCCTCTTTAACTGAGCTGATGTCTTGGTGGAAGAAGAAGAAAATAACTTTGTCTTGAAGGATCCACAGACAGCTGGTCTTGTGCTAGTTGCTGATTCTATTTGGAGAGAAAGAAACCACAAAAGACATGATGGTAAAGGCATGACCCCAAATCTGATTTTTGCAAATATTCTTAGGAACCTAAGGGAGGCTAGCCTCAACCTAAAGGGTATAGTTTAGACTTCTTCAGATTTGATATGTTGCAGGAAGTTGGGCATTCAAGCTATTCCTATCAATGCCAATTAAATTCTGAAAGTTTACTAGTGTAAACGTATGAGACACTAGATGAAGCTAAATGTGGATGATAGCTCGAAGGGGAATCTTGGGAGAGCAGGGGCAGGAGGAGTTCTTCGAGATTACTAGGGAAAGGTGGTATTTTCATTCAAACATTATCTGGGAATTCAGACAAATTACTTTGTAGATTTCAGAAGTCTACTAGATGGTGTTCGCTATGAAATGTCTCAGGAAGTGGCAAACTTGTGGGTAGAATTAACTCTGTAGCAATTGTTATAGTTGTTCTCTCCAAATCTATTCATTGGTTTGCTCTTCAAGACTGATTAGCTTTGCCACATTATCTCTCCTCAGTTTCTTCAATAACTCACTGCTATAGGGAAGCTAACCTAGTGGCGATTATCTTGCCAAGAATGCTGCAAAAATTGGAGATTCAGGAATCATGGAGGCGTTCCCATCTCATGTAAATGAAGAAATTATGTTTCATGTACTATCTAAGCATATATTTAGATTCTGCAGATAGTTTTGGTGGATCCCTACTGATGGCAATGCCGAAGGTGAGGGTCCTTCATTACTAAGTGGTTCCTCGATGTATTTTCTTCATTTTCTTTTCATTAATACAATTTTGACCTTTAGCAAAAAAAAAAAAAAAAAAAAAGAAAAAGAAAAAAGAAAAAAAAGGGGACACTGACCGAGACTTGTGTCCTCTACAACAGGGGCCACACCTCTCGACCGAAACAGGGGTCGAGCAGAGGTATAATTCCTCAACATAGTATGCTCAATGTAGATTTTTATTTCACATGTTGTAGTGTATATAATAGTGTAACAATAATTTAGCCACACATGCAGTATAGGATTAATTAGGGGAGAATAGTCATTAAGTACTTAGTAGAAAGACTAGTCTAAACGGGTAGAATGGATGCCTAACATTTCGCAATTCCATAACCTGACACTTACTCTCTTTTCTGGAGTCTGGACCAAACCAATATTCAGGCCCTTTTCATATGGATCGGGCCCATCCATCGGGTCCTAGTCCCTAAATCTAGGTGGCAACTCCAAATCTTATGTTTCTCAATTCCCAATTTTTATCGATCACCATTAATATTCTTTCTTAGAATCAAACCCTAAGGGAAAAGCATACATGCTCAAGAGTGAGCCTCTGTGAAATAGACCCCACGTGTCTCTGAGAAGGGATGATGCGTGAGGGGCTCGTAGGCATGCCCAAAAGAGGGTCGAGGATCCCAAACCCTGGCCGTTACCCTCACACACTTTTGATCAAGCCCATGCGATAATGACATCCTTGTGACAAACTTTAATTATTCTAATCGACTCATGATAAATGCTAAAATCAGGATTTTCCAACCCATTTTGGCATATTTCAAAGACATCGGTATTATTTTGCGCAACTACAAAATCTGTGGGAACAACATCTTTCCGATATGTCTCAACATGTTTTAGCAGCGTATAAGTAATTCTGGGAGAAATAAGGACTTTCCAACTCATCTCAGCATTTTTGAAAGACATCGGCACTTTAGTGCAACTGTGGAAATATGTGGAAATGTCTTTTCGACTTGTCTCAACACTTTTGAGCAGCGTGTGAGGAATTTTGGGTGAAATTGAGAGTTTTCCACCCGTCTCGGCATATTTCAAAGACACGGTAATTCTTTGCGTAACTACAAAAATCTGTGAAAATGGCATATTTCCAATATATCTCAACACTTTTGAACAGTATGTAAGGAGTTTAACCAATTTTAAAATTAATTTATTAACTTTGCTTGTGCCATTATTGGATTTTTATTTTTATTTTTATTTTATATATATTATATTTATTTGAATCAAATGTGGGGAATTCTCTTTTTCTTTACCAAATGCGCTTCAAATCCGAGGGGTGGGCATGCTCGCATCTCAAGTTATGATGCGAAGCTTTGCCTCTTTGTCTCCACTTTTTTAAAATTTCATCAAAGTTTTTCCAGTTTTTGAATTTTCAACCAAACGCCTCAAACTTTTGAAAACTTCAGTCAGACCCTTCCAACTTTTGAAGTTATAATTAGGCTCTTTCAACTTTTGAAATTGCAATTAAGCTCTTCCTACTTTTGAAAGTATTTTCACTAGTAATCTAAACAAACATGACTTCTCATAAACGCAATCGGCCAAGGAAATGTGGTCCTAGGTGATTAGAGGCAACTTGAGGTGAAGGCTTCATAGTTTCTTGGGTACCATTCTGAAGGATGCCAGATGCAACATATGCAACAACACATGTGAGCAATGGTACAAGGTAAGTTCATTATTTTACTTATCTCTTTATTTAAAAATGTCCATTTAGATCTCTTTATATCAGTCCAAAGATGTTTTAAGTCCAATAAGTCCTGTGTAGGAATTATCCAATATATGGGTCATGGCTACTTTTATTTTCTGAAAATTTCTTTTCATTTTGAATTCTGGATGTCATTATGTAACAATGATAACATTAGTTGAAGTATTTGGCATAGAAAAGAGATCAGAAGGGACTATTGCAACATATTGGTCACAGGTTCAAAACCTGGAAACAACCTCTTCGGGAATCAGGGGGTAAGGCTGCGTACAACTTGCCCTCCAGCCTGCATTAGCGGGAGCTTCGTGCATTGGGTTGCTCTTTAGTAAAAGAGATCAGAAGGGGAAAAATAATTTTTTTCTTCATGCTTTTTTATAAAACTTTGGAAAAATATTTGTTCTACAATGCAATATTAAGACAGTTAATTAGAAGTATCTATCATGTGGCAAATTGGATAGACCTGAAATTTTTGGACAAGTATTACCCAAGATCCCTTGCTCATAATTCAAGTATTAGCCAAATGGACTTTGCTAAGAGGCAAAATAAATCTTTGAATATCTAGTGTAAAATGCAATTTTTTTTTTTTAAATAAATGGAGAGCCAGAGATACTATGATATATGCTTGAACTGATAATAAAATTTGACAATTGGCCAACTCTAGACAATTTTCTAAATATCCGGCCGTATGGTTGAATTGCCACATCAACCTTTTATACGGAAAAACTCGTACTAGTCTATTGATACCCTCTAGAGTCTAATAGTTAAAATTTTTTTCCACAAATCTTCAAAAACATAAAATTTCTTGTCGCTGAAAGTGACATATTTTAATTTATCTAATGCCCATATTTCGTTGAATAATATATGAGTTATCTTTTCAATGCCTATATTGCTCTTAGAAATTATTGCCATGATTAAATTTATGAGTTTTCGCTCCACTCAAGTTTTTCCTTTTATGGTCATGCATTCTGACCCCAAAGTCTCCAAATTGTTTCCCAGAGCGGCAGCTTCAAAATTTTCCCTAGGTTCAACCACATGGGAGGTTATTCTGACCTAATAAATGTATGACTTAGCTTGTACATAAAAAATATCTTCTTAATGGGATGAAACTTTAGGACCAACTTTTTGATTAATGTGTTTTTATTTCAAAAATTCCTAATATCCCAATTTTGGTAAGTTAGGAATGTCAAACAAACTAACTGATCCATAACCTTTTTGGGAAGTCCCCTACTTACTGTATGGTAGTTTGTGTTAGGCTTTTGCTTGCTTTTTTTTTTTTTCTTTAATATGAAGTCCACATCCTCTACAGCGAGCGGTGAGGTGCGGTGAGTATCAGACAACTGAGAGTATTTTCACACACACTCCAAGGGGCTCCCAGTCACCCGATGCGCACTGCACCGGTGCAACAACTTGTAAACAATTTGCACACTTAATATGTGCTAAGGGATTGGTCAGACCAACAGGAACAAGTCGATTGACTTCCCTAAGATTGTCTTATGTCATATATTATTATTTTAGTGGGTGTGATTATAAAAGTGAATTTAATTTGGTTGCTATCTCTTACCTTCTTGGCAACTCTTTTGAAAAGTAAATATTATTTCTTTGGTGCATGGGGGATCCTTTGGTTGAAATAAAAATGTGAATTTTAACAGAGTTAAAGTTGGACAAAGAGTTGAGATTCCTTGGGGAAGGGTAAGGCCATTACTGACATTCTATATTTTTGATAGAACTGACTAGATTTTCTTCGTGTATGGTGAGGCCTACCTACCAGAAAATTTTATTAAAAAGGTTATACAAAATAAGTGCAAGACCAATGGTTTTCCATGTGGGAAAAAAAATTCGTTCAGTTGTATAAGACCCTATTACCCAATAAAGCATTCTACACTCACCCCACCCACACGACAAAAAAAAAAAAAAAAAAAAAAAAAAAAATAAATAAATAAAAATGGTCAAATTAACTTTACCTTGATTTTTTGAAAAGTGATTGAAAAAATGAGGTTAGTAAAAATTAGATTGCGATTAGGGTGTTTTTTTGGGGGTGGGGTGGGGGGAGAGAAGTACTTTAAATCCTTAGCAATACCTGCATCAAATTACCTCCCCTTTTATTTTTTTAAGTGTAGGGAGCTCTTGCCATTGTAGAGGTGGACAATACTAAGGGTTGGGTTCACAATTTTTGGTTATGTAAACAATTAATGACTAAGTTCTTGAAGCTTTTCTTTCACAATGATAGTTGAGCTTTACATGCAGTAGCCTGATAAGAATAGAAAACAAGAAATTCAGGTTTAAGAGAATGACCCATAAATAAATGGTGATTTGGGTATTACAAATTTGGGGGCTAAAGAGAAATTGGAAGTTTGATTTTACAATTGTCGTAAAAGAGATATTTTTACTTTTTCCCTGAGAAATTGGGAAGTTACATAATACATTAAGCCAATAGGGGACTGACAAAACTACCTTATTATTTTTTATTTGGTGGCACTACAAAAGTTGAGTTTTTCATCTGTATAAATTCAAACAATCCTCCATCTGACCATGCAATAAACCCAACTCATTCTAGCAAAGGCATAAACCTAAATCATTTTATTCTCTGTTTCACTTCCACCATGATGCATCTCATTCTGTTGCTTGGACATCTGATAATAGTATCACACTTTAGTGTAAGAAAATTGATGTTTTTTGTTTATTCATTCATTTCATTATGGTAATTGCTTGTTCCTATTTTATCTTTCTTATTTGGTTCTTATTTATTCCCCATGATATTGCAAAGTTCTAAAGCTGAAAATTCCTTGTCATTGTATTGGGAAGAGCATATTGGTCTTCCACACCCTCCACATTGGTTAGTTGCAAAGGCTTCTCCATTAAGCCCCATCAAATGACAATGTTTATGAAACTTATGGAGGAAAATGAATTGACATTCCACCTACCTTCATTTTGTAAGCAGGCTAATGTTGCTTGTTCTACAAATGCGTTGGTGAAGAAGACAACAAACAATAGAATCCTGGCCAATAGCTAAATGGATTTCTAACAAACTAAAATATTCACTTCCAAATGAAACACCCCTTTCGGTTGCCAGCCAAGGGGGATTGCCATATTTCTGGGAGTCAATAGTGAAAGAGAGAGGTCTCATGCCTGTCCTTGATCTAAGGGATCCAATGTCATATAAGTCGTTCATCCCACGATCTCTGGCATTAAAAATTCCATTTTCATTTGCTCAAATCGAGGAATTGAAGAAGCTTTTAGTGTAGTAGATGAATCAAACATGGATGAGTATATTCAAGACACCCTCAAAATATGTGAGAAATGCTCCATTCTAGAAAATCAGTGCTTCTGTTCAACTCACGCTAAGGATCTCATTGATTTTATTGTCAAAAAATTAGGGAACCGTTTACGCATATTTGGCACTGAGAGTGTCAAGGATCTTATGAGAATGTCACAATTGGAGCTGTAAAACTCATCCATGGAAACCTCACCAAACCACCAGCCTTATGTGATAGTCAACCATTCCCATTTCAAGTCTATTATTGCCATGTTTTACGGAAAGTTAAAATATATACCGTTGAAATGCATACTCGGATAAAAGTGAATCATGCTATCATGGCATGCCATTATGATACATCAGTTGGAATAGAAACCATATTGCTTTTCAGTTGTTGGGCTTTGGGCCAGGGCTAGTTGAAGTCTGTCATTGGATAAATGAGAATAGAGTGGTCCGGACAAAAGCTTTTAGTTTAGCCGTGTTTGAACATATGATTATATTCCAATTCTCTTGTTTCTGTGAGATTTTACTACTTTTTCTATTTAAAGGATAAATAATGTTTTTCAAGTTCGAGACAGAAGAAAGATTCCACGGTGCCTTCGTTAAAAGTGGCTTCTCCTCAGGAGATACTTGGATGGTATTCAATGGAAAGTTAGTCACTGTTTCAAAGAAATTAATTCAGTTGCAAATGGCTTGGCCAAACATGTAGCGACTCAAAGGTTCTCTATGGTTTGGGATATTCAGCCAAATTTTGTTTTAAATGACATAGAGTGGGATGCAACGGGTAAACTGAGATTTCGATTTACCTAATTTTGTGCCTATATCTTGGCTCCCTCCTCTGTGATGGCAATGCCGAAGGTGGAGTAGGGGGTTGAGTATGGTCTCTATAGTGTATATTTTAATGGCTCCTTGTATGACTTCGGCCTTTCTCTTTCTTCATAATTATTTCATTCCTTGTTGACCTTAAGCAAAAAAAAAAAAAAAAAAAGAAAAAGAGTTCAATAAATAAAACTTTGGCCCAAACCCGGGATTCAACCTCACTGCTGGTGATCAAAATGACAGATGACACAACATTCAGGTATATAAATTTTCTAAGCATTAAATACAATATTTACACAAAACTATATAATTACGTATTAGAGTAACAGGATCTCCCCCCGTGCAACTTGGTTACAAAACCCAATTCCCAAACTCCACATGATTTACCATTATACGACTGACCAATAATAGTTGTGGTCGGTACTTCTACCCTCGATCACTTAGGCACTGGATCCAACGACATTCAGCCAAGCCTTAACCCACCCAAAGTACAATTGTCTTATACTGACTAGGGACTGGCATTCCATACTCAACCTAACTAGGTATGGTCGTCCTAAACATGCCGACTGATACCAAGGACTTTTGTTAGCTCCTTTAGAGAACGCTCATCTCCATCAACCATGTGTCTCGTCCCAAGATTCATTTCCCTCGTCCAAGTGTTATCTGGATCCACTACTCGATCATGAGATAACAACACTCATAACCATTTCCAAACTCATCCAAGGTTAACAAACCTAACCATGGTTAGGTTGGCAGTTTCCAGATCTGGGAATAACCATGGTCAGGTTAATTATGAGATCGGCCACCTCAGCTTAGACAGTGATCGGTCTACCAATGGCTTGCAAGTCCACATTATTGAGGAAAACGAGTTGTGATCCAATAGGTAGAGTCATCACTCACTATATAAAGGGTAGTTAGCAAAATTCAGGGTAAGACACTTAGAACACTCATCGCTCCACCTGTTTTCCTTCTCTTAACATTGGAATACTAACTTAGGAATCAGAGCCTCCTCTCAGAGTCTCCTTTTGGGCTAGTTTACTATATGTGGTTTGTAGGTCCTTACTGAGCGGGAAACTACAACAACAGTGGTGTTGTCTATGGGAACGGGATGAAAATTCATCCGAGTGTATCTAAGTAGTAGAGATAACGAAGGCAACTAAAACATACTCGAAGAAGGCTACGCATCACCTCGATCCACCACTACGAAGCAACCGCTAAGAGATCAGAGAAGAGGTTGACTAGGATCCAATAGTGGAGAATGAGGTACACTCGTAAGAAAGTCCTTGGTCGGGACTTCACCCTGCACCACCACAAGGAATAACGGCAGAGCAGTTCAATCCGTTGCAGTTCAAGCTACCTAGGCATGGTAAATTTTCCATTACTCCCCCAGAGGTCAGGCCTAAGATGAAGCTTCACAAGTCCACACACCGACAGCTAGAGCTACTAGAAGCAGAGATAAATTGAAGGTTAAAAGAGTTGTAGGAGAAGGTGGACCATGCCCTAAGCGTCGGCGAAGAGCCAAAGGAGATGAGCGTGTTTTGGTGAAACACCATTGTCCGATGAGATCATGCGAACACTGCTCCTAGCATCGTTCAAGGTGCCTACCTTTCAGCCATATAACGAGAACAAAGACGGCCTTCTGATCTATTATCCTAGTACAAGGGGGTTTCAGAGGCGAGCGTGTTCCCAGCATCCCTCTATGGACAAGCGACAACATGGCTTGGGCCAGGTTCAATACGCATCTTCAAGCAGTTTAGCAAGAAATTCTTAAAAAAATTTATGGATAGCTGAAAGCATCATAAGACCTTAGCGAACTGGATGGCCTTGAAGCAGTGGCTAGGGGAAAGCCTCTAACACTTTGTGCATTGGTTCAACCTAGAAAAATTAGAGATCAAGGATTTAGACCCTAAAGTAGAGCTCCTGGCCCTGCACAATGGTATCCAGGATGAGAGATTGAAGTTTAGTTTTCCCTCTTTAGAATAGCACCTAGTTACGAGGAAATATTTACAAGTACATCAATTCTGAGGAGATCATGGCTGACCACAAAAGCTCCGTTGTGGCTGGTGACAATAGAAGAAGTGGACTGGAGGACGAGAAAGGCCGCAAGGGTAAGTACAAATGCCCCCGGTTTGATGATCACACTGATTGTAGAAGGGAGTACAAGGACTACATACCACTCACCCAACGTTGATTACAAATCCTTATGCAAATTAGTGGAGACGAGAGAGATCAGTTGGTAAGTCCTAAGACGATGAGAACGCCCGCAGAGATGAGAGATCGGTGAAAATATTACCACTACCATCGGGACCATATACTACCGATCACTATTGGGAGCTCCAAAATGCGATCGAAGACCTCATAAAGAAGGGCTACTTAAATAGATTTTTCATGAGGCATCCAACCAACACCACAGTAACCAAAGCCGAGCATAGCGCCCTATAGCATACCAAGATAAAGGCGATTGTGGTACGTACCAACCAAATAACCAACGAAGAGCCCAACCAGATTTTCTTATTGTAGACGCCCCATCAGCATACAATACTATAGTAGGCCGTCCAAGACTAAATGGTCTCAAGGTAATAGTTTCCACTTACCACTTGAAGATGTTCCCAACCGAGCACGGAGTGGATGAATGTCGGAGAGACCAAGAAGATTCAAGAAAGTGCTATGTCAATACCTTGAAGGGAAAAGACAAGACAAGGGAGACGGTCACGGTGGAAGTAGATGACTATAGGGAAGAGGACGGAATAGGACAAGGAGAGCCCGCAAAAGATCCGGTCGTAGTAAGCCTTTTCAAAGGAGATGACACTACACAAGTCATGATCGGCGCATCATTAGAAGACCAAGAAAAGGTTAGGATGGTGAAATTCCTCCAGAAGAGTACCAATTTGTTCACCTGGTTGGCCATTGACATGACGAGCATCAATAGGGAAGTTATAAAGAACAAGGTGAGTATAGATTCGTTGTGCTGACCAACCAAGTAGAAGAGAATAACATTCGCCTTTGATAGACAACGGCCTACTGAGGAAGAGGTGGAAAAGCTGCTAAGAGCCAGGTTTATTAGAGAAATATTATATGCAGAATGGGTAGCAAATGTGGTAAAAGGCTAGTGGTAAATGACAAAGGTGTGTCGATTTCACCGACCTCAACAAGGTATGTCCAAGGATGACTACCCACTACCTTAGATATATTTGCATATAGATGCTACTTCTGGCCACGACTTGATGAGCTTCATAGATGCTTACTCCGAGTATAAATAGATTAAGATGAGTAATCCATGGTTTGCTCTACAACAATGGAGGAGTCTGTTATCTTACCTGAATTCAATAAATTGGAAGGTGACGCATTGTTACCGGGAGGCAAATGTGATTGCTGATTTTTTGGCAAAATCATCAGCGAGATTTGAAGTGTCGTATCCAGTGGAAGCTTGGCCTCGGTTGGTTTCAATGGAATTGGATTTGGATGCTAACCAATGTCCAAGATATCGTTTTATGAACTTATAGATTTTTATTTCGACTAAGATTTAAGGGGGCTTTTCCTGCTGATGGCAATGCCGAAGGTGAGGCTGGTCAAATTTTATCTTAGTCTATTTCTTGTATGATGGTGGTGATATCTTTTTTTTTTTCTTTTATATTGGGATGTACATTCTTTATTTCTTCTTAATACAACGAATCTTTAGCGAAAAAAAGATTAAGATGAGTAAAGCTAACAAAGGACTTTACTATTATGAAGTCATGCCCTTTGGGTTGAAGAATGTGGGCATATACCAGAGGCTAGTAAACCACATTGTTGAACTCTTGATTGGAAGGAGCATGGAGGTATATATAGATGACTTGCTTGTCAAAAGCAAGAAGGCAATAGATCACGTCACTAACCTATAAGAGTCCTTTGAAGGGCTACGAAAATACAACATGAATTTGAACCCAAGTAAATATGTATTCGGCGTACACTCTGGAAAATGTTTTGGGTGTTTATAGTGCCCCAGAGAGGAATAGAAGAAAACCTCAACAAGATAAGAGCACTACCAAAAATGGCCGACCCAAGGACGGTGAAAGAAGTACAAAGGCTAATAAGAAGACTAGTAACTTTGGGCGGGTTTATATGAAGTGCAGGGGAGACCAACTTCAACTTTACTTGGCCATCTCTGTCGTCGTGGTAAATGCTATCTTGTTGAAGGAAGAACAACGACAACAAAAGCCAATATACTATGTGAGCATAGTTCTCCTATATGCAGAAGCGTGCTATACCAAAGTTGAGAAAATGGCTTATATATTAGTGGTAGTTGCCCGAAAGTTGTGCCCCTACTTCTAGTCGAACAACGTGGTCGTCCTTATGATCAGCCCTTGAGAAAGATCTTCTTAGGTACAAATAGCTCTAGTAGATGGCCGATTGGGCAGTGGAGTTGGGCGAGTTCAAAATCACCTTTCAACCAAGAACAACCATCAAAGCCTAGACCCTAGAAGTTTTGTGATGGAATGCACAATGGGAGAGGAGGTCGAAGCTGCCAAGGACGACCACGACAAACAAACACAAAGAGCCTGTGTCTCGTTTATAGATAGTCGTCTAATGCAACTAGAAGTGGAGAAGGAATGATATCGATAAGCCTAGAAGGCTTCCATATACAATGTGCCCTGAGGTTATCATTCAAAGCATCCAACAACGAGGCAGGATATGAGGCACTTCTAGCCAGAAGTCATTGGAGGTCAGTAAGTTGCACGTATACATTGATTCCCAACTAGTGGTACATTAGTTACTGGGGCAGTGTGAAGCCAAAGAGCAGCGAATGGTGGAGTATTTAAAGAAGTTTAAGGAGTTATACACATTTGAATTATTCAAGATACAATTGGTCCCTTGATTAGAAAACGCATCCACATATGCATTGTCTAAGATGGAGACTTCAATATACCCTAATATTGTTCAACCAATTTTTATTGAAATCTTGAGTCAAGCTTGGAGACAATTGGAGTAGCTGAGGGGGTCATGAAATTGGACGCTGAACAGAGGTGGATGAATCCAGTCTTGGATTATTTGAAGGAAGGAGCACTACCTGAAGAGTTGACAGAAGAACGGATGGCCAGAAATTGGGCAACCAGATTTATCGTCATGAATGATGGTTCCTTATACAAGAGATCATTCAATAGCCTGCTCCTCAAATTCCTGAACCCCCAAAGACACCCAATATGCATTAAAAGAAGTCCATGAAGTTATATGTTGTCAAAACCTTGAAGGTCGAGCATTGGCACACAAAATCCTTCGACAAGGATTCTATTGGCCAAGAATAGGCAAGGAGGCTATCAAGTATGTAGAAAGGTATACCAATTGCCAATACTTCGCGCCAGTGCCGCGATAGGTGGCAACCCAACTTCACTCCTTGGCCAGCCTACTCCCATTCGTTATGTGGGGAATGGACATTCTGAGACTATTATTACTAGCATCTAGACAGCATAAGTTTGTGGTCGTCACCATAGACTACTTCACAAAGTGGGTTAAAGCTGAACATTTGGCAATTATCACTGAGAAGAGCATGTCAGCCTTCTTCAAGTTTTCGTTCATATTCAGATTCGTGATACCTAGGATCCTGATTACGGAAAATGGCATAGACGATGTAAAGGGAGATGGGTAGAAGAGCTACCAAGCATACTCTAGGCTCATAGAACAATAGAGAGGCAAGTGATGGGAGAACTGCCCATACAATTATCTCGACACAGAAGCCATAAGCTCGGTAGAGATTGGGATGACTTCCCTTAGGGTTGGAGTATACAATAGGCAAACAAATAATCAAGGACTAGAAAACAACCTCAATCTCTTACATGAGGCAATAGATGAAGCCCAAATGAAGATGGTAGCCTACCAGAGCAAGGCATCCCACTACTAGAACTTGACAGTGAAGGAACGAATATTCTAACCTGGTAATCTAGTTCTGCGCCGAGTAGAGCTTTCAAACCATAAGAATCAGGGGAAGTTGTCACCAAATTGGGAAGTGCCATACTGTGTCATCAAAGTAGTCAGGCCAGGCACATATCACCTGGAGGCGATGGAAGGGAAGAAGATGGAGAAAGCATGGAATTCAAAAAATTTAAGGAAGTTTTATCAATAAAAATAGTCCTTCCATCCCAGGTAAAGAATTCCAATCATTGTCATTAGTAGAACTTTCTTTTTTCAAAAAAAAAAACTAATGAGAATTTTCCCAATTTCATCAATGTTTTCTTCTTAGCTAACGAAATAAATGAAAGGAGGAGTTTTTGCCAGTTTCCATTCTATTGAAATCCTTATGGAGTACATCCCTTTGAACGACCCCCACCACACAAAGCACAAATTCTTGAACAACGCTAAGTCCCATAGCCACAACCTAACTCCTCCAAGGGAGACTAGTTCTACGTTTCCAGCGCACAAACCTAGTCCCTCAAGAGAGGTTATATTGCAAGGCACAACCTTACCCCTCCAAAAGAGGTTACGCCACCAGGGCACAACCCTACTCCTTCAATGGAGGATAATTCGCAAGAGCATATCTATGTTCTTCCAAGAAAGGCCACATCGCCGAAAGCAAAAGCACAACCAGAAGAAGGTGAAGTCCCTGGTATGCAGCTCCTCTCCAAAGGAAGGATAATCGTTGAATCTACCACAAAGTATAAAAATTAACACACAGTGTAGTATAGAGAAAATACCAGAAGCGTATTCATCTTTTCAACCAAAATAATAATAATAATAATAATAATAATAATAATAATAATAATAATAATAATAATAATAATACTTAGAAACAAAGGTTTAGGAGCAGTTCAACTAGAAGAAGTGTTAAGGGATGTAGCCTCGCTCGAAGGAGGAATGATCTTGCTTGGAGGAGGTACTATTGGCTAAGTCACTTCACAACTACCTGAGGGAAATCTTTGGCAGGAGTTATGGCTACGGGCCCATCCTTACTATGGTCAGTTCCTTTATGAGGGATCACCGCTTCAGAAGGTAAAACAACCTTGGCAACCTTAGTCTACTCAACTCCTCTAGACAAAACAATAGATAAAATAACATCGGGTTGAGGCTACAGCATGTTGGTCGAGTTTCAACTCCTTGATTTTATACCACTCCTTACATATTGAAATTGAAATATGGATGAAACTTCACCACCTTTCTCGTAAGAACATTGACCAAGCAAATATCATTCAGCCCCTACCTAAGCCTTTTCCTTATGGAAATATTTAGTGCCCTTATACTTCCCCATTGCGTTAAGGACTTCGCATTCATCTGTGGCAATGGTCCTCTTCACCCTCTTTTGAAGTCTAGCATTTTCATTCTTCGAAATCAACAACTGCTTCTTTATGGTAACAATATTATTTGTCCCCTTAAGAAGCTCAACCTTATTTGCTTTTAACTCTTCCTCCACATCTAGGCCTTCGTCATTGCCACAATAGAAGAATTCTTGACCTACTTTCAGGGTGGTAGAGAGAGTGACATATTTGTTGGTCTTGGCAAGGACTTGAACATCAGAAGCATTCTCATCCTCCTTTAGTTTCTCAACCTCTCCCTTCACCTTTCTGATCTCCTCTTCAACCTTCCTGATCCTTTCTTATAATTTTTACCTATATGATGGTATTGCTCGGCTCGAATGATATCCTCACTAAGCACAAATTGCACCTATTTGAAAAGAGGAATTTACCTGTCGATCAAGGGAGGCAAGAAATTAGAACGGTTACAACATACAGAAAAAATAAATAACTCACCTTAACCATCTGCACATAGCCTCTCTCTTTAGAAGAGAGCTAAATTTCATGCCTGACAAGTCCGACCTATCCTTGGGAATATCCCCATCGATCACCACAGTGCGAGCCATATTGGTTTCATCGAAGACAGATTGCTCATGTGAGACCCCATAGTGGGATAGTTCAAATCTTCAAGAGAAGTAGTCGGCTCCTTCCCTTTGACTTGAACACTAGGATCCCTTTGGCTCCTACCGCATTGTTTAGGAGGGAACACAATGGTAACCTCATCTATTGACTCTTCGAGATTAGACTATATCCTAGTATCCATAGCAATGGCCTCCCCAACATCGACTTGTAGTGGGCCCTCCGTAGGGGTTGTTTGCTTGTTCTTCTTTTTGAACTAGGGTCCTTCCCTTCATACTTGTGCTTCCTATCCGTAAGAGGAAGTTCATCTCCTGATAGCTCAGGACTTTCCCACTGAGGAGAAGGAGATTTGCCTCAATCCTCCTAAAAGACTCCTTACTCGTAACTCTCTCCTAGTCAGCAACTCCTTCTCCTGGCCCCTGGTCGGCTCTGATTTCGTTGAGCACCTAAAGGAAAAGACTCCAATCCCTAATATTAGCAAGAGTTTGAGTTCCACTCTATCTCAGACACTATCACCACCTATGATGGCCTATCTTCTCCTATCTTATAGGAGTCCCACTGATTACCAATCTCTACATCCTATTAGGACTCCTTCTTCACTAGAGTTCCATATGATATCAAACCCTATTCTCTCATAGAGTTTGTATTCTAATATAACTACTCCTATTAGATCCCCTTATCGATAGAGTTTCCAATCATGTGGATTCCTATATATAAAACCACTAGGTTGTAATCTTCTCAAGTCAATCAATACAATGTAATCTCAATACTTAACATGGTATCAGAGTGCCTAGGGTCAACGCCCATCGATCCTAATATTTTTTTTTCTTCTTAATTCTCTCCACTTCTCATTTTGCTAGTTGCTACTACTATCTTCATCCATTGTTCTAGTCAATCCCCCTTATTTACTTGTCTCAAAAGCTCCAACTAGCCTCAACCCTAATTGAATTTTTCTTTTCTCTCCTACGTTATTTCTTGCCATCATATGGCCTTCTTCATACTATCATGGTCGACCGTATTACCATTCAAGATCCAATTGATAGCTCCAACGAGCCTCAACCTTAATTGCATTTTTTTTCTTCTCTTTATTCTCCTTTTTTTTCCCTTTTAGGTTATTTGACTATGTTCTTGGAGACCAACGTTGCCCTCAAGATACTATTCAAGTTTCAGTGTGGCATGAAAAAGACACTTCAATTACTATATGATTATGTTCTTAGCAACCTCCATTGACCTCAAAGTTCTCCTCAGCTAACGTTTGGCATGAACAAGATGCCTCCACAATGAAGGCCCTCCGCTTATATGATTCTGTACTTAGTGATCAAAGTTACCCTCAGGATGCTAATCCAGCTAAAATTTGGCGTGAACAGGATGCCTCAATAATGAGTCTCTTAATTACCTCCCACTCTGAGGAGGCTCTACCCTTTGCATATTCTAACGAAGACCCTCTGCCAGGCACAATTTTCTTCTCTCTAGGACAAGCAACGGATTTGAGCACTCAAATGCTCACCTTGAGAGGGTGTATCAACAAGAGTTTGAGTTCCACTCTGTCTCAGACACCATCCCTACCTATGATGGCCTATCTTCTCCTATCTTGTAAGAGTCCCATTGATTACCAATCTCTACATCCTATTAGGACTCCTACCTCACTAGAGTTCCATTTGATATCAAACCCTATTCTCTCATAGAGTTTGTATTCTAATATAACTACTCCTATTAGATCTCCTTATCAGATAGAGTTTTTAATCATGTGATTTCTATATATATAGACCACTAGGTTGTAATCTTCTCAAGTCAATCAATATAATGTAGTCTCAATACTTAACACCTAGGAACTGCAAAGAAAAATCCAAAACTATCAGAACCATGCAATAAATAATAGGGGTAGACCACAATCGATAAGAAAGCTTACTCGGACTTAAGCCATTCTTGGCCAACACTTGGTCGTCTTGAAGGCTCGGATGAGAGAACCACAAGGACGGGTTCCTTCAACTACTCCAAGGTTCTCTTATCCTCAGCCCCAAGGGCAGGATCCACATTAGCATTCCTTGTGTTCACCATTTAATAGGTAGTAGGGAAGTCAAACGGATTAGAAGCCCTGGCAAAGAACTTGTCTATCCACTCATGAATCAAGGCAAACATATGATCTCTGAACTGGTAATGCCTATCCCGATGTCTAAAGTAGAACCATCCTAGAAAGTAGGGGTGCCCAGTTAGGATGAAACCGTTCACGAATAACTTCAAGGTGGGAGTCTTCTGGATACATTTACACCTAATGTAGAAGCCCTCTAAGAGTTTGGGACAAGTTGAGTAGGGAGATACTATAGTATCGCAACACTTGACAAATAAACTTATGAATGGGAAAATGGTGGCCGGCCAAAAAGGAGTGATCTTAGATGCAAGCTTACATTAAATCCACACTTGATATGTACTTGCATTCATCTTATATAACATGGTGTGAATAACCTTAACATGGCATCATGGACATGGAGATGGGAATCATTACATACACCCATTATAGGTATCATGTATATGCAATTGAGATGATAATATAAGCAAAATATAATATTGAATCATAAAGTAAAAGTGCAAAATATGCTAGAAAAATAGACTAGTTACAAGCAAATCATTGGTTAGAAAATGAAATGAAAAATCATGAAAAATCTTCAAAAAATAGGTTAGGTAGAAAAATTTGGAAGAAAAAAAAATTGAAGAAGAAAAGTGATGTGAAAAAAACAAGGAATATTCCTTTAGATGGCATGTAATGTGAGATTCCACAATATGAAAATATTAAGTTTTGAATAGACCAGTAAGGGAATAAATTAGAGAAAAATATCAAAATAAATCTGAAAATTATGAATACTATGAGGTAGATATATGAGATCCTAATATATAACATTGAAGAATAATGTATGGAAAGCCATGTAACTGACTGCACTTCATTGCTACTATGATAGTAGTGAGTCGTGTTTAGTATAAGTGCGACAACTAAACGCATAAAACTCGAAATGTGGTGCCATAAAATGGAAAGGAAGGAAGACTCACCCTTATACAACTTTCGTGAGGCGTGCTTTATGGCTGGAAGGGTGTGGCTCAAGTATTATAAGTGTAAAATAGAACTGATGTGAATTACGGTAAAACATCTCCTATGCATGGTTCCAATGCACAAGCCTCACCGATAATGTTGGTTTGAACTATTGCGGGATTCCCAAAACATGGGAGAGATCATATATTTATAATTGGGAGGTATCTTGGTCAACTATGGAAGGTGAGAAATGTTTCCATGTGAGGTGATATCTTTCCTCCTTGGAGAGAGATCTTGTGTTTATTCATATTAAGTGTATATTTCCCAAGAGATGTGGACAAATAATCACATTCGTCACATGAATTTTCAGTCTGCTAAGTGTCTTAGAGGTCTTTTAATATGTGTCTAGGTGCATGCCTTGGGTGGCAAGTATGAGAATGGGATGAGATGTCACCAAAGATTCTCCAAATCCCTACAATTTCAGAATCCAATACAATTTGTAATTTGGCCAATATAGTTGCGACATGGTTGATGTTGGCCTAGATGCAAAATGGTGTCGACCAGAGTGCATATGGCACTAGCCTGAGTCAGTATGAGTCTAGATTAAGTTGACTAATTAGGTTTTTAGTTCAATTTAAGACCGGTCTATGGTTTTTGGGTGGTCTTAGTCAATTCTAAGTGTGTTAAAACCATTTATTAATTTTAAAAACATATTTTGATTAATTAATGTGAGGGTAGCAGGCCTTGGATCTGGATCTCTCATCCCCCATTCAGGGGAATGTGTCTCCGTTGGATTCGAGCCTTCTCTCCTCTCTCTTGATATCATTTGGGGTGGATAAAGAAAGTGTTGTGTGTGCTTCTACGGGCCCCTGCACCGCCTTATCGCAGCTTGGAAATACATGGAGGCCTATTTCGCAGGTATACCGGGTTCGTCATAAAGATAGGGTTTGATGATAGTCCAATACGGGGGATTGGGATCATACAAAAAGGGTGTGGGTCGCCACCTATGATTGTGGGCATAGGACCCGAGAGGGGGCCCGATTCCTGAGAAAAGGGCTCGGAAGTTGGTCTGGTCCAGAGATTTAGGGTAAAAGTTAGGTTGTAGAATTGGGAAGGTGTTAGGCACCCAATCTACCCGGTTCAACCGGTCTTCCTACTAGATGCTTAAGAACGAACATTTTCCATAATTATTCATATTCCACATGCATGGCTAAATTATCAAACATATGTACATTAAATGAAAACAACTATTTATGTACACTAAAACAAGGTTAATTAGATATTTGCATTATGCTTAAATGAGGAGAGAGATTATACCTGAATTTGACCTCGTTTGGGTCAAGAGGGGTGGGCTCTGATTGATATTGACTTTTCATGTGGATTCTCCTGCTCGGGGGAAGATGGTCTTGAACTCCAACTTTTGATTTTGGAGATGTTGATTGTGGTAATCTGTGGATGGATGTCCGACTTAGGATTGGTTACTTTTGGGCTGTTGACTTCGGAAGAGCTTCCGCTAGGGATGAGCTACTTTCGGGTTTTGATGAGGTGACACTTCAGCAGAGCTTCCACTAGGGATGAGCTACTTCCGAAAAGTTAGGTTGGTACTTTGGTAGAGCTTCCGCTAGGATGAGCTACTTCTAGAAAATTCGGGTCAGCATTTCGACAGAGCTTCCGCTAGGGTTGGCTACTTTCGAAAAACGATTCTAATGGCACTCTGGTAGAGCTTCCACTAGGGATGAACTATGAGATCTAGGCTGAGGTGGTACTCCGACAGAGCTTCGTTGGGAATGGCTATTTTTTGAAAGATTCTAGGGGCACTCGGGCAGAGCTTCCGCTAGGAACGGATATTTTTGGCAAAAAATAGATTGACCTAAAAAATGGATTGAAGATCCCCAAAGCCCCGAAGAACACTTTGAAGATCCAAATAAACTCCAGATCTTGACAAAGATCTCTTTGTAGACCCGAAGAACCTCAAGGGGGGAGGGATTTCTACTTTTGGTAAAAACCAAGAACATTCAAAGAAGGGAAGCTAAAAACGTACTATTTTTGGCAAAAATTTGATTGAACTAAAAACTTCGATTGAAGATCTTCAAAGTCCAGAAAAACACTTCGAAGATCCAAACAAGATTTAGGATCTTGACGAAGATCGCTCCGAAGACCCGAAGAAACTCAAAGGGGGAGGGGAGGAGGAGAGAGGGCAGAGCTTCTCTACATGATTGCTCTTAAGGAGGCTTTGGTGTGTTTTTCAAGGAGAGGGGGTATTTATAGTTTTTTTGACCAATGAGGTGAGGGCACACATCTTTACCCAAAGGATAATAGAAGGGCACTCTCCCTATCGCCCAGTGGTATATTTCAAAGTTTGAAGAGATTCCTTCTTCACCCAAAAATGTGAGAAGATATTTTCTTGCAAACTAATGGGGTGAGGACACACATTCTTTACACAGAGGATAATAGGAGGTAGCTCTCCCTATTGTCCAATGGTATAATTTAAAGTGTGATGGGAAGCGAAAATATTTTCTTGCTTTTGAAAGTGAAGAAAACATTTTCTTGCAAACCAATGGGGTGAGGACATACATTCTTTACTCAGAGGATTAATAGGAGGTAGTTCTCCCTATTGTCAAATGGTATAATTCAAAGTGTGATGGGAAGTGAAGATATTTTCTTGCTTTAGAAAGTGAAGAAGATATTTTCTTGCAAACAAAATCTTTTCACAAAAATTGAGATTTTAGTAGAAAACCCGACTGTCGGGAATTTTGAAATAATACGGAAGTGTCAAAAAATCTTTGGAAGTGCTAGGAATGACTTTCGGGAATGTCGGGAAAGATATTTTTGAAAACTAGGATTTTAGCGGAAAACCCGACTGTCATGAATATTTTCTGGGAAAAGACAAAATGTCAGAAAATCAACGAAAGTGCCAAAAAAATCCTGCAGGAGTGTCGGAGAGGATCTTTCTCCAAAAATGGGATTCTAACAAAAAACTCGACTGCCGGTGGGATTTTATAAGAAAACAGGGGAGTGTCAAAATATATTTTTGTCAAAAAATCCATTTTTTAGGAAAAACTAGGGAAAAATATACCGGGGAAAAATCCAGGCACCGGGCAGGTCTATCCAGGGCTGCATAGCCCTAAAAGGGGCACTGCATAGAGCCGCAGGGCTCTGTACAGTGTCGGGTCAGCCGGGTCAATCGGTGCTAGATTGGGCTGATCCTGTTTGATCGGGGTTGGTTGAGATTTAAACAGGGCTGGTTTAGACTGATTAGGGTTGATTACGGTTGGGTTGTGTATAGGTGTAGGGTTGCATGCTTGGTGTTGCACGTGTGCGTGCATCGGTGGTGCCCGAGTGTGTGCATGCATGGGCAGGGTTAGGTGGTTGTGTGCATGGGTGACACCCATGTGTGTGCATGAGAATGTGCACGCATGGGCGGGGTTATGTGGGTATGTGCATGGGTGTGCACGGGGTTGTGCATGTGCATGCATGGGGGTGTGCATACGCGTGCGGGGCCACTTCTGGGAATGATTACGGGAGATCCGTAAGTCCGATTTTGATTCACCATATATTGTTAGAATCATATTTTAGAGTACTATCCATTCATATGGTCACTTTTAACCGGATTCCTTCATATATGAAAAGTTAAAATTGGACCATCTTTCTTCTAACATTGGGTTTTTAGGGTTTTCGGGTGAGTTGGGGGCTGTCAGGGTGAGACTACCACAGTCAATTGCATCTCGTCAGCTAAAAGTGAAGATTCACATCCATCATCCAATATCGTCATTGCCGGGGGAGGGTGACAAAATTGGGTGTCTGCAATTAATTAACTATCCTACGCTAGCATGGAAGAAAAAATATATTGTTGTGGTCGAAGAAGAGATTCTGACAGTAAATGCTGGATCACTCTATGAGGTCATAAATCGTAATACATGTTGAACACCCATTGGTGGGCTACTTGTATGTACATCAATTCTCCTTTTTCTTGCATGTATTTATTATTTTTTATTTTTCCTTACCCCTTTAGTTGTGATGTAACAAAATGTGAATCACCATTTAAATTTACTTGTGAGTGACAAATATAGTGAGCGCAAAAATTAATCTTTTTTTAATGAATAAAATTTATTAAAAAGCAAAAAACTATACAAACACTCAAGGGGGAAATCCCTATACAAGAGGCATAAAAGGCTAATTTGGATCCCCAAGAGGAAACAATACGTTTAATCTTGGGACAATCAACATCCAAATCATGAAGATGATTAATCTTAGTTTTGATATCAAAATCAATTTCACTCTAGATTTGAGTGTAGGAGTGGGAGGAGGAGGTCCGTCTTCTCATGTTTTTTTCCCACCAAAGGTGATACACCGTGGCACAGAATGCCATTTTAACTGCAAGGTTGCATATGGACTTTGCCTTTGAACTCTGAATAATCCACCTCCATTCACTGTCAAAGGAAGGCAAAGGATTGTAAGTAGGACAAAATCTTTGAATCACCCCCTCCATACATGTCTTGAGAAGGAATAATTAAATAAGAGGTGGTTAATATTCTCAATGGCATTCTAACAAAAGCAGCAGTTGGGGATTATGAGATTCCTAAAGAAAAGGAAATACTGAGTAGGCAAAGAACCAAGAGGGAGAGCATTTACAAGCCTAAGCAAGAGGGTGGTCTGGGAATCAGACATATGCGAGATGTAAATAAAGCTTGCTTATGTAAGCTTACTTGGAAAATCAAACATGAAGACTCCATTATGAGCAAATTTTTCAAGGCCAGATTTTCCAATCCTAATGGCTCTCTGAAAATTGGCTATAAGTCTTCTTCTATCTTCCCTGGGTTGAAGAAGGTTTGGAATTTTATTTTTGGTTTTGAAAGGTGGTCGGATGGAGATGGAAAGAAAATAAACTTTTGGCTTGATAGATGGCTAGGAGGGAGGTCTCTTGTAGAGGATTCTAATAGGAGGTAGAACCAATAATTCTTTCTTTTTCGATTCATCCTGGTAGCCTAACGGCCGCCCTCATTCAAGAATTTTTTTGGATCTAATCCATAGGAATCAATAGAAAAGGCAAATCCCTTATGATACACTAGATCCGGCTTGGTTATTGATAGAGTGAATAGATCTGCCATTTCTTGAAATCTCTCTTCTGATTCAAACTTGTGGTGTAATGTATATCCCCCCTGTTCCGGTTATGGAATAGATGAAATAAATAAAAAAAAATGGATTTTTGTTCAAGAATGAAATCTTATTGAATCTGAGCCTTTTCAAAGGCATGAATCTTAAAGTCACTGACTTCATATTTGACAAGAGATGGTGTTTTCCTTCGGTGTTATTGTATTTAAATGACTCCTTTGCAAAAGCTGCCAAAATTTTTATTTTAGACTCAGTAGATGTGTGTCACTGGACGCTGACCCCCTCGGTGTTTTCTCTACTTGTTCAGCCTAGGATGAAATAAGGAAAAGAAATCCCAGGTGGCCTGGTCATCCCTTGTTTGGAAGTCAAAGCTTCAACCTTGCCAGGCAGCCTTTGGTTAGAGATTTGCCCAAAAAATTCCAACCGATGATGAGGTTAGTAAGTGTGGGGTTCCTTTGCCTTCAAGATGTGGCCTCTGTGGTTCTACTGAGGAATCCCAATTTCATCTTTTCTTATCATGTAGTTATGCTTCCATTCTTTGACAGAAGTTTTCTGATCTCTTTGGCATTGTGTAGTCTTCTTTTTACATGATTGAGGACCTCTTCTCATGGTGGAAGAGAAAAGCCAAGCAGGTCTCTTTCAAATATGTTTGGAAATGTGGGGTTATTTTAATTCCTTATTATCTGTGGATGGAAAGAAACACCAGACGCAATGATGGACCGTCTCATCCAAGTCAGTAGTGCTTCTCTATTATTCAAGGTGAGCTAAGATCTCTTTCTTGGGTGTACACTGGGAAAAGTCTCTCCATTTTGGACCTAATGTGTGCTAGGTGCATTGGAATTACTAGTTTTATTGGTATGAAAAGTGAGCCTATGGAAGTATTTTGGTGCCCCCCTCAGCCAGATTGGTTTAAGCTTAATATTGATGGATGTTCCCTTGGGAATCAAGGGAAGGCTGGTATTGGAGGTGTTCTCAGAAACAGTAAAGCGGAGGTAATTTTCAACTTCAGGGAAGCTATCGGTGTGAAAACCAACTTTAAAGGAGAATTTTCTACTATGATTTCTGGTATCGAACATGCTAGAGCTTGTGAAGTTCAAAAATCTTTAGATTGAAATTGACTCAGTGGCGGTGGTGATTCTCCTCTCTAGAGGCTTCATTCCCTGGTTTGTCTTTCAGAGATGGAGAGGACTTCAGATTTATTTGAATTTAATTTTTTGGAATATTTCTCATTGTTTTCGTGAGGGAAATACCATTGCGGATTTCCTAGCGAACTCTATAGCAAGGCTTGATATTTTGATCCAATGACTGCTTGGCCCCCTTTGATGATTATGGCTCTTGATCATGATACAAATATGCCTCCTCGTTATAGATTCTTTTAGTTTTTTGAGGGCTTTCTCCTGCTGATACATTGCCGAAGGTGGGAGTTTAGTTCTCAGATTATCTCCCTTTTTTGACTTCTCCTTTGTACTATATTTTTGTTGAGCTTGTCTCGAATTCTTGACCCGTTTTGAAGATTGACCTGCTCTGACATATTTTGGTGGTGACCCGCGATTTGGAGTTTATAATGTACTATTGTCTTGTTGAGAAGGTCATTGTATTTTGGGGGTTTTTTCGAGCTAGAGTTTCAGGGCTAGTTTTCTCGCCTCTGCTTCGGTGTAATCTCTTTTCTGCATAGTGAAACATCTTCTTCTGCGTCCGAGGACGTAGCACACCACACTAGTATATGAACCTCGTTAAATCTCTGTGTCATGCAGATCTATTATCTATTTATTTTCGTATTTCTTGGTGTTTGATCTAACAATTTTTTTTTTCTTTTCATATTAATTCAAATTTAGGATCTCTTAGCGAAAAAAAAAAAAAGTAGGTAAAGAACCAGTCAATTCCCTCCAAGTAATGAAGCTATAGCCATGGTTATAATGCTTGAACCTCACCACTTTCCATTAAGGAGCCAAATTAATTTTAGACCAAATCAACTCCCATGCATATAAAGAGGTGAATGTCTTATTGGAGGAATGAGTTAACTAGACTAAATCCCTGCTACCAAGAGGACTTTTGTGAATAAAGGACAACTGGTTCCAAACAAGGGCAAGATCATTGGATGTGGGCGGAGTAGGATTTCATTCCCCATTAAAAATAATAGAAGAAACCATAGCCTTCTACTGATGGCATTGCCGAAGGTGGGAGTTCAGTTCTCAGATTGTCTTCCTTTTTCGAGTTCTCCTTTGTACTATATTTTTTTTTCTTTTCATATTAATTCAAATTCAGGATCTCTTAGCGGAAAAAAAAAAGTAGGTAAAGAACCAGTCAATGCCCTCCAAGTAATGAAGCTATAGCCATGGATATAATGCTTGAACCTCACCACTTTCCATCAAGGAGCCAAATTAATTTTAGACCAAATCAACTCCCATGCATCTGAAGAGGCGAATGTCCTATTGGAGAGTGAGTCAACTAGACTAAATCCCCGCTACCAAGAGGACTTTTGTGAATAAAGGACAACTGGTTCCAAACAAGGGCAAGATCATTGGATGTTGGCGGACTAGGATTTCATTTCCATTATAAATAATAGAAGAAACCATAGCCATCCTATCAGACCCTACATCATACCAAATCCTATCCCTGAAGATAGAAAGAAGAAATCCACATGGGTGCAAATTATCCAACCATAGTCTAGTATATGCTCTGTCATCAATCTGAGATTTTACTACATCTTGAATTAGGTGCCTCAGCTTTAGAGGCTTCCTCCAAGTCCATGCTAGAAGCACAGTCTACAGTCCAAATGGATTCATATTTAAGATATTTAGAATAAATCCACTTGACACAGAGACTCTCCTTCTTCTCAACATTCCTCCAAACGAGCTTTAAAAGGCCAACTTTATTAACATCTTTTATCCTTCTTAGGCCAAGGCCACCTTCTTGCTTAGGAACACATACATTTGTCCAACTAATAGTGTGAAGGAATGTGTTGCTGTCACTTCCTCTCCACAAGAAAGAGCTCATGAGGGCCTTAATCTGCTGAGTGAAAGCCCATAAACACTTAGATGTAGGAAGCTTGCATGACAAGCCTGACAAGCTCTAGCCTCCCTACAAAGAAAGATGTCTACTTTTCCATATCTGCAACGTTTTCTTAAGCCGATCCAAAATGGAAGAACGATGGTGAGGAGAAAACCTGGAGGAGATTAGGGGGAGCCCTAAATAGAAGATGGGAAGCAGCTGCCTAGCCTCACAACCCATAATAGCTTTCAGCTGCTCTCTAACATCATCTGTGACTCCAGATAGGAATATCAAAGACTTAAAGGGATTAATGACCAACCCAGATATATCTTCAATTAGTTGAAGAGTATACATAATAGCCTGACAATTAAGATAAGATTGAAGCTCTGGAAAATATAAAAACATCATCTGTATAAGATGAGTCAACTTCAAACTTTTGCATTTTGGAAGTGGTTCAAGGAGTTTCTGGTCTGACTTCCAATTGAGGACTGGAAATCCCTTCCATAACCAAGACAAAAGCAGAGGGGAGACAGAAAAGCCTTGTCTGATGGCCCCAAAGGGGGAGAAGTACCCCACTGGGTTCCATTAACAAGATTTGGCATTTGAACAGAAGAAATACAAGGTACAAGGATCCATGAATACATGAATAGATGTAGGAGGGAAATTCATCTGATTTAATTGATGATATAGTCCCAGCTCATAGAATCAAAAGCCTCATGGATATCAATCTTCGTCATGGCAAATAAAGGCAAATGGGCCCTATCAAAGCCTCTAGCTATCTCCTGACATAACAATATACTATTGGAGATGCATCTACCTGAAATGAAAGCTCACTGATTCCTCATTAGATCACCAATGATAGGTTTGAATTTTATTGGCCAACACCTTAGAAATGAATTTATAAAGCAAGTTACTGAGCGAAATAGGTCTAAAGTCATAGACCTTAGAAGCACCATCATGCTTAGGGATGAGGCTGATGAAGGAATGATTGACACTGGCCAATAGCTCTTGAAAAAGGAAAGAAGCTCCTGATTACCTTGACCGCTTGACCAGATACTCATTGCAAAAAATAATTAACTTACCTTTTAACTCCAGTCCCCTGACTCAAGTACCAAACCTAGTCCCTTTTTACATGATGACATGTAAAAAGTTTGATGTTAAGCATTGAAAAAATATGTATAGTCCATATAAGATCACACATCTAGTGGGTGTAGCCACTATATATGGGATGCCACCTAAATGGCTGGCTGTCTTTCTTCTATCGATTTTGTTTTAATGTGCTAATGCCAAGTTGATAAAAATATGCCATTTTTACAATCAATCACCTTGGTCTTTGTGTCCATGAATGCTCTCTTTTTAGTGGCATTTTTAGGTTTTAGGTAGTTATCATGTATTTGGATTTAGGGGAAAAATCGAACATCGAGCGCAATCCTTGGACTCTATTTCTCAGGAGGTACACACGGTCGAGGTCAAACGCACTGAGATAGGATCCGCTGTTTGTACGATTACTTGGTTGTATGAGTCAGCATCTAATATTTGTCCTTCTTTCTACCACTGTTAGATGCTGACTTATACAACTAGATGATTGTACAAGCAGCTGATTCATTTTCAAACGGCACTGCCAACTTTCCGAATTCGCAGCGAATTCAGGAGTTACAAGGCTAAATCAAACACGCCCGTTTCCTTTGTAACTAGAAATGCTCGATCCCATGTTGAGTTATCCTTCCAGTAGAGGCCACAATCCAAGTTTCATGCAGAGGTGCTGGGGAGATGTTTGGGTCATTGAAGGAATACAGGAAGAACTAAAACGTTCGCCTTGCAAATTTGAAGCTTCTTGATCAAGGTGCACTCTCTCTCTCTCTCTCTCTCTCTCTCTCACAGATAACCAATGTTGTTTGCCTGTTCTTCCATTCTGTTGGGCAGGATTGAGGTAAGTTAGGTGTAAGGTTTAAGAGAGGTTTTTGTAACATTTCAACTGGTTTTCAAATATACCCTTCTTCACCCTTGTAAGGGCATGACGTGAGACAGGTCTTGGATACTCATATGCACGACTAGTTGATCATACTTACAACAGATCCAAACTCTATAACATAAAATATTTTCATTAAGTACTTGTTTTGGAGAGAAAAATTGCTGCAAGGCTGCATATGGTATGCTAGCGCTGCTGGTATGATTATGTCTATCACTTTTTTCCTCCCACTACATGGGATAGATATGTAATATATGCACACAGCCAGATGTTAGGGTTCTTTCTCCTAGATTTTATATTTGTCTATCATTTTTCGCAACTCGTCATAGAATTTAAGAGGCTCAAATAGATTAGTGTTTTTTTTACCCTTTCCTCTTTTCTCATGTCCTGAGCTTTAGTGTGAGGTTTATGTGTTGTGTCATGGTTTCAAGTATCCATATTGTATCAGTTGTATTGATTATATCGTATCGATGATGAATATTGATATTTGATAATCAATTATTCATATCGTTTCAAGGATTAAAAAATAAATAAATAAAACAAAACAAGTTTAGAGAAACAAACACAAAAATGATCAATACTGATCCAATTCGATCCAAATCGATACCAATACTTAAATCCATGGTGGTGCCACAATCGGTTCAGGCAAACCCATGTAGAAACGACTGATCAATTAATTTTCAAATGCTGCTGTCCTTCAACTAGATTGGGCATTCAATCTGAAGTCTGAACTTTTTCTTTCTCTGGCAACCCTTTTTTTTGAACGTCAGAAAATTGTATTAAAAAAATTCGCATCATTTGTCCTCTATGACCGATGCAGAAAGATATCTGTAACCATTTCATCAACTTTTTACCCCTTGGGCTTATCTATAAACCTTGTTTAATATTCTTTGCCATCTGGTATTTTCTTACCGAACATGAGAAATAGCATATATGGTTACAATGGAAACCTAAGTAGAAGGAAAGAATTTAGTGATATTATGGGGTTCATATCCTCAACGTGTGTCAAGAATGTCAACTATCAAGATACCACCACTCTTTAGGAGTTACGACATCTTGAACATTAAAATTAAAGTAGTTTCTAACCCTTCAATATATTATTTCATCTATGAAAAATATAATAAAGCTAGATTAAAATAGGAGAAAAGAAATCTACCAGTCTAGCATCATTCTCCATGTAAGACACAGTTGGGTGTGAAAGACCCAATTGCCCTATGCACGCTGGATATTTTCACATCCAATTATTTCTGGATGTGAGAGCGCTAGACTGGCAGGACTTCCTTGCCCTAAAAATTGTTATGAAAGTCATAAACTAAAGTTGGGTGACTCTTCTAATCAATCAAATAGCAAATGTTGTCCTTTAAGATGACAGTTTCCAGTTCCTTATTCCATTTTCCCTCTCCTCTCTTGGTAAAACCCACGAGAGTGACACACCAGCTGCTCTCACTGAGGTGAGGGTTACGCCTCCTTTTCTTGGGGACTTTCGTCCTCTCAAAAAAATTGAATTTTTTCTGTATTTGGTGTCTTTGAAAAGACTTGAAGTCACTATCTAGATTTGGGATATAGAACCATATATTTGTTTTTCTTTAAATTCTTTATGCCTCTAACTAATATTCCATAATTTATAATTTAAGTAATAAAAGTTCCTATGCTTACTAACAACACACAAGATAATACTTTGAAACTTAAGCAACTGTATATAATTTAGAGGGAAAAATCGGAAATCTGAGAAAAATCCAGCAGCACTACATACACACACACACACAAAAAAAAAAAAAAAAAAAGGAAATGATCAATATTTTAAAAATGAAAGGCTACCCTACTATGCATGGAAAATTAATAAAATTCACTAAAAATGGCAATAGATGATGCTGTAACATAATACTAACAAGATCTGAAAAAAAAAAATTATAGTATTATAAACTCCGGATAGGGAAAAAGAGACCAAGAGACGAAAATGCCCTTACATGCAAAAATATTTTGAAATGAAAGATAAATACAAGAAAATACTCAACAATGCTAAAAGATGATGAAATGTGTCATGATGATGGGTAATAGCTACATCTACCTCTGATGGCTGAAATGGGCAGATACAGTATAAAGAAGCTATTTTTAATGCATTAAATATAAATCCAGAAATTTAAACATGATATAAAATAGAAACATAAAAGAACTTCTTGGAAAAATAGTTAAACTACTGAAAATTTTCTAAAGTTCCTACCATTAGCACAGAGAGTAGTAAAAATAAATCTCAGAGCCTAATTATACAAAGAAAAGAAAATGTGAAATTAAAATAATCATGTTTCTGATGCCCTATGAAGGACGCCATTAGCATACCCTTATCGTATAAAATATAAAAAATCAGAGGCAGTATGGGAAAATAGGGGTAGGTAGATTTTTAATACTTCCTTATTGCAACTAGATCTGGGCCGACGGGATGCTTGGAGCTCAACTAATGGGCATCAGAAGTCATACTTCTTGTAGGGCTGCTATGTTCTCTTTTCAATAGGAATCACTACCAACTATTGGATATTTTGGATAAGAAATCAAGGGCATAGATTGCCCACTCTATTTTTTTGAATTTCCTAAAGAAGAAACCCAATTCACTCCATTTTCAAATTTTCCATTACGAGAGCTTTGGGTGGCTTCCACTGTGATGCCTTGACCTCATATAAAGTTACAATATTGTTCGCTTTGGTTCATTTGTTATATCCAAGACACGAGCCAGATCCGTTGAGCCCCAAAGGTTAAGCAAGACATTGGATAGGCGTTGAGGGGAGCATGTTTTTTAGTCCCGCATAAGCTAGGGAGAAGAGATCGACTAGGCTAGCAGATAACCTCTAGCAGTCATAATGCGTTTTAAAAAGACCCAAATTTATTGAACCCCAAAGGTTGGGCAAGACACTTGAGAAGCGTTAAAGGGGCATGCTGTTTAGTCCAACATTGGCTAGGGGGAAAAGAGACGGCTAGCTGATAACCTTTAGCACCGCTTCAATAGTCCCCACGCGGTTTAAAGCCGTAAAGCCTATGGACTAAAGTAGACAATATTGTGGTTTGGTATAGAATCGGAACATTAAATGATATCAGAGTGGACCCGACACTTGTATGGGGCCACAATGGATATGCTATGCCACAATGGGGAATATGTCACACCCAAGACACGAGAGAAGCGTTGAGGAGGGATTTAAATGACTCTTAACTTGGTATGCGACTCAAGCCTTTTATTGATTTACTGATCAAATCAAGTTAAGTGGTTAGTTACAGTGTCATATCACTAGGATTTCCCTCATTGCATTCGATGACCTTCAAGTGGCCATCAATGGTTTGGCAAGTTTTCTTGTGGACTGCCTACTGTATGTCAACAGTTGATTGTTTTATTCATAGTTTAATTATGTTGTTGATATTGTTTCAGTGGTTACATTAATTGGAACTTCATATTTGGATATGGTATTGTATAATTCGTTTTTATTTTATAGAAAAATCTATTGCAATGCATCACTTGGAGTTCTTATGATATGATGTTGTTTGCCTTTCCCTACATTTTGCTCAAATATGTTAATTCTAAATTTTATTATTGGTTTATTTTATCTTATATTGATGTCCTTAATTTAATATAGACTAAACTATTGTAACTGCAAATTCTTTGATTCTTGATTTTTCTATGAAAGTTTACCATTTATCTCTCTGTATATATTCTCAAATAATTTCTATTTTGTTAATTCATTAACAGGTTCAACTACATAAAAGGGTATATTGAGACCCTAATGCTGGTTTAAGTCTTTCTAAAGGAAGTAAAGTGGAGATGGTTGGTATTTTGATAATAGAGTTTCCATTATATTTTTGTACATGGGCCTGCATCTAAAGCAGTAAAGCTTATAGGATTTTTATTGGACCTGCTTGAGCTAAACCTCTAAATTATTAGCAGAATAAAAGAAAATTTGCAAACATGGTTGCTTTTGAAGTGTCAAACAATGATATGAATATCTGTATATTCTTTTCATCGTCTTCTGCAATCATTTTCTTACACGATTTTTCTGCTTTTTCACACCTAATTTTCTTACTAGCTTTAACCATTTTCTGGGCCTGCAACAGACACACAACGCCAACGCCTGAAAATTCAAAAAAGACACTGTTGAAGAACACATACTTCTTATACTATTGGTCAGCCCTTATATCTTATGTAGGTCTATCTTTTTGTGATCTTCTCCTATGTGTGTTAAACTACCGGTCTTGGTATACACATGATTGTTTTAATTTAAATATTGTTACCCAATTGGATTTTTCATTCAGAACACTCACTTGGTTTATGATCTCTACTGACTTGCGCAACCAATTTTCTCATTCGAGTGAACGTAAGTTCCCCATTCTACTAAAAATTTGGTGGGCCTTCTACTTCCTAATGTCTTGTTCCTCTCTTGTTATACATCTTGATTTGTATTGGAAACATTCATCTATTCCATTCATGCTATGGGTCTCAGACATTCTATCCGTCATAACTGGTTTGTTCTTTTGTTACGATGGTTTGTTTGGTATGGGTCAAGAATATGAAGATTTCCATCTTTTGGAACCTCTTTTTAAAATTAGTTCCAATCAAAATAATGGATACAATGGACAAGGTTCAACTGTCAATGCAAAGAGTGTTATTCCATATGAGAATGCCAATCTTCTTACTATTTTTACTTTCTCTTGGATGGGCCTTTTGCTTGCACTCGGCTACAAGAAAACATTGAACCTTGATGATGTTCTTCAGCTTGCCAATTGTGATTGTGCCAACTTGGTCTTTCTTCATTTCAAAAATAAACTTGAATGTGATGGCTATAGTAGTGGTAATGATTGTCAAGTAAGCACACTCAACCTAGTGAAGGCATTGATTCACTCAGTGTGGAATGAAATTTTTTGGACAGCTCTATTCTCCATTATATGCACATTGGCTTCTTATATTGGACCATATCTTATTGATGCATTTGTTCAATATCTCAAGAGCACTCACCAACTAAAACATAAGGGCTTTGTGTTAGTTTTTATTTACTTCATTTCAAAGTTCATAAGGTGCATCTCAGAGAGGCATTTGTTCTTTCAATTGCGAAAAATGTCAATGAAGGTCCGTTCTGCCTTGTCAGCAATAATCTATAAGAAAGTTCTTAGGCTTTCAAGCCAATCAAAGCATGGCCACACTAGTGGGGAGAACATCAATTTGATGAGTGTTGATGTTGAGAGGATTGCCCTTTTCAGTTGGCACTTGCATGACATATGGACGGTTTCATTGAGGTTGCTCCAGCATTGTTGATCTTATACACAAAACTTGGGATCGCTTCACTTGTAGCTTTTTTTTTCTACAATGATTTTGATGTTAGCAACTATTCCACTAGGAAAACTACGTGAGAAATTTCAAGGGAATTAATGGATTCAAAGGATCGAAGGATGAAGGTGACATCTAAGGCTCTGAGGAATATGAGGATTCTCAAGCTCCAGGGTTGGGAAATGAAGTTCTTGACTAAGATAATTGACCTTAGGAATGTTGAACAAGTTGGATAAAAAAGTTACTTTATACATCATCTATAACTTCATTTGTCTAATTGTCTGCTCCTATGTTCGTATCTAAGGTTACTTTTGGGTTTTGTATACTTATGGGAATTCCACTAGAATCAGGGAAGATTGTAACTGCATTAGCAACATTTGAAATATTGAAATCATCCATTTATAATCTCCCAGATACAATTTCTATGGTAGTTCAGACTAAAGTTTCCCTTGATAGAATAGCTCCATTCCTTTGTCTCGATGATGTCCATCCAAATATAGTACAAAATCTATCAAGAGATGATTCCAATGTTGCAGTTGAGATAGTCGAGGGGAATTTCTCTTGGGACCTTCATTCTCCTAATCTCATATTAAAAGATCTTAATCTTCAAGTGCACTATGGTATGAGAGTGGCTATTTGTGGTTCTGTTGGAGCACGCAAGTCAACCCTACTTAAATCTATACTTGGAGAAGTGTTAAAGGTATCTGGAGTTATTAAATTGAATGGGACGAAGGCTTATATTGCACAATCACCTTGGATACAGAGTGGTAAGATAGTTGATAACATTTTGTTTGGTAAGGAGATGGACAAGGAAAAGTATGAGATGATCATTGAAGCATGTTCATTGAAAAAGGACGTAGAAATGTTTACCTCGAGGATCAAACTATCATAGGAGAGAGGGGGATCAATCTAAGTGGTGGGAAAAAGCAAAGGATCCAGATTGCACGTGCTTTGTACCACGATTCTGATATTGATTTACTTGATGATCCTTTTAGTTCTGTTGAAGCTCAAACTGGAACTCATCTATTTAAGGTAACTGATCTTCGAGATCTACTCCAAAGCTTACATTAATGGAATTATCTTGAAACATCTCATTGCTTGCATCACACTTATATTCTAAAGCTATGAAGACTATATGAAGAATAAAATCATAGTTGTCGAAACAAATCGACACACACAGAAACAAATTAGACACACACACACATTATACAGAGTGATGTATGTTCTTGGATATACATATGGTTTCATGTTACTTACCATTATAAAAATAATGATAATAAAGTGTAAAATTATTTGGAACACTTAAGTAATCGAGAATATTTTTTTTGAGTTCCTAATGTTAATATCTGAACTTCCGTGACAGGAATGTTTGTTAGGAATTTTGGGTTCAAAAACAATAATTTATGTCACCCACCAAGTAGAGTTTTTAGCTTCTGCTGACCTTATTCTGGTGAGAATATTCATTTTTTTTCTAACTACAAATCCCTCAACTTGATTTGAGAGTGATTATTTATCATCTCTTGTTTGGTAGGTCATGAGAGATGGAAAGATTACTCAATCAGGAAAGTATGAAGAAATTCTTACTTCAGGAACTAATTTTATGGAATAAATTGATGCACATACTAAAGCTTTGGCATACCTTAATTCTGTAAAATGTGGGGCTACTTCTGATAATTTGATTGATGGTGAGAAAGATGGTAATATACTCTGTAGTGACAAGTCTATTCATGATGATGAGGAAACGAAACCCAAAAGTTGTAAAATAGAAAAACTAGATGGTCCGAAGTGCAGCTTATCCAAGAAGAAAAGAGAAAAATGGTGGAGTTAGTTTTTCTATTTATTGGAAATATATTACTACTGCATATAACGGGGCTTTTGTACCATTTATATTGCTAGCACAAATTCTTTTTGAAATTATCCTAGTATTTAGTAGTTATTGGATGGTGGTGTCTACTTCTATTTCAAAGGAAGTGAGACCTCATGTTAGAGGATCTACTCTCATCTTCGTTTATGTTGGTTTGACCCTTGGAAGCTCTCTTTGTGTAGTTATAAGATCTATGCTCATTATAATAGCTGGATGCAAGACATCCACTCTACTCTTCAATAAAATGCATTTGTGCATTTTTCGTTCTCCCGTGTCATTTTTCGATTCTACTCCAAGTGGAAGAATTCTAAATCGGGTAAGTTATATATACTTAATCAGTTTTGGGATTCAAATGATCTTGGTTTCTCACCATAAAATTTATTTTAATTTAAATATTAAATAAATTTTATTTTTAAATTCAGGCATCTATAGATCAAAGTGCAGTTGATACCTCTATTCCACATCAAATTGAAGAGCTTCTCATCTCAGTCATAGGATTCGTGGGAACTACTACAGTAATGTCACTTGTTGCATGGCAAATATTATTAGTTTTTATCCCGATGATTGTTACATGCATTTGGTACTAGGTAATCCTATTACCATTTTCACTTTTAATGATTAAAATTTCAAATCAACCTTACAATATCCCTTTGTTTAAAATGCTATAATAGAAATTGGTTCAAGCTGTTTTTATACATGAATTATGAATTTATTTTGTTGGCACCAAATTGATTTAGTGATGGATGAATATGTGATTGAATGTCAAAATGGTGATTTAAACCATAACATTATTTTTAAATTTATAAATAATGTACACAAAAATCCATTTTTTCAATCCCATATGTTCATGTAAATTAATCCAAAGTTGTAGTCGTTGCTTGAGAAGAAAGTAAAGAACAAGGCTGTATTGTGTGAAATGCACCAAAAGAGATTTTTTTTTTCCCTAGAAATCAGAAAATATATTAAGAAAAGAATAAAAATAATTACAAAGCCAAAAGGCTACTCCAATTGAAAACAGGAAGAGAACTTGAGAACTCTAGATCCACCTTCGACATTACCATTAGCAAGAAAGAAGCTCAAAGAACTCAACCTGAAAAACAAAAGAAAGGACTAGGAAAATCTGAATCTAGGACACTTGAGGGTGTCCCTCTCCAATTCCATCTGAATTAAAGGTAGCCAATTCAAAACAGGATCAGAATAATTTTGCACAGCTGCCGATTTAGCAAGATAATCAGCTATCAGGTTTGCTTCACGAAAACAATGAGTAATCTTCCACTCCACAGACGTCAAATAACTAGAAAGAGACCTCCATCTTTGGAAAACAAACTAGGGAACAACACCTCTAATGAGAAGATTCACAATAGCCACAGAATCACTTTTTTCGCTAAAAAGATCATGTATATTAAAATGAAAAATAGAAAAAGAAAAAATACAGATATAGTACATCAAATGAGAAGAGCCAGAACGCCCAAACTCACACCTGGAAGAGTAGGAGATGAACATGTTCCACCTTCGGCATTGCCATCAGCAGAACAGGACACCCACTGTCACACCTCGTTCACGCTGAACCGGGCGATGACGAGTTAACACCGATTAACCCAAACTCCGAGATCATCGGATCATGTTCCACCCACATACACACAACTAATATAAACTCATCGGATCAATGGAAGACTAAGTTTTACTGTGAATAATCCCATAATACTTGATACCGGGTAGTGATACAATAATTATATACATGTGGGCCCAAGGCATGATATTTACACAAAGAATAAAATTCAATTATCAAGTCGTAAGGAAAATCCACAAAACAATCAGTACTGGCTCAGTATCAAGGCTAGAGCTCAGCTCACCTGAAGTGGAGCACAAGACGGCCTCGAAGCTGCTGTCCAGAGACAACTCTCGCACGAGCAATCGGTGCCGTGCTCTAACTCCTCGAGGGTCCACCAGTCCTCTTAGAAACTCATTGTGGGACCCACCGTCTCCTCGGATGTATGAACGCAAAATCATCTAAAAGGGCATATCGTGGGATGAGCTCACTAGCTCGTAAGTAGAAAGATGGACCACACAGCAGTCCACACATCACAACACATCATATGCACTACATGTCATACTATACATTTTAAATCACATCCACCTAAGCAACATTACTAAGTCCTCGGTTTTAGTGTTACTACAACCACAGTCTGCGTATACTCAGTGCAGGCGAACTCCCTCATGATCGCCCATAGGGCTTTCGGAGAAGGCCCACCGTGAGTACTCGGAAAAGTAAAGACAATACCGTCCACCGGCTCTCAACAGAAATGTAAATGACTGAAAATAAAGGTGCTGACTCCAGCAATTTAAAAGCAGTACGATTGCCCTCTTGAATGTACCACCGGGGTTGCCGACTGTCTTACATGACCCGTCGGCGTTATGTCTAACCGCCAGTGACCGACAACGCGACCATGCTTCCCCCAAATGATAACCCAACACCGAACCTGTTGGGAAGGGTCGTAGCACGGGATGGTAAAAATCCTAATACCGCATGCTCCTATATGACAATAGTATGATTGCATAGTGCCTCCGTGTCCCATTCCACGGGCCACCAATGCACTCATCACCAAGCCGACTACGGCATATAGTCTATCAATGAAACATGCACAATGATGTCCACATTCAACATATAAACATCTCATTCAATTGGCATTTGGAAAGTAAACATAGCACATATGCACATCAATGTGTGGGATGACTAGACTACATAGCATATTCATGATGGCATGACTAGACTAGATATATTTAAATGAATGCCAAACAATGCCTTGAAACAAGGCCAACGTCCTCTCCCCACTTACCTGTAGTGTACAAGGATTCCCGTTCGGTACGGGTGAGATCCGGTGCGAATCGGGTAGGATTTGGTGAACCTAACATAATTGAGCGGGGTTAGTACTTCACCATTTTAGGATCAAAATTAATGAAATCCGATGACAAAATCGTGTTTAGAACGTCAAAAGAAGGTCACACGTTCGATTTGGGTCCAATCGAACATAAGGATCACCCTCGGGGCCACACGGTGGAGTCGACAGTGGGCGATCTGGCCCACGGTCCTACCACGTTGGGCGGCAGGTAGGGCCGCCCGGTATGGCCACGGTTCCACCCGCCGGTTGTGCCTGAAGGCCCCCCTGCCTTCTCAGGTGGGTGCCCACAGGCGGGTTGGGGCCCACCGGTTGCACCCATCGGTCTTGGCGGGAAACACCCTGTTTCTTCCCCATTTTCTCCATTCTTTGGGGAATCAAATGGGGCTTTTCCCCACCCATTCTTCACACCTTCAAGGTCCTATAGGATGGTTCTAACCTAGATCTAGGTTAGATTCAAGTGATGGGAAACCATCTTACCTTCTTTGCTCAAGAACGACTTCAAACCCTCCAAATCACTTCAAACCCACCATGCTTCTTCCACCTTGTCAATATCTCTTCAAATCCTTCAAGATCAACACATAAATCATCTATTAAACCTTAGATTCATCATTTCAAAGGGGATTTATAAGATCTCAAGAAACCATACTTGAATCAAGGATTTAAAGCTTGGGTATGGTGAATGTTCACAAAACCCAACTTTGCTTACCTCTAACTGTAGATCTAGAGTTGAAGATCACTCTCCCGGTGCCGGAATGGGAAGATCGAGCTTCGGCGCCACTGAAATCCCTCTTTTCTTCCTCTTCCTTCTCTTACTTTCTTCTTCCCTTTCTTTTCTCTCTCCTCTTTACTATCCTCACCAACGTACGGGGGTCATAAATGGAAAGAAAATAAAGTCATAAAGCTATATATATAATTTCTAAATAAGTGAATAGTGCACATGGATGGGTCACTCAGGTGGGTGGGTGCACCCACCTGTCCGCCCACCTGAGGGCCAAAACTTGGGATTTTGACAGGGTTCGAGCCTCGGCACGAACCCCACCCCTGGCATACGATGTAGCATACTTATATACCCTAAAATACGGATATAATACCTGTTTTATCCGTACATGGCCTATATGGTAGGTGCATGTACACGGCTTGGGCACTCCGTCTCTTCACCCTGGCTCGAGACTTGTCGGGCCAGCCGGTGTTTAAGGTCACCCGTGCCATCATAGCCCATAAGGAATCCACTCTAATTTCCTCTGGCTCGGTTCCTGCATGGTCAACCCAGTTCAATCGCGAAATCAGGCCGGGTTTAAGAAGCGGGGTATTACACCCACACTAATCAACAAAAAAAAATATATATATATATATATATATAAATCAAAAGACCTAGCACATTCTCGATCTTGGATGACGAGAAGCATCCATTTATAAGTCCATCTGAACCAGGTGGCCAATTTGAAACTAGCGATGAAACTTCAAACCGAGCAGCTGATTTTGATAGAAAATTAGCAACGGAATTAGCTTTCCGATAGCAATGGGTTATCTTCTATTCAGCCTCTTCCAAGAAAGATAAAATATTTATCCATTTTTGGCGAGCAACCCAGGGAGGTTTTCTTTTTAGAAAAAGAATCACAACTACGGCCGAATCACACTCAATCCACAACCGGTTCACATTCATCTGATTAGCAATTTCTAACCCAATCAAAAGCGCCAAGAACTCCGCCTCAAAGTTCAATCTCACACCCAAGAAACTTCTGAAATTTGCAACCACTTCGGCCTTTACATTTCTGAAAACACCTCTTGCTTCTGACTTCCCTCGGTTGCCTATTGAGCAACCATCCGTGTTTAACTTTAACCAACCCACCTGAGGGGGGTTCCAATATATCTCATATGTTTCCCTTGGGCTATTTATCACCCCTGCAAATCCTAGCCGTCTTGCATTTACCAAATCCACAATAGAGATAGGCACCCCTGTGTGCACCAAAGCTTGATCACTAATTTCACGTCTTAGGCAGCCAAAAACAACATCAATTGATTTGTTTTCATCATTGTACAGTCTGCGGTTTCTTTCCAGCCAAATAAAATAAGGAATCAAGACGAACCCCTTCAGCCACACCCCCTTGAAGTTTGTCTTCTTTGCCTGCACCTTCCACCAAGCAATAAGGTTGTCAAGCCCTTCAAAAATCGGCCTCACCACCCCAAAACAATTACAGAATTTTTGCCACAGAGAAATTACAAAAGAACATTCATAGAAAGAATGAATAAATGATTCCTCTGCCTGCCCACTCAGGTTATATTGCAAAGGCAAGTAAACCCCTTTGTTTTTTGATAGCATCATCAGTTGGTAATTTTGTTTTCATCATTCTCCATCCAAAAACAGCTTGCTGAGGCTGAAGATGCACTTTCCATATCAAAGAAAACCAGCCCACCTTAGGCGATTCCCTTCTCACCTTTTCCCAAGCGTTTTAATTGTAAAAATTCCAGATGAGGATAGCTCCCAATGGCAACTGTCTTCAGCGGCAAGATTGAAATAGATTTTGCTTGAGCAAAAATACTGTTGAGACTATCAGACTCCACTCTAGGAAAGTCCCACTCACCTTGGATAATAAAGTTAGAGTCCTTGCTTGTAATGTACTACAAAGATCCGCCTGCAAACCAAATAGCTCTTCAATGGATTTACTTCCCAACCAGCTATCTCTCCAGAAATTTATCTTCCGATTACCAATTGTCCACTGCTCAAAATATTTTACCCACCTCCGAACCTTCTTGAGACCTGGCCACACTGATGAAGAGATGTGACCAGATTTCAACGAACCATCTGCTTTCAGAAATCGAGCATGGAAGAAATTACTCATTAAAGATTTCTCATGCTTAATCTGCCAAGTGAGTTTACATAAACACGCAAAATTGACATCACGTAGCTTCCTTATGCCTAAACCACCTTCCATTAAAGGCTTACACACATCATCCCATTTTACAACAGTCTTCTTCCTTGTCTCCAAATCTCCTAACCATATAAAGTTACGCATCCACTTTTCCACCAATTTTATTGAGCTCTCAGGCCACCAATAAATCCCAAAATTATGAATTGGGATACTTGAGATCACCGATCTCACCAGCTCCACCCTTCCAGCCATAGAGAGAATTTTTTCTTTCCACCCTGCTAACCTTTTCTTTATTTTATCCATCATTGGTAACATATGGACTTTTCTTACTCTCCCCTTGAAGAGCTCAACACCTAAATACTTTGTCGGCATTCTAGCTGACTGAATTCCCAAAATATTACTTATGAACTGCTTCCTGTGAGGGCCACCTTACTAAAGAATAAGCTACTTTTTTCTAGATTAAAGTTTTGGCCAGAGAATGCCTGATACTTTACTAGAAAATACTAAAGATTCTTCACATATGTAGTCGAAACGTTCATAAAAATAAAAATATCATCAGCAAACAATAAATGAGATGGAGTGGACACACCTTTAGGACCTGGCAGGGGTTTGATTTGACCATCACACACCATCCGCCTTAAGCCTCTAAGAGAACCTCCTCCGCCAGGATGAATAATATTGGAGATAAGGGATCGCCTTGCCGCAAACCTCTTCCAACCTTAAAAAAACCCACTGGACCACCATTCAACAAGATTGAAATTCTACAAGAAATCAAGAGATGATGAATCCAAGAAATCCAGACCTTCGAAAAGCCAAACTTTTTCAGCGTGGAAAACAGGATCTCCCAAGCCAGGGAATCATATGCCTTTTGCATAACCAACTTCAAACCCATTCCTCCTCCTCTAACTGTTGAATGCATCAAATTTGATAATTCAGAGGCTAAATTGATATTTGCAGAGATAATCTTTCCTTTCTGAAAGGCTGCATGTTCTTCAGAAATTAATCTGGGCAGCATATCAATTAGCCTGGAGGCCATAATTTTTTTATAAAACCTTATAATGGAAGTTTCCCATACAAATTGGGCGAAATCTATCTAAGGAACTTGCACCCTCAACTTTAGGAATCAAAGAAATAAAACAATTATTTACACCCTTAGGTAACCGACCAGCCACGAAGAAATGCTTGACAGCCTTGTAAAAATCTGTCTCCACTATCTCCCAGCATTTTCTAAAAAAGCTACCTGGAAATCCGCCAGGGCCAGGCGAGCTTGCAGTGTCCAGATCCCAGACTACTTGTTTTATCTCTTCCCTACTTGGAACCTTTTCCAAACCTTTAATATCTTCCTCATTCAGCACCCCATGGATAACATCTAACAGCTCATTGTGATGTACAATCAGAGAAGCCTTATGAAACTTTTGAAAATAATCAGAAACATAAGACGCTATTCCCTGTTGATCTGAAACCCATGTGCCATCCTCCTTTTTTAAAGAGGTGATTTGATTTTTTACTCTCCTCATCTTGACAGACAAGTGAAAGAATTTTGAATTACAATCTCCTTCCTTCATCCATCTGAATTTTGCCTTCTCTAACCACAACTTTTCCTGCATCTGGCCAGCTTTCAGCAAGGTCGTCTTAGCGTCGGCCTCCTTATTAAATAATTCATCAGACATTCCATCCACCTTTATCATGCCCTGAACATTTTTAAGGTTCAGCTTAGCCTTTTCCACTGCATCATTCAAATTCAGGAAAGTAGACCTAGCCCAGGCTCTAAGCTTCTCCTTTACCCTCTTTAATTTTTGAGCAAGCACATACATAGGGTCACCTCCAATATGAATATTCCAAGCCTCCCCAACCTCTGGAACAAACCTTTCATTTTCCATCCAGAAGCAATGAAAACAAAAATGGATATTTTAAGGTTTTGGGACATCACCAGAAGTAATTAATAAAAGAACATGATCAGCGACAGAGGTCAGGAGAACTCGTTGCTTCACATTCTTAAATTTGTCCAACCATTTCTCAATATAGAAACTGCGATCAAGAACTGCTGCCACATTGCCCTCCTTCTATTGTTAGACCATGTATATTTTTTTCCTTGAGAAGGAATAGAAAGCAATAAACATGCATCTATCATGGCCTAGAATTCCACTACCGATCCAAGATTAAAAGCACCAGGGCCTCTTTTTTTATGAGAGAACAGAGTAGCATTGAAATATCCAATGACTGACTAGGGAATCTGTGCATTCACCTGGAGCTCCAATTCTACCACAAGCTACGACGAATTATTTTAAAAGAGCTCGCATGAACAAAGGATAATCCCACATTTTTCCCATTCCAGTCAAAGACTACAGATATATGTTGCTTAGACAATGCAGCAACCACTGGACGCTTGAGCCCAAATTTCCAAATCACCCATAAATTAGGGACTTTCTCTACCCTTTCATTATGAATAAAATCCACCTCATACCCCTTCTTACTGAACATAAGACCAGGAAATTTACATACCTATACCATCGGTTCAGCCAAGCGCACCACGTTTGGAGAATGCTCCTTCAATATTGAGCGTAAGACGCCAATTCCTGCATCCGTCCTTACCCCCCTTATATTCCAAAACATGACCCGCATTGATCACTGTTTGGAAGGATGACGTTTGTCAGACTTCTTAGCCTGACCTACTTTTTTCTTCTTCTGCTTACCACCCATGCCCAGACCGGTTGCTGCCTTTTCACGAGACATTGCCATTTATCCACCATCCTCACTTTCGAATGCACAACTAAGATCGCACCCCTCAAGAAATCCACCTCTGGTAACGAGGAGACAACATAATCCGCCCCAAGTTCCACTCTTGCTCACTGAGCACGAGATGTCTCTGCACCATCAGGCCGTAAGCCCTGATTTCCTCTTTGTGTTCTCGCTCGAGATGGGTACCTTGCCACGGGAAGGGAGATGTCACCCACCGACCTATTCTCTTCCTCGGCCAATAGAACCTGGTCCTCTATTTGGGTCGGAATCACTTCTGGGATTGGGTCGGATTCACAATCCGAACCCATATCTGACCCAGACACCTCACTTACCATATTTTGTGGAATTGAATCAATGCTAATTTCTTTCCTTCTTCAATCAGGCATTGAATGGAAGATTCTAAAAATATTTGGATATTCCCCCCTTGGTTTGGATTATTTGAATTTTGAAATATTGGATTTGATATGGGATTAGGCACAATCGGCTGAGGAGATTGCCTCCTATTAGGAAACTCTTCCACTGAGTCAACCACAGCCGTGTTAACTGCATCTTCAACATATGTCGCTCCAGGAATTTTTACAAAATTTTCCGTTCCCCTTTGTCTCTCATCCTCCATTTTCTTTTGCTTACAATTGGACAATAGGTGGCCAACTTGCTTACAAAAACCACAACGCTCGATGTTATCCTCATAGATAACTTTTTGGTGGAATCCATACACCTGAGAAGTGCTTGGCTCAAGTCTCTCCACTTGGACTTCTTCCACCCTCACTGAATCAGAGATATCAATCTCCACCAAGACTCTAGCAAAATAACCCAAAAGACCTTGTTTTGTTCACCTATCTAGAGCTACTGGGTGCCCTGCTGCCTTAGCAATATACAAAAGGACGTTTTCATGCCAGTATTCAAGAGGGAGATCTGGAAAACGAATCCAGATAAGCTTTGTGAAGACCTGCTTCTCATGTATATTAAAATCAGGCTTCCAGTGTTGGAAGCGAATTATCTAATCTCCCACCCTCATAGGGCTCCTCCTCCATACTGCAGCCTTATCTCCTTCGCATTGAAATTGGAAGATCACATACGCCCTTCCCAATGGGTGCATAATCACCCCTTGACTCAAATTCCACTTTACCCGAGCTTCCTCTCTCAGTGCATCCAAAGAGATTAAATGAAAGTTAACCTTTGATTAAAGCAAATCAAAAGATTTGTCTTTTTGATTCATAATCTTGCTGAGGAATCACTATCCGCCGAATGTTCCCTGCTTGAATGGGTTCTGACAGCGTATCTATCGTCGGCCAAGAGGAGTTTCCCAGAGCCTTAGCATAGGATCTCCGCTGACCAATACCTTCCTGTCTGATATCCGGTAGAGGAGCACCAGGACCACGATCCAAGGACTCCCTTGCACCCCCATCCTCATCCTCCACCGCTGTCGAGCCATTGCCTACCAAATCTCCAGACTCTCTTCTCTTGACATCGCTTCCAGCCACGAATCACATTCTACCCAAAGCTTCGAGTTTCTGAGAGATCTAGCATGTTCAATACCTGAGATAACCTCAAAGATTTCAACCTCAAAGTTTGTGTGGACACCAAGGGGAAATATGAAGTTAAATATAATATCAGCTTTCTCATTTCTTAGAATTCTTCCAATACCAGTCCTTCTCGGGTACCCAAGAGAACAACCATCAGTATTGAGTTTTGTCCAACCAAGAGGAGGATGACACCAAAAACTTTAATAGTGTCGCTTCGTGAGCTAGAAACATGAGGAATCCCAATGCATCTTGCACAAAGCAAATCTGTGATAGAAAGAGGCCCTCCCGAGAGAACCAAAGATTGAGAGCAAAGTTCACTCTTTACATAAGCAAAAACACACCCAGAACTAATGGAGATCCCTTCTTGCCACCTGATATTTCTCTCCCTCCAAATAAAATATGGAATTGGGACAAATCCCTTAATGCATATATCCTTAAAATTTAGAGACTTTGATTTCTCCTTCCACCAATAAGAAAGATTCTCTATGCTTAATATTGCTGGCTAAGTAACACAAAATGTCACAAAATTGAGTCCACAGAGAAATAGAGGAGCAGTGAAAGAAAAGATGATCGAAAGACTCTTCTGAAGAGCCTCAGAGATCACATTTTGAAGGTAAATAAATCCCCTGTATACAAATCACATTATTTGATAGAAGCTTTTTCTGGACAAATCTCGAGCCAAAGACAACTTGTCTTGGAAGAATTTTAGGTTTCCATAAGAGAGAAGACCAACCAACCTTAGGATGCCTCCTTCTAATTTCCTCCCAAGCCGACTTGATAAGAAAACGCCAGAGGGGGAGAGAAGCTAGTGACATATATCTTCTATGTCCGAAACCTGGATCAAATTACTTTTCTCAAATTTTTCCTGAAGAAAATTTGAGATGACATGAGGGAGGCACCAATGGTTATCTGAAATGAAGTCAGCGACTTTCAAACCAGCTATGACCCAAAGCAGTCTTCAACAATAGTTCCCCCTTCAATCTATTTATCCTACCAAAACTTATTTTTTGAACAATTGCCAACTAACCAAACTTCCATTTTTTAGATAAAAGACCAATCCTTTTCAGCCCTGGGAGAATAGAGAAAGATTTATAGGATAGACGAAGCGAGCCATCCTTGGAAACAAATATGGATTTGAAAAATGTACTCATCGTTGAGTTCTTATGTTTGATCTGCTAGCCCAACTTGCATAGACAAGCCATGTTAAAGTCTCTCATTTTTCGAAGCCCTAAACCATCCTCTTGCTTTGGCTTGCACATATTCTCCTACTTCACTACCCCCTTCTTTTGTTTCTCCATGTCGCTTGACCGTAAAGTTTCTCATCCAATGCTCCACAATCTTAATGGATGATTGAGGCCACCAATAAACTGCAAAATTGTGAATGGAAATACTGAAACAACAGACTTGACAAGCTCCACCCAACCTGCGAGAGAAAGTAATTTTCCCTTCCATCCTGCCAACTTGGACTTGATTTTATCCAAAAGAGGAAGTAGATGAGTCTTGGATTCACAACCCTTGAAGAGTTTGACCCCAAAATACTTTGTGGGAAGATGGGATTGATAAATTCCCAGGGTCTCAGAAATGAAATGCTTTCTGTGAGGAGCAAGTTTGCCAAAGAAAAGCCTGCTTTTACTCAGGTTAATGTGTTGCCCAGTAAGCTCCTGATATTTGATTAGAAAATTCTGCAAGTGTTTGACATATCTGGCAGAAGCATTCACAAGCACAAAAATATCATCTGCAAAGAGGTGGGTTGGGGTAAGAACACACCAAGGACCTGAAGGGATTAAGATTTCCTTCATCAACCATCTTTTTCTGTCCTCTACAAAGCACTTCCTCTGCTAAAATGAAAAGGATAAGAGAGCTTAAGTCACTCTGACAAGGCCAGGATCAACACTAAAAAATTCCACTGGATCTCCATTAACTAAGATTGAGATTCTTGAAGAAGAAAGAATCTCATTAATCCAGGAAACTCACTTATTGGAAAAACCAAATTTTCTTAGAGTGGCAAAAAGAAAATCCTATAAAATGGAGTCAAAAGCTTTTTGAACATCAAGCTTAAGATCCATACCCCCTCCTCTAATAGTGGAATGCATGAGATTAGCCAGCTCAGAGGCAAGGCTGATATTAGAAGAAATGACTTTTCCTTTTTGGAAGGCTCTTTGCTCCTTAGAGATGAGACGGGCAAGAAAAATACTCACGCTGGAGGCTAGGATTTTGGTAAGGACCTTATAGAAAAAATTCCCCATACAGATAGGTCAAAATTTATCAAGAGTGGAAGTTCCAAGAACCTTAGGAATTAAGGTTACAAAGCAATTATTGACACCCTTATAAATAATACCCACCCTAAAGAAATAGGAGACAACTCTACAAAATTCCAAGTCATTAATGTCTCAAACTCGTCTGAAGAATTTACCTGAGAAGTCGTCAAGGCCAGTGAGTTGTCAGAGTCAAGATCCCAGACTGCATTCTCATCTTGATTTGGAATTGCCTCAAGAAAGGAGTTGTCATCATCATTCAACTCCTATGGAACATAGTCAAGAAGGTCCTAGTGAGGGGTGACTGGAGTGGCTCCATGAAAATCCTCGTAAAAGTTCAAAATATAAGAGGACAAAGATGCCTGGTCTGCCACCCACGTTCCATCCTCCTTTTTTAGAAAATGGATCTAATTACGGGAATGCCTCATCTTTACTGATAGGTGAAAGAATTTGATGTTGCCATTTCCATCTTTCATCCACTGTTGTTTAGCCTTATCAGCCCACAAACTTGCTTGAAGTTGAGACGCCTTAAGAAGAGCAATCTTAGCATTAGCTTTCCTGTTGAAAAGATCGTCAGACATACCCACCAAATCTATTTCATCTTGAATTGATTTTAGAGTAGAGGAGGCTCGATCTACATTCTTATCAACATGAGGAAAGTTTTCTCTTGCCCACGGTCTGATCAGAGACTTAACATACTTGAGCTTTTGAGAGAACTAGAATAGGGTTACCTCAAACCTCAATATTCCAAGCATCCTTCACAGCAGAGTGAAAGTTTTCATAATCAATCCAAAACCTATGAATCCTAAATGGAGTGTTATGCGGCTTTGGGATCACATTAGAAGAGACCAAAAGGGGCAAATGGTCAGAGGTTATACTCTGTAAAACCCACTGAGAAATATTCTTAAAGAGGTCCATCCACTTTTCATTGCAGAAGCTACGATCAAGAATGGCCGAAACATAACCTCAACCGCGATTATTGGTCCAATTAAATCTCCTTCCCTGAGAAGGGATTGAGATTAAAGAACAAATATCCACTATCGCTTGAAACTCTGAAGCAGAGCCAAGATTAAATCTACCATGATCTCTTTTCTCCGAAGACAAGAGAGTTGCATTAAAGTCACCTACTACAGACCAAGGAATTGAGCTTAGCCCCACCAAACCCAAATCCCTCCATAGGTCCCTTCTCAAAACTTTGAAGCTACTAGCATGCACAAAGGATAACCCGACTTTATTACCTAGCCAGTCAACAATCATAGAAATCTACTAGTCAGATGAAAAGAGAATAGCAGGACGACTAATGCCTTGCTTCCAAAAGATCCACAAGTTTGGCAATTATCCGCATGCTGGTTGTGAATAAAAGCGACCTCAAACCCCATCTTATTTATCATGAGAAAGGGAAACTTACTTGTCTGAACCATGGGCTCAGCAACACAAACTATGTCAGGCAAATGTTCTCTTAAAAAAGACCTCAAGGCCCTTGCACCCGTGACCTTCTTAACACCACGAATATTCTGGAAGAGGACACACATCATAAATATGAGAGAAGTTAATGAGATTTTTCAGACCATTTGGAACCTCTAGAGGTACCTGCACCTCCTTTCTTACGAGCAGCAATGGCATGATCAATGGCCTCCATAATAGGGAAGTTCAAACCAACCCTTCCACCCCTAACTTCGGTCTCTGTAAAATTCTCAACAATTGTATCACTAGACAAAGCATGAACATGGGAAGAAGATGAAGGCCGTCCCCCTCTAGCAGTGGCACTTGCACCTCTTCCATGCTTAGACGCCTCTCTCGTGGGACGAGGGAGCATGGACGCACCAAGAGAGTCCTGGGAGACACCCACATGCACAGCCGTCTCATGCAAAGGAGGGTCATCCTCTATCTCCTACTCAAATGGAGCAGAGCTATCATGGTCCGTCTCCAACCCAGACCCATATTCTTCAACCTTCTTATCCGCTTCCACATTGAGAAGGAAATTATTCTGAGGAGCTGATAGAATATTTCCAGTGGATATTCCTATCCTGGACGGATTGACTTCCAAGGGATACAACATTACATATAAATTGCCCCCCATCAGCGACTTGAGGATTGTCCTTAGGATGGTAGGTGTGATGATCTTGGTCACCACTTACCAAAGAGGGCCTGCTCTCCTCCTGCGAGTTGACTTAAGCCAAGTCGACTTCCTCTTCAATGTATACAACACCAGGAACTGATGCCGCCTTGTTGGATGCAGACTCCTTCTCATCGTCAAGCTTTTGGAGATGACAATCATTGACGAGATGGCCAAGACATTTACAGAAGCCACAACGTCTAAAACCATCCTCATAAATAAATTTTTGCCTGAAATTGAAAATCGTCGTAGTGCCAGGTTCCAACCATTCAACTTGAACCTCTTCTATACCAGGAACTATGTCTGATGCATCCACTTCCACAAGCACACGAGCATAATACCCCATCATTCTTAGCCGCCTGGTGTGACGATCCAAGGCAACCGGGCGACCAACAGCCTTACGAATAGAAAGGAGAACATTTTCATGCTAGTATTCCATAGGAAGATCTGGAAAATGCACCCAGACAAGCTTGGTCCAGACTTGCTTCTCATGAATATTGAAGTTTGATTTCCAATGTTGAAAACGTATCAACTGACCCCCTATTTTGAGCGGGCTCCTTCGCCAAATGCAGCTTTATCTCCCTCGCAGTGAAACTGGAATATGACATGACCCTTTCCTAGGGGGTGCATAATCACACCTTGACTCAAGTTCCAGGTTTCAGCCGCCTCTTTTCTCAACTCATCTAAAGAGGTTAATATGAAATTAATTCTACCAATTAAAGTAAATTAGAATACCTGTTGTTTAGATTCGTAATTCTACTGAGGTATAATAATTCTTTGGCTGTTGCCTGCTTGGATCTGCTCAGGGAGAGAGTCGATAGCCGACCGTGAGGCATTGGTTACCGCCCTGGCATAGGAGCATTTAGACGGCTGACGATCACCTCCTGGAGTAGTCTCCAGCTGCAAAGGCCCCTGTCAGGGTTCTCTCTTGCACCACCATCATTATCCAGGCCATCACTTCCATCACGTCCTTCAAGAACACCATTACCACTCACTTCCATTCTCTCCTACATGCTCTGGTGCTAATTATCTTGTCACCTTCTGCCCTTCTGCAGCTTTTCGCACCAAAAGAGATATGGTTGCGCTTTTGATATGCATAAAATATTTTAGCTATGCACGAATAATAATATAATATCGCCTATGTCTGTTTTAGTAGATCGATCGGTTGGAATTCATACTAAATATATGATGACAACTATCAAGGCTTAAAAAATAATAAATCCGTAAATAATTTCTCCTTTTTTGAAGAAGAAGAAGAAGAATTTCTCCTTTTTTACACTTCCAAATGATAAATCAGCTAGTATTTATGAAATAAATTAGGAGATAATTTTAAAATGGTAAATTATTTTAAATTAGTTAATGTTAGAAATTTAGAATAATAGATAATATTCAACCACTAAATATTAAGGATTAAAGCAAAATGTCCAGTGCAAAAGGCTTATCTTAGTGGTCCAACAATTTCGAGTTATGAGAGGGTGACTTTAGAGAAAGCGAGCATTGATCATAACTCAAGTTTTGGACCCCATATCTATTGTAGGTCAACAATGTTTGGACTCAATGTCCATTGTTGGGAAACCCATGTATTTTTCAGTAGTTGAACTGAAGTTTCCAAAGTTATACAAGTTGAATTCTCAACCTATCAGGGCTCAAATTTAATAGATGGATAGTTGGTGATTTGGTCAAGCCACATCAACAAAATTTGAGGCACAATAGAACTTCTTATGACAAATATTCAAGAATCAAGAGAATGTTATCTAGGTTGACCTCTAAGGAGCTGGTGTCACATTACTAACTAATTGACAATTTTCAATGGAAAAATCTGTTTCCTTCCTTTCTAATATTTTAATTACATTTCTCATATATATTTTTTTTTCCATTTTCCACTATATCCCTCTTCCCTTCCCATGTGAAATAGGTGTGCTATGCTTTATGCTATGCTAAGCATGTAAAAGCGTTACATTTAGCTTAAGTGAAATTATTATGCAGCACTATGCCGCTAAACTGCACATTTATGTACTTTTGGCAACAAGGATTTCTTCAACATGGGATATTGCTCTTTCTTTTGTTATTTATGATAACACTGGGATGCTCAACTAAGGCCCATATATAGATTTTATAGATTTTTGCTTACTTGGTTGAGTTGCTTCCCTGTTGATGGCCATGCCGAAGGTGGAGTAGTGACCAAATGAGTTTTCTCTTATTTTCCATATAATAATTTTTTTTCACATCCTTAATATAATTCACTTGCTAACTCTTAGAAAAAAAAAATCCTTTTGGCCATAATACAAATTAGATATCGACACATATTTGAAATTTGATAGTATAATTTAAAATTTGGTAAAAAAAATAGGTGCGATAAAATTTCCCTCATCTTCCACTCTATTTAAACTGAAAAATTGTTTACAGCGACAAATCCAACTCTTTGGATCGTCTCCAGAAAATCTGGGGAAGTTAAGCCTTGCAATTCTTGTTAGAGTTCCTCCATTTTGACAAGAAAACCCCTCTGATCTATCTTCACTCCTATAAAGAGCACTTACTGATACCTGATGCATCTTCAAATTGATAGCATTCATCAAGTTTAACAACTCTTGGTACTGCCGATCTCCCTTGCTAAGCAGTTCCTGATAATTCCTATCAGAATAGTTCCTTAGGTCTCCTTCCAATTTCTTTATTTCTTGAGCTCTTGTTCCCTCGGCCATGATGATTCAATACGGTGTCCAGGAAAGATGCTCTAATAACACTATTACCATCTCTGTTCTACAGAAGATTCAGCAATGGAGGAAACCACTTCTAGGTGGTCGGACCTCAAAGACAAATTTTTTATTCAAAAATTAAGAATGAATGTACAAAGAAAACCCCTCTATTTGGAGAGACGAGTCTTGGCATTACAACAGTTCACAACCGTTCGATCAAAAGATTAGTCAATCTAACTAGTCCCATAAAAATAGGGGAATTCCTAACGTCCACAACACTAAACATTGCTCAAGGATCTTCTGAATTTGTATCATCTAAATACCTTAATCACCCTGCCATTGCCCCTGCATCCAAATCCCTGAATCTCCTGCTACACCCACACCCAAAAACCACAAGCCCTACTCACCAGCCCCATAGCCTCACACACCAGCCTTGCCAACCCTTCATCGAAACAACCCCCCTACAACACTTGTGAAACCAGCCACCACCCCCTTATTCCACTCTTCCTATAATATCTCAAAATTGTGCCAACCCATTATGCCCGCTACCTTCTCTTCATATAGTCACTGCCCGTTGTCTCTACAACCCACTTGTAATCACATCCAGTGAAAACTAGCCCTGAACCCCTTCACCAAATGAATCCTTGTGAGACCCCTCTGCACACCCAACAAACCTTAAGAGATTAGCAACCCATGCTCTAAACCCCCACCCCTGAGCGATTAGAAACTTTTTCTCTACACCTATACGCACCTAGCAACCCTTGTGTGACCCCTTGCATGACCAGCAACCTCTCTTGAACTGCCACACAAGCCCACCCTCATCATGTCCTCTGCGAGCCCCCACCCCTATCATCTCTACATCCCAAACCCAAACTCTCCATCGTTCCACCTGTGGCCTCCCTTTATAATATACCCTCTCAAGCACCATCCATGTAATCCCGCCCTCTGCTAACCCTCTATCAACCTTTTCCAACCCTTTTTAAAAATCTATCCCTGTAGTCCTATCACTATTGGAAACCACATGGAATCTGTCGAGACTGAACCATTAAAGACCCTATTCCTGTTATAAGCTTAAATCTTTTTCCCTCCTTCACCTTGAATCCCCACTAACCCCACCATGAATCTTTGCCAACCCCTATTGTATATGTCGTAACCTTACTTTCTGCATCTCTATTGCTCTTGTGATCACAACATTTTATAAAGATTACAACTCACCTGTTGGGTAATTGTATTACAATTCTTACAAAATACAAATTGCAATACAAAGTTTTTGCAGTAGAAACTATGCTGTTGTAGTGTTGATCCTTAGCTGAAATGAGATGAGGAAAAGCTTCAAATAGATGTTAAATCACCACCACAGCAACAGAAGAAGCTTCGAACAGAATTGACGCCGAGTCACACTTGTAGTGCTGCCTTTAAGGTAATTGATGCCCTCTACTGCCAAGAGGTGTTCTGCACCTTCTACCTTCAAGATAAAACAACCTTCCACTAGAAGATGAGGCAGTTCTTCTAGTCTCTTCTACGAGCAAAAAGCTACAGCACAGCAGCCCCCCTCTAACCTTACACAAGACTTAGAGAAAAACTGAAGGAAAAGAAAGACTTGTATGGTTACAACAAGTAGAAATTGATGGAATGTCAATGTGTGAATGTGTCTCTGCAAGGTATTTGGTTGGGTTTATATAGACCCAAAACCAACCCTTGCACCCTCTTGGAATCCCCAAGAGTAACCTCCAACTAATGGCAAGTTAATTGGAGAATAATGTCATATGGACATGAATTGGGAACTAATTCAATAAATTGAATTAATCCCAATCAATTCTCTTTGCCCACCTCTCTACTCTTAGTAATGACCATGAATGGAATTTAGGACTCTCATAGGGTGTTATTGACCATTTTCTAGTCCACCTCCCCACTCATGGTAGTGACCATGAATGGACTTTAGGGCACCCATATAATGACATTGACCATTTACCTCCATTTTGCAATAACATATGGCATGAATTAAGAATTAATTTCATTTATCCCAATCAATACTCTTTGCCCACCTCTCCACTCATGGTAATGGCTATGAATGGACTTTAGGGATCTCATAGGGTGTTATTGACCATTTTCCACTACCATGACCCTAAGGGTCTCACACCATGACAAGACAATCAAAACACATAAAAGAAAGACTTTATTTTGAAACTTAAATATAATAAAATAGATATAAAATCTAACATCATCTCTATATCTACCCTTTATGTCACCTATTCAGCCCTTAATCCCCCACCACCCATTACCTCTGTACGAAGCCCAAACTCGATACCCTTCCCTAAACGCCATGGCCCCATATATAATACACCTATATGAAAACCCCTCCCTCCAAAAACTAATTTCGGATCCTGTCCAATCTCACACCCTTTATAGGGTGTTAAGCCCGCCTGTCGCACACAGGACCTACACTCCAAGGAGGGAGTTACATCTGTCCCCACGATCCCCAGATGGTGATAGGACTAAACACCTAAAACCCCTCCCATCGTCAACCCACTTTTGGTCCTCCAAATCTAAACTTTTAATCTGTGAGACCTTCTATCCCATAAACCACTCTAGAGAATCCATGTCCACCCATTAACTGGACCACTTATGAATCCAGGCCACAATTGGACAAACCCTTAAACCAAGCCACACTTGAACCTTTTGCACCCTATTGCAGCCAATCTAGTCCCCACACTTGTTAAATCCGTTACCCAAGTCAAGCCCGCACACACCCAAACCCACACAACCTTGCCACCCATATGAATTCGCTTAAATTCCCTAACCTTTGGAACACTTAACTAGCCGAAATCCCCTAACCGATCAGAACCTTAAACCTTCGGAACCCCTGAACCATCAAAACCCCTTAAACCGATGGGACTCCTAAACCGTTGATTGGAATCCTCTAAGCCATTGGATTGAATCCATTGATGTGTTTCCTACCCTATTGTAGGAGAAAAAAAGGGTCATCTATCAACTGACACATGCCATCCTTTACTCTTTAGCCGTCAATTTGTTTTTTACCATTGTAATGCCCTGGCCCCATTAATCCTAGCAAAATATTATCTCCTCTTTGGGCCATGGTCCTCAATGCTTTAAAATGCGTTGTGCCATGTTAAGAAAGCTAGAAGTTATCAATTAGTCCAGCAATCTTCCCCTAGTCGATGTGGGACTAAAGTCTGCACATCCTCATCGATCTCCCAGGCCCCGTGATACTTGTCGTATTCTTGGTGGGGACACCTCACCGATCTCCCAAGCGGGTCTGGTACTTGCTATATTCTTAGGTCACATTCTTTCCCCCTTTAGGCATAGCATCCCCGTTGTGGCCCAACACGTTGTCGGTGTCCGCTTTGGTACCATCTGTAAGAAAATCATATCGAAAAACCGTTCATAAGTTGAGTTTCCACAAAGTCCAATCTCAGAATCCAAAATTTGCTAGATTTCCAAGGGATGGAAAAGAAAAATATAGAATTACCTCTTACGATAATCAAACTGAGCCGTTCTATCTCCTGGGTAAATATGGTTCTTAACATAATGTGTACACAAAATACTATCTCCAATAACAGTTTTTAAGGAGGGTATTAAGTCCACCCAAAACCGTGTTCTAAATCTGCTTCTTTTACAAAATAGTTCCAATGTTACATTTTCTTTTATTATCATCACCACCAGGCATTGAAGTATTTAAATACTTGAATTAGTATTTTGATGTATAATAGATTTCCACGCAGTTAGAAAAGAAGGACGCTTGGATGTTTAAAAAATCAGTTAAGTTTTAGTTATATGCAAGTCAAAAAAGATATGATCGCAAGATCACTACCCATGAGGGTGGGACTCTTACCCTTATCCCAGGTTTGGGTCATCACAGTGTGGTATCAGAGTAGAGCTGAACATTGTATGGGGCTACAGCGAGGACATTGTGCCCAAAGGGGAAGAATATGACTCCCAAAAATATAATAATATATCGAACCCACCTGAGAGACTAGTGAGGTGTCTCCACCAAGAATACAGAAAGTACCAGAGGTCTGGAAGATTGGTGAGAGTGTAAAAACTATAGTCCCACATCCCCTAGGTGGAGATTGTTGGGCTAATGAATGACCTTTAGCCTTCTTAACATTACACAATGCATTTTAAAACCTTGAGCCCCATGGGCCAAAGAGGACAATATTATGCCAAGGTTAATTAGGTTGGGGTATTACAACCATTTTCATCAAGGAAAATTTCTCTTGACACATGTCTGCTTTAAATATCAACTGGCACATTCTTTAACCAAAGCTCACCCATTTGTGCATCCTCGGATCCAACTATACAATAACAACAACAACAACAATCATAACCTAATCCCAACTAAATGGGATCGGCTACATGGATACAATATGGTTTGAAATAGTAGTAGACAAAATAATAAAGGAAGTTAAAGAAAAAAAATTGACAGAAATTCCCCATATAACTCTATTTGTGGTAATACTAGAATTGGCTACCATATGCATATATTTTTGAACCACTTCGTCAATCTTCATTTCAGGCCTACCCTTACTTCTGACTCCATCTAATTGAATCTGATCACTTTTCCTTACTGAGGCATCAATGGGCCTCCAACAGACATGACCATACCACCTCAACTGGCTCTCCTGGAGCTTGTCCTAGATCAATGCAATCTTCAAATCGTTTCTAATATAATCATTCCTTACTATAGCTCTTTTGGTCTTGCCATGCATCCCTCTCAACATCCTCATCACTGCTACACCCATTTATTCACGTTATTCTTGATTGCCCAACACTCCACCCCATACGTCATACTTGGTCGTAATACCGTTAATAGGGTTTTAGCTAAAATTCAAATGCTTTTCACCATCTAGAGTCGAAGGGGGTTTTATTTAAAAACATTGCGTAAATATTCTTTTATATTTAGCTACATCTTTCTTTATATTTTATTGAGTTTCCTACTTCTCTTAATTGCTTATCTACTCTAGTTGGGAACGAAAATTAGTGTTTGTAGATGGATTTTAATGTTATTCTCTCTGCAAACAGGAGAATTATGGATCTTTCTGTTGATGGTGCCTCTATAAATGATTTTGAATCATGCTTAAACTTTATTAATTTTTCAGATCTTCACTGGTCAGGGTCCACTTTGCCTAGTTATAGGATTTCTGGTTTAAGAATTTCTTGTAAGATCCCCAGAGTCTTGTAAATGATAAGTGGATCTTTCCTTACCTTTTTCTCATGCCTCTTTTGATTCTATAGGAATTTTTGACCATTGTCCCATTATTTTTTCTAGTGGTCTCTATTTGTCTTTCAACTGAAAGTCTTTCAAATTTTTTGATATGCGGGCCAACCATAGTGACTTTTTCTCCATTGTTAGTAGACTTGATCAGCTGTTGTGAAAATTACTTTTTTGCAGAAATTATAATTGCTGAAGCTTTCTCTTAAGGATTGGAATAGGAATATCTTTCGAAGATTTCCCAGATCATCTAAGACTGTAGGTCTAGTCTTTCTAACAATCAATCTAAATTACAATTTGACTTTCACAACACTTGTTTAGTTAAGGATGAGAGGTCTACAACCCTTAGGTTTGATACTCTTATCAAGCATGAAGAGAGAGATTTTAAGCAAAAATCCAAAATCAATTAGCTTACCTTAGGTGATTCTTATACTTCCTATTTCCACAAATATGTGAAGGCTAGGTAGAGTATTAATTCTACTTTTAGACATAATAATTCTAATGGGTCTACTAGCAGGGCCCTGAGGGGATCAAAGCTACATTTGTCTCCCATTTTTCAAAGCTATTGTGTCCTTCTGGCCTTAATTCCATTATTCCTATACCTTACCCTTTAATAAGGTTCCCCCTAGTCTTCAAAGAATGCTTGTTGCTATTCCATCTGAAGAGGATATTTTGTGTTATCCTGAGTTAATTTCTTGTTACCTACTTTGGTATTCCTCTAATCTCTCCAAATATTTTTGCCTAGCATTGTTCTCCTATCTTGGACAGACTTCGTAAAAGGCTTTAATTAAAGAAGTGCAAGATTATTTCTTTTGCATTTGAGCTCATTAGATTATTTATGAAAAAAATTCTATATTTACTTGTCCAAGGTTTTTGGCCTTCCTGCATCTATCTTTTCTAAGATTGAGTTCATTATGTCTTCTTTTCTTTAGAAAGGTCAATAATCTTTTAATTTCCTTCACCAATTAATTTGGGATAAAGTTTGACTTCTAAAATCTAAGGGTGGGCTTGGGCTTGGGGGCTTGGGCTTGAGCCTGGGCCTGGTAGAGTTAAGGACTTTAATCCTGCTCGCATTATTAAGTTTATCTGGAAAATCTCTTCCATTTGGAAGGTTTGGGTTTACTCTAGATGCCTAAATTCGGACTCCATTTAGACAGCCTCCTATTGGGCTCATCTTGGAAATGGAGGAAGATCTTTAAATATAGACATCTTATTGCTAATACCATTCACTCTAGTATTGATGGCAAATGTGATACATATCTATTGCTAGATAATTGACTTCCTAAGGGAGTCTTTATTTTCAAATATAGTGACTGTATACATAGGATTCTAGCTCTAATAGAATGGCTAATTCTTCCATAATCCATAATGGAATCTGGTGTCAGGCTACATTCTAGAAATTTAACTAACGTATGGTCTAATGTCTCTCCATTCCTATTGGGATCTAGAGCCAGAGGTGATCTTATTCAATGGCTTCCCAACACTTCTATATAATTCACATCTGCTTTTTCTAGAACTTCATCCTATCTATTGCCTCAAAATCTCCTTGGTATAAGTTGGTTTGGTTTGGATTGAAGAGCAACGATTTCTTCCCTCCCTACCCAAGAGTTTCTCTCAAGAGAAGTTTGTCTATTTCTAATTTTCCCATGTTGGAACTCTCAAGAGTGTATGGATCGCTTCTTCTTCTTCTCTTGTTCTTTCTCTAGAATTTTTTGAAAAGGCATCCTTTTAAAGTGTTGGCATGACAATAGAACGATTCTTCCCTTTTAGAGAAAATGGAATTGGTTATTGAAAATTTTTAATGGCAAATCAAATTGTAATCTCATCAGTAATCTTGCTTTTTTAGTTGTGTTCATCATCTTCGCTAAGAAAGAAATAAAAGAAGATGGATCTCATGAATGCATACTATTGAAAAAAATCTGGGAAGTCCTTTCTTTTGAGATTTGAAACAAATCCTTCCATTCATGTAGCAAATCTTAATACTTTAAGAAAAGGCATCTAGCCTTTTTATAGGATTTTCCCATTCCCTTGGGTTTTAATGTAACATTTTTTAATAGTTGTTTCCTACCCCCTCCTCGTATTTTTTGTATTATCTTTTAATAGTTGTCTCTCACCATGTCTTGATGTGTCATCCTTTGTCAGGAATTTTGTTTTCATTCAATTAGCTAGCCTCTTTTCTTTTGCTCTATAATCTGCTCACCTAAATTCATTTCCTAGTTGAGATATTGCCATGTTAGATGGAACTCGTGTATTTAGCCCCATCAGTACAATGAAACATATTCACATAGCCTTACTTTCTAACACCATCATCTAAATGGAAGGAGGTCATATTAAGAAATCCTTAACAAAATGTTATCATCTTTTCACTAACTATAGAATCATTACAATTTTTTTTTATTGTACCTAATTTCCTTTTTTATGAACATTTTCTAGCAATACTACATATCCACAGCACGTTAACTATCACGACTATTTGGAGTATGTCAGGCACCAATCATACAACATATTACCGAATCAAGTTTAGGTTCAACCACAATTAGGTGCTTTGAACAAGAAGAAAGGTTTATGGACACAAACCTCAAGCTGGTGGATGAGTATTATCGGCCTATATTTCATTCTTCTGGAGCAATGGAGTGGTTTTTCTTTTGCATGGATATGTTGGTCTCTATCACATATGCTGTCTTTTTGGTTTTCCTAATCTCAGTGCCTAATGGAGTGCTCAGTCCTGTAAAGAGAATTCAAGTTATGATCTTATAAAATTATTATTTAGGGAAATCTTAATTCATTGCTCACATGAAACTATGATTTTATACTTATTTTTTCCTTTTCGTTGTTGAAGGTATTATTGGTTTAGCAATCACATATGGACTTGCTTTTAGTGTACATGCGGTCATATGGGATCTTAGCACTCTTGAGAATAAAATGATATCTATTGAGGGAATACTACAATATGTCGGCATTCCAAGTGAACCCAATCTGTTGGTAGAAGAAAATAGGCCAACTCAGGAATGGCCATCACAAGGAAAGTTGATATTGTTAATCTGTAGGTAACCCCCTCTAGATCCCCAGTCTTTATCTCATTATTTATTTCATCATTTTATGGAAAAGATCCTCTAAAGCCTATAGTTGCTAAATAGTTCTGTATTGTCTTATGGAATTATTCTAAGCTTCATTATTTGATTATTTAATATGTATGTAGTCGGTATACCCCACTCCTTCCTCTTGTCTTGCGAAGTGTCACATGTGCATTCCTCGGAGGAAAGAAGATTGGTATCGTTGGTCGAATTGGAAGTGGTAAATCGACTCTTGTACAAACTCTCTTATGTATACTTGAACCTGTAGTCGGTAAGATTTGGATAGATGATATCAACATCTCTATGATTGGCCTTTATGACTTGCAATCAAGATTAAATATCATTCCACAAGACCCAACAATGTTTGAGGAGACTCTAAGAAGTAATCTTGACCAGCTTGAAGAGTATACTGATGAACAGATTTGGAGGTGGGTTTTTTTTTTTTTCCTTTCATTTGATGAATAATTTTAATAAAAGATAAAGATAGCCTAAACATATCATTTTCTTACTGATTAATTTCACACAAAAGAAAATAATTGCAATAGACTAGTTGGGACATGTATCTCCATAAACCTTTCCCTTGGCCATCTTTGTTCTTACATTTTTTTTTCCAATTTTTTAAAAATTTTCCTTTGAAATAATGAAATCCTGATTTCATTGGATATATTAAATCATCTTTGGGTCAACTTTGGCCAATGAGATTCACTCATTTGGGACATGGTAAGAGTACTATTTTTGCTGTCTTTTTTTTTTTTTTCCCATTTCCAATTGACATAAGCTTTTTGTTGTATTAGGCTTTAGACAAATTCCAGCTTGGTAATAAAGTTAGAAAGACGAAGGGAAGCTTGATTCTCGAGGTTGGTTTCTTCTCATATTCATTTTAAACCAAAGTTGTTTAACATCAATTAGCCATACATAAATGCACAATCCTTCCAAAATTATTATCATATAGTATATCTAAGTTCTAGTGCACAACCAACCTCCAAACTCTAACACCCTTTTTAACCAAAAAAAAAAGTAGGGGAAGAAAAGTTAATGAAAATAAGATATTAAATGGCTAATACCTTTTCTTATGGTGGCTATCACAGTGACTGAAAATGGAGAGAATTGGAGCGTGGGTCAATGGCAACTAGTTTGTTTAGTGAGGTATTACTAAAAGGAAGCAAAGTGTTAGTACTGGATGAAGCTACTGCGACAGTGGATATTGCGACTGACCATTTAATTCAGCAAACGATTAGGCAATACTTCTCAGGCTCTACTATTATCACAATCGCACATAGGATAACCTCAATTCTTGATATTGATATGGTCCTCATTCTCGATAATGGTTAGTAGCTTGTAATTAGTAACCATGATCAAATTGGTTCATTTGCATTGGATAAAAGTTTTTTCACTCTTTTCTTGTATTTGCCTAATCAAACTAACATGTTTTCTTTTCTTATGCAGGAGAAGTTCTAGAATATGATTCTCCAACCAAATTGCTAGAGATTGAGTCCTCATCATTTGTAAAACTTGTTAGGGAGTATACTCAAAGATGTAGTTCATAATTTTTGAAAGGCTAAGTGAGTGAAGTTTAACGTTCAAATGTAAGTAGGTTGTATTAGATTGAGGTGCATATAATTTTTGAGAACGAAAAAAATTTGTTGGGAGAAGAAAATGGAGTAGATATTGAGGTTACTTATAATCATTAAACTTAGCATTCACATTCAGTTGAAGTAGTGGAGATAGAAAAGAGCATAAAACGGTAATTTTTTGTTTAGTTCATGTATGTCTATAAACCTTATGAGAAGTTTAGAAGTCGAACAGTATATTTATAAAAAAAAAAATATCTACCATGTGTCACATCAAATAGAGCTAATTTTTTTTTTTAAATAAGTTGAGCGCAGGACTTTTGTTAACATATCAAGTTTTAACTAAAATGGAGTTAGATAAGTGAGAAAAAAGCTTTGAAAATTCAGTGAAATAATGTAATTTTGTAAAAAAATAAATGAACAACTAAAAATACAAGTCAATACATAAGAGTATATTCTTGAATCTATGTATAAAATTTTACATGTGCCCAATGTTATACTGTATGGACCATCCTCCGATTAAGAAGAGTGGAATAGGTCCAACAATCTCTATTGATTGATATTTTCCACTAGATTAGGGTCTAGGAACCATCGCTAATTGAAATGACTTCATACGAACTGTCCTAACCATGGGTTATGTTTCGTGTTAGGTTGTAGCCAAGGAAGGGGTTAGGCACCTCAATCTATCTGGTAAAAATCGGATTTCAACCTATGGTTGATACACATATTATTCAATGGGTTGTCTAGGTTTGTGCACATGCAAGCATCAATGTTACACAAGCATTGAAAGAAAAAGCATGACCATAACGTAATAGAAAAAGTGGTCAAATTGACATACCCATATCTAGCTGCTCTGCATGGTTAGTATATGGACTGTAAAACAAGCAGGCTAAAAGTTGAGAAATCAAGATAAACCCAGCCCTAACATTCATCTCACGAAATATGGTGCAAGTAACATTGTGGAGATGGGGATGGGGGTCACCGGATATAGCCATTATGGACATGTGAGCTAAGCAAACAACATATGAAACATTTGATTGAAAGAAAAAGAATGCTAATGCAAATATATATGCTGAAAAAAGAAGAAATAGATTACGAGAACCATTGGTAGGAAATAAAATAAAAATTGAAAAAATTTGAGAAAATCAAATGAGATAGAAAAATCAAGATGAAATTCTTTAAAGAGACAATTTTCCCAAAAAAAAAAAACTAAAGGAAAATGCCTTTAACTGGTCTACAAAATAAAATTCCATTTAATGTGGATCTCAGATTAAGCACAGACTAAAAAACAATTAAATCCGAGACAAATATTAAAATAAATCCTAAAATTATGAAAACTATATGGTAGATAAATAAGGACCTAATCTACAACTTGGAAGAAGGAACGTTTCCAAAATTCCCATGGAAAGCATGTAACTAATTGCACTTCACTGCTGCCTTATTGGGGACCTTAGTGAGTTGTGTTCAGTAGATTTATGATAACAGAGAATACAAAACTCAAAATGTGAATCCATAAAAAGGAAAGGGAGGAAGACTTACGCCCTAAAATTTTTTTGAAGGGTGTTTTGTAGTTGGAAGGACATGGGCTCAGGTGTTGTTAGTGTAAGCTCGATCTGATGTAAAGTACTATAAAACAACTCCTTATGATTCCAATACGCGAATCTTGGCGGCTTAATCTATTGTGGGATTATTGGACTATGGAATGTGTGTGTGTGTGTGTGTGTGTGTGTGTGTGTGTGTAATATCCCCAAAAAGTGGGACGAGTCATGTATTTATGGCTTGGAGGCCTCTTCGTCCACAATGGCAAGTGTGGGATGCTTCCAAATAGGGCATGATCTCTTTCTTACTTAGGGAGAGATATTGGGTCTATATATGGGAAGTGTGTATTCTCAAAAGATGTGAGAAAATAAAAATTTGTCTTATGGGTTTTCTAAAGTCTTCTAGGTGTTTAGTGTGTGTCTAAGTGCATGCCTTGCGAAAAAAACAAGATTGGGATGAGATATGGTCGAAGATTCACCAAATTCCTATAATTTCGCATAACCCAACACAATATAAAAATTGGCCAACATAATTAGTAATTGGTCAAAGTCAGCTTGAATGCAAATGGTATCGGCTAGGGTACATCCAACAATAGCTTAAGTTAGTATAAATTTGGCTCGTGTTGACTTAGTGGGTGTCGTCCAATTGGGTTTTTTGGCTCAATTTAGGACCGTTCTATGGTTTGTTGGGTGGTCATGGTCAATTCTAAGTGTGCCAAAGTTATTAACCATTTTGAAAACATTTTTTCTCAATTAATTAACTATCCTATACCAGTATGAAAGAAAGAACACACAACCTAAGTTTAAGAAAGGATCTCAACCATAAGGGTGATTTACATCAACCTCCCCTGTCGTTTGCCCAAATTACATAATCCCCTCGAAAATCAAAACATTACATTTAAACCCACCCAAACTAACACCGTTTGAGAAGTGTTAGTTTTAGAAAATGAAAAGACGTAATTACCCCTCCTCCTCCTCTTCTTCTTCGTTTGTTCATGGAGATGTCTTTTCCTTGTCCTAGATTCTTCTTGCATGCGTAGCAGAAGCTGAGGAAATTTTTGGAAGGGAAGCATGACTGATCGGAGAAAAATTGTCCTTTCTCGATGTAGAAAACCCAACAACTCCGTAGCAACTCTCTACAATGCAGTTATCAAAGATGTGTGTTATTTCAGGGTTCGTTCCATTGGAGATTACACAAGTATAATCCTCAGAAAGCTCCATCTCGCTCACAAAGAGACAACTCGTGAAAACTCGAGGAGTTGTAGGAATTTCAAGGCCTAAATTCACATACCCAAATGGAGATTTGTTCACTGAACCTGGAGAGAAAAACCCCAACTGAGAATTTCGAGTCTTGATGCCGAAATCTGCAGGGGATTTGGGGGAATCAGCTAGAGAGAGGACGGATGGTGGGAGAGGAGGAATTTGAATCTGTAGCTCTGACCCAAACAGAACCATGTATCAGCTTCGAAGAACTTGTTAATTTTATCTTCACTGAGAGCATCAACAAGTCCAAGCCCAACTCCTGATTCTAGTTTCTCCCATGGATGCTTGTTCTCCATACTGGGTTCTGGGATTTGGAACTGCTTCTGTAGGAAAAAGTTAGGGTTCCAGGACTAGAGTATGGTTTAGTGTCAAGAATTGAAGTTGGCCTCACCACTGAATCTATCTTAGAGAACCCCTTTGAAGCAAAACATGTGAAGGCCTTGGAGAACAAGCATGATCGGCCATGAGAGCTTGCTTGCTGGTCACTAATCTGGATCTCTTAAGTATCACTTCCTCTATTAGATTCTCCCAACTTATTGTTCCCCATTGAATCAGAAATACAAAACAGAGAAAAGGTCAGATTTCTTTTAATTAAGGGAAAACAAGTGAAAAAACAGAGTATGAATTCGAATTCACCTGCAATATCTGGGAACCTACAGAGAAGGATGAAGCCATTGAACCCATGAAACCGCCAGAGAATTAGAGATTGGCAAAACTGACTTCCAGCACCGTTAACATATGAAAAAAGAATTGAAGATTTCAATTTTAAGCTCTTTATTACAACCAATTAGAAAAAAGGATGGTGGTTCTGACACAAAACCACCACTCCCCCCTAAACCTCTAAAACTTCCAAGACCTCCATGATCAAACGACTTTTCATATTCTAAAACTAAAACCTCTCAAACGGTGTTAGTTTGGGTGGCTTTAAATGTAATTTTTTTATTTTCATGGGGATTATGTAATTTGGGCAAACAACAAGGAGGTTGATGTAAATCACCCCAACCATAAATACATAATTACTTTGCATCTCAGGGGGTTCTTAGCTCATCATTTCTTAGCCCTTTGAGGTGACAAAATTGTGGTGTCTAAAAAATGTTCCTCTTAGACTAAGGCTATGAAATAGTCGAAAGTCAAAACTTGACCAATTATGTCACACACTGCTCCCACTACTAGGATTCCAGCGGTGTGAATAAGATGCTTACCCGTCTTATCTCTCTACCAGGATCTCTGATAGTAGTACCTTAACTGTTACAATCACACAATATTGAACTATCTAAATAATCACAGCGGAATCAAAGTATAACATAGTGGAATCATAAATCAAGTGGGGAAAACAACTAATGTTAATATATTACATAAAAAAAGTTTATTCTGTTCACATCTGTTCAAAACATACATATAGTAACTCCAAAAAGAATATCATCCAAAAATATGATATCAGGATGACAATGGACCACTACCCAATTCATGGTGTTGCATATGCACAAGTATCACAAGCACAGTTGGGGTTGTGCTCCTCAACTTTTAGTGTCCACCGATCACCGGCTTCAAACTCAGGCACAAAAGAAGAAGTGTCAATGCCAGTGGCACTACAGCACCTGCATCATCATCTAGAAAGCAACACGCACATGGTGTGAACTCCAACTAGCTAGGTGATGGATGGGGTTCATGCAAGCATATACACATAGTCTATGATGCGAGAATGATGCAATGCATTTTACATTAAACCACCTAGCATACAACTAAGTCGGGTTCATGCTACTATGATGCATTAAGTTATATCCCTGGTCTCAAAACTCGCACATTAGTCATCCAACGATGCAAAGCCTGGTCATGATTAAGAGTCTGCGGTCCTGGAATGCAACCATCGTTACCCAGAAAACACCTAATAACCCCCTCCTGACACGGCACTGGAATTACCATCGGCTATGTTAGATTAGTTTCTACCTTCGGTAACCAAAACATTGTACCATAGAAGTCGCATTCAGAAGGGCTCATCGAACATACCACTGTCGGGTTATCCAACACCTTATCCCTTGTTGGCAAGTGGACGTAGCATAAGAAATGTAACCTAACCACAATATACTTGTATAAGATATATGTAGTATGAAATACGATACCAGAATCACCATCGGACACATCGCATCCATGTCCAAGCCTATCTAGCATACAAGCAATTACGTATGGAATACGCGATACTAAAATTACCATCGGCCACAAAATGCACTCATATCCAAGTATAGCCATGGAGTACACGATACTGGAATTATCATCGGCCACAAAGTGCATCCAGAACTATAACTAACTCTAATGCACACCCAATGCATGATGCAATCATCCACACGAGGATCACAATACCGAAACCACCTCGGCCATTCCAGATTCCATCAAACAGTTCACAACATATATACAGTTCAAATAAATCAAGCATTTTGTATGGTTTAATTATAATTCAACATATTATACAATTCACATAAATCATACAAACAATTGAAATATCTACACATGATTGACATGGTATGCACGTAGTTCTATAATGTTAAAACACTCCAAAAATGTCAAGCCACCATTTACCTCGTCTATAGACCGAACGGGTGAAATCCCATGTTGCAAACCCGATGTTAGACCCTGCTAGGCCTCACCATTCTATGATTGTCTTTGTCCTAGGTACGAGGCTAAATGGGCATCAACAAGTATTGAAACCCTAAGGGGGCCCCAAAAGTTCTTCCTCAGAAGATACAAGAATAGTCAATTTTGACAGTTCTGCCAGGCCACAAGAAACAAGTCATTGGATCCAGGTTGGAGTCACCGGATCCAGCCTTGTCGTTTCTTGGGGCCTAAGCAATGACCAATTGAGGTCTCAGGGTTTACGAAAACAAGTCACCGGATCCACCCTTGTGTTTTCGGTGGCTGTTTCTAGTGGTAAACCCAGAGCTCCATGTGTTCAATTTCGGGACAGTTAAAATCTACCCCACCATAGAGGAATTGAGAGCTTGTTTTTTCTCACCACCTCATGGGAAGCTATTTTACCCCTCGCTAGAAGTGAATTATTCAAGAAAGATTCAAGGCTTTTTCGGATGGGGAAAAGAGGAGATGTAGTAGTTCGTGAACTATGGGAAGATTGATATCTTGAAGATGTCTAGAGCTTTCACCAAGTTTCTGCCATTGGAGGGAGTTATCGTCAATGTTGGGGCTATGCATCTCTTTTGCATGATAGCTTGATATATCTTACGTGCATCGGGCCGAGGAGCACTCCCCATCATCATAGAGGTGGTGGAGCAATTGAAGGAAGGTTGCCATCTGGTTCCCATAATCTTGGCAGTGATGTTTAAAAGGTTAGATGAATTACAACCATAAATTTGGAGCTTATCACTACTTAGGATGCCCCACTATATTCCAGCTATGGTTGATGGAGAGATTACACTTGGTAAGGCCATTGAACGGTACTTAATTGAAGATCTCCCACTACCAACACAAGTGGAAAATTCTAGATTTTGAGTCGTTCAATTTCGGACGCTTAAAATCTACCCCACCATAGAGGAATTGAGAGCTTGTTTTTTCTCACCACCTCCTGGGAAGCTATTTTACCCCTCGCTAGAAGTGAATTATTCAAGAAAGATTCAAGGCTTTTTCGGATGGGGAAAAGAGGAGATGTAGTAGTTCGTGAACTATGGGAAGATTGATATCTTGAAGGTGTCTAGAGCTTTCACCAGGTTTCTACCATTGGAGGGAGTTATCGTCAATGCTGGGGCTATGCATCTCTTTTGCATGATAGCTTGATATATCTTACGTGCATCGGGCCGAGGAGCACTCCCCATCATCATAGAGGTGGTGGAGCAATTGAAGGAAGGATGCCATCTGATTCCCATAATCTTGGCAGAGATGTTGAAAAGGTTAGATGAATTACAACCATAAATTTGGAGCTTATCACTTCTTAGGATGCCCCACTATATTCCAGCTATGGTTGATGGAGAGATTACACTTGGTAAGGCCATTGAACGGTACTCAATTGAAGATCTCCCACTACCAACACAAGTGGAAAATTCAAAATTTTGAGTCAGTCACATATTGGGAAGGATACCTACAAGAAAGGACTCATGATGATATAAAGTGGGATTCCCATTAGTGGCCGCAAAGCGGCTTTTGATGAAGACCCCTAGTTGTAACTACATCAGATTTATGGGGTTAACTCACACGTCATTCTACCTATTTTCATACATCATGCAGTATCAGCTCTCAGAAGGTGACCTTGAGAAAATTGAGAACTTCCACCCCCCATAAGAGTTTTCTGCTTCAGTTATCTGTTTCTTGCTAAGATATGGCCACTGTAAAGCAATGGAGTGGAATTTTGAATCTTATAATCATAGGAATGAGCAACGGATTGAGGATTTTTTTAAACTAGTTTATTATTATATTTGTCTGCATTAACCTAGATGGCAGGAAACCTAAGGAACGAAATTGTGCACTATTCACAAACAATAAAATTGAACCCACATAAAAATAAAGCATTCCAAGAAGGGAAATTCAAAAGCAACATTCAACAAGTGTTTTAGAAAATCCTAAAAACAAAAAGAGAGTACCCTATTTACAAAATTTAAAAAAAAAATCAAAACAAACAAAAAAGAAGCCTGGACCTACAACTACCTACCGTCATCATCAAAAAGGTCATCAACAGAATAGGAAGGACCACCACCAGATCTAGCGTCCCCCAAGCCCAAGCTCTAGATGTGACACCCTCATCCGGAGATTGGCAATCTCCTGATCCTGAGAGAAAGGAGTCATCAAAAGTCTGCGACAAGAATAAAAGAGGGAGATTTCAAAGCATACCCGATATGGAACAAGCTCCATCTAACGATATGGGCACAGGTTGAGACTGTGGATCATACAACGAGATTCAGCATATGAACAAAATGTAAGAAATACGTATGGAAGGAAAAATAAAAGGCAAAGGAAGGAAGAAGGGCATACATAGACATAATGGATCAGGAAAACCAAATCCTCATCAGGCACCGTCGGTATCGACAAGATCCTCTACAAGAAGGGTCGTGTGCCTACGTGTACGACCACCCAGGGAAGCCGAAGATGGAAGAAGTCTCCTCGGCCATATTGTGGGTCTGCCCAATGCTCTCAAAAGCTAAACCCTCTGTAAAAGCCCCCGCAGACCAAGGAACCTTAAAGCTAGGAAAAGGGGATGGCCTAGCATACTGAGGAAAAAGATGAGTTATTTTCAACATAAGGTTGCCAATAAATGAAAAAGAGTCTGAGAAGCTTACCAATGGGCCCCCAGAGGTCAAGGGAATGCACACTCTCTTCCTTTGAAGAAACTCCTTGTAGTCAAGTGATGGGTCTACAAAGTTGTCTTGCCACATCCCCGCTACGGCAACCTTGAATGCCTCTTCTAAGATCGACTCCGGGCAATGCATAGAAGGAGGAGGAAGGCAAGAGGATTAAAAGCCCTCCGAGCCCGGCCACTGCCCCATCACCCTCTCCCCAAATACCATGAAAAGCCCTCGGGACCTCAAGACAGGGCTCGAAGACAGGTGAGTCTCCTGGCCTCATTCTGATCCTCGACCACGAGAAAGTCAACAATTTAGAAAGGAGTCCAAGAGACCTACAATGACAAGAGTTAGTAAGGAATTAATATAGATGGGAAAGACGACATGGACATACCTCTGAAAGATGGTTCGACATGTCCCTCTCAGTGGTAGCAAGAGGTAAGGGTCCCCGGACGATCTTGCCCCTCCCCAATTTTTGAGTACTGGGAAATTGGTTATGCTCACATCAGCTAGAAGAGGGCATAGAAAGTGAAGGTTCTCGTGTGCCCGGGGATGGGAAGGAAACACATGAATGAGCATTATGAGGTAAGAATAAAAGGAAGAATATTTTGAACTTTAAGGGAGTATACCTAAAGGATGTACGCAGCCCCATAAAGGTTGGGATCACTTAATGTCAGATTATCCATCTTGGTGAAGAAATAGGCATAAGTAACTCCACCCGAATCATACTCTTGGATCCGGTGGATGTCTCGAAAGAAGTAAGCATAGCGAAGATCCACCTTATCTATCACACTACTGAAGAGGGACTGGCCCACCCAATAGATGAAGAAATAACAGATCAACTGATACTTCTGAAGATGGGAAGAAGATACGTCGATTGTCACACCATTCTAGGCATTACAGATGGCACTAAGGTAAACAAGGAGGCTGGAGAATCAACGCCCGTGAGATCCCTTATATTTCCCTGATTATACAAAGTTGATATGACAACAAGCTCACCACCGAACGTCAGGCCAGTGAGTGCATGGAAGCAAAGGGAGTGATGATCATCTCTCCCACAGGCAAGTGGAAGGTGTGGGTACTCGGCCACCATCTCTCGGCTAGAGGCCGAGTGAGCTCCACATTCAATATCTGAGCACCCAAATAAAGACATAGACAAGAAAGGGAGACTGCGGATCTACCATCGCATGTAAGGATGAGGTTGTCAAGCCACTCGCTCACTAGATTGGTGTAGTCGTATCTCTTATGTTTTGGTTCTTCCTCCTACAAAGATAGGTGGGATGACAAAGTTAGCACACATATACATGCATACATCAAATTTTTTCACATACATCCATATATCAAGTTCTTTCACATACATGCATACATATATGCATGCATCAAATTTTCTTTTACATACATACATGCATATATCAATCCCCTTTCACGCATGTACATGCATACATACATGTAAATTCTTTCATGCATGCATCCAATTTACCCACATACATCAAATCATTCCAAATCTAAATCTATCATATGCATCTATGTACATATGTGTGTACACAAGATTTTTCGTATATACATGCATATACATACATCAACTTTTCATATACATGCATATACATGTGTGTATACACCAAATTCTTCCATATATATATATATATATATATATACATATACATATATCAATTTTTCATATACATGCATATACATATGTGTACACACCAATGCTTTCAGATACATCATTTTTATATATACATATGTTTATACACCAAATTCTTCCATATACATATGTATATAAATGCATATACATACATCAATTTTACAAATTCATGTACAATTTTTTTTGTATATACATCAGTTATATATATACATGCATATACATACGTTTCTACACCAAAATTTTTTCATATGCATATACATACATCATATATACAAATACATTTACAAATTTTTTTCCTATAAATATATGTACATACATCAATTTTTCTTTATGTATACGCAACAATACATGTGTTCGTACATTAAATATGCATATATATTTTTACACACATACATCCATCAAGTTTCTATGGACATACATATGTATGAATACTTGCATACATAAATCATGTAGACATAATATAAAAACATAAGAAATAAAATTTTTAAAAATAGAAAAAAGACACCCATTCACCTCAGGCCAAATTGCACAAATGCTTCTTGGTCGCCTTCATGGTGGACCCAGGATACCACACTACCACCTCATCATTGGAGGGGGTGATAGCCAACTTCTTCAAGGCATGCCCCCCGCACGTGGACTTGTAACCTATAATTTAAAAGTCAAAAGAGAGCAAAAAAGGGAGAAATGGACACTTGGCATGGAAACCAAATCAGATGTTACACCTGTGCCTAAACTCTGGACTAATTTCAACTTTTGGACATAGGTGATGCACTCGAGGTGATAACCACTGGTAACTTGAGGATTTCCTGACTTACTACATGGAAGGGTTACAAATTCCTGAAGCAGTCAATATAAATCTCTTTGTACCACTCGACCCCATTAACCTTGGCATAATATTGTCCACTTTGGCCTATAAACTTCAAGGCTTTAAAATGTGTTGTACCATGTTAACGAGGTTAGAGGTTAGAGGTTATCAACTAGCCCAGTAATCTCTCCTAGGCAATGTGGGACTAAAGTTTGCATACCCTCACCGATCTCCCAAACACCTTGGTACTTGTCATATTTTTTGTGGGGACACCTCGTCGATCTTCCAAACGGGTCTAGTTGTGACGACCCAAGAATACGACAAGTATCAGACCCGCCTAGGAGATAAATGAGGTGTCCCCATCAAAAGTATGGTAAGTACCAGGGAGTTTGGAAGATCGGTGAGGGTGTGCAAACTTTAGTCGCACATCGCATAGGGAGAGATTGTTGGGCTAGTTAATAACCTCTAGCCTCCTTAACATGGCACAATGGGTTTTAAAGCCTTGAGGCCCATGGGCCAAAGAGAACAATATTGTGCAATGTTAACGGGGTCAGGGCATTACAAATAGTATAAGAGAAGACCTCGACAGTGTGTGAGGCCACAACGGGAACACTGTGCCGAAAGGGGGGAAGTTTGTAAGACCTAAGAATATAGTAAGTACAAGACCCTCCTAAAAGATCGGTGAGGTGTCTCCACCAAGAATATGACAAGTACCAAGGGGTTTGGGTGATCGGTGAGGGTATGCAAACTTTAGTCCCACATCTCCTAGGGAGAGACCTAGACTAGTTAATAATCTCTAACATCCTTAATATAGCACAACACGTTTTAAAGCCTTAAGGCCCATGGGCCAAAGAGGACAATATTGTGCAAAGTTAATGGGGACGGGATGTTACAAATGATATTAGAACTGACCCTGACAGTGGACGTTGTGTTGAAAGGGGAAAGATTCTGACACCCAAGAATATGGCAAGTACTAGACCCACCTAGGAGATCGATGAGATGTTCCCACCAAGAATAAGATAAGTACTACAATGTTTGGGAGATCAGTAAGGATTTACAAACTTTAGTTTCACATCGCCTACGTGACTATCCAAACCAGGAATAAGGGTAAGAGTCCTGCCCTCACAGGCGTGATCTCGCGATCTCATTTTTTCTAATTTACATGTAACTAAAAGTTGGTTTTTTTTTTTAACATCCAAGCGGCTCTTTCTTTTAACACACAAAAATCTATTTTACATCAAAATATAAAATCAAGTATTTAAATACCTCAATGCCTGGTGGCAACGTCAACTATTTGTTATATGTTTCAAAACATAGTCTAAGGGGAAGTAAATAAAATCAATTCAAAATGTATCATCCCTAACACCATTATTTAATATCTCATAAAAATCAAATTAAATGTCTCTATTATTATAAAAAAAAAAAAAAACCATCATGCCTCTTCTTCAACATCCTATTGCTTTTGGCCTCCAATGCAATCCACGCATTCACACTAGATCAAGAACTCCCACAATGGGAGCTCATATGATACCAGAAACAGTTCAGTCAACTGGGATTAATGAAAAATGACTCCCGGTGGTGTTCAGTGGGTAATGCAAGAAATGGCAATCATCAAATCAACGGTTGTGTTCCTCACCCTTACAAAGCATGCATATGCAGTAGAACAAGAGAGACTTGCATCAAGTTAATTATTTTAATGTCATATTGCATATAACGTTCCCATATGTAAGATGTGTTTATTGATGCATGTATGATCCTATGCTTTTAACTCTCTGAGCTGTCAAGCCCACCCCTTTATTATCACTCTCAAATACAGATGATGAAGTATGTGAGTGCTTAGATTGTATTGGAGGCTAGGAGCAAAATGATGTTGAAGAAGATGCATGACAATTCTTTTTTTATTTTAATGATAGAGACATTTAATTTTATTTTTATGAGATAGGTGTTGGATGATATATTGTGAATTGATTTTATTTACTACCCCTTAGACTATATTTTGAAACTTGTAATAAATAGTTGATATCACCACCAGGCATTAAGGTATTTAAATACTTGAGTTTATATTTTGATGTGAAATAGATTTCCAAGTGTTTAAGAGAAAGAGCTGCTTAGATGTTACAAAAAAAAAAACAACTTTTAGTCATATGCAAGTTTAGAAAAATGTGATTACGAGATCACCGCCTGAGGTTGGGACTCTTACCCTTATCCCGCATTCGGGTTGTCACAGCCTAGGGGGAGATTACTGGACTAGTTGATAACTTCTAACCTCCTTAACATGGCATAACGCGTTTTAAAGCCTTGAGGATCATAAGCCAAAGAAAACAATAGTGTATCACGGTTAATGGAGCCAGGGCATTACAAATACGCATTTTAAAGTATTGAGCCCATGGGCCAAAGAGGACAATATTGTGCCAAGGTTAAAGGGGCAAGAGAGTTACATCACCAATCTCTCAGGCGGGTCTGGTTTTGTCGTATTCTTGGGTGTCACACTCTACCCTTGAGGAAATTCACCTAAACCCTGATAGTGTCGTACACAAAATATGATTCACACACGTGTACAGGCCCCATACGCCATTGATGCAGCAAGTGGAGTTGCCCAATTAAACTAAACACAATTAACGCACACCAATAGGAATAGTGTGGCAAAATAGGTTAATTGACAGTGGAGCCCATACCCATACACTTGTGCACCTCAGACCACCTCCAATAGATGGTACAACTTACAAATGAATGAATTAATATTTTAGATCACCCCAATGTGGGCCACTAGTGCCAATTGGGAATCAACCCAATAATGGGAGAAAACCCATTTATTTTTCAAACCTGTCTTAGTAAACTTAAGTTACCATATAAAGAATTATTAGCAAAACACATTTTATTTCTAAACAAACCTCAATAAACAAAAGTTACCATATTTGTCGAAGATTTAGGCTATATTTGGTAGCCAAGAGAAGAAAAAATAAAAGAAAAAAGTACACTTTTTGTACTTTTTTCCTTGTGTTAAGAATTTTTCTTTGCACTTGGTATGTTTTCACCCAAGAAAGATTCCCTTTTAAATTCAAAATTTTCTCTTGGAAATTATGAAATTTTCTTTTCCTCTCTAAAAATTTTCCTACCAAAACACAAGAAAACGTGAGAAAATAAGAAAACATCATAAGACAAAAAATAAATGATTACACAATGATTTCCTATGTATCTCTCTCTTAAAATTCAAAATTTTTGAATTTTTTTTCTTTTCTTTTCTCTGGTAACCAAACACACGTACTCTTTTTATTTTCTCACAATTTCTTTTCTTTTCTTTTTATTTTCTCACAATTTGAACTGAGGGAGAGAAGGGGGGACAGTGTTGGGGAGAAAGAGGTGCAGAAAGAGTGACGGATGAGAGAAATAGAGAGAAAAAAAGGTTTCTATGAAATCACCGAGGTGACGAGATCCACCGCCCTGGCTGAACCCATCCCCTTTTCCACTGTATGAAAACTGATCTTGCCTTCCTGAGCCACCGCTCTTGTTCGATTTAGGTATTTTTTTTTTCTAATCCTCGATTTATATTGAATTTCATCAGAGAATCCCTGAATAATTAACTTGCGGCTACCCTGTTTTAGTTCTAATTTCCACCGATTTCATAATCCATCCGAGTTGATTCTACACATCCGATTAGAGCAAGACTTTGGGGCATTCAAGGCCTCCCAAGTGAAATCACCGAGGTGACAAGATCCACCGCCTGGCTGAACCCATCCCCTTTTTCCATCGTATGAAAACTGATCTTCTTGCCTTCATCGAGCCACCGCCTTGTTCGATTTAGGTTTTTTTTTTTCTAATTCTTGATTTATATTGGTATTGAATTTCTTCGAGAATCCTCAATTCTTAACTGCGGCTACTCTGCTTTAGTTCTAATTTCCATCGATTTCATAATCCATCCGAGTTGATTCTACACATCCGATTAGAGCAAGACTTTGGGGCATTCAAGGCCTCCCCAAGTGAAATCACCGAGGTGACGAGATCCACCGCCTCGGCTGAACCCATCCCCTTTTTCCACCGTATGAAAACTGATCTTCTTGCCTTCCCGAGCCACCGCTCTTGTTCGATTTAGGTATTTTTTTCTAATTCTCAATTTATGTTGGTATTGAATTTCATCGAGAATCCTCAATTCTTAACTTGGCTACCTGTTTTAGTTCTAATTTCCAGCCTGATTTCACAATTCATCTGAGTTGATTCTACACATCAGATTAGAGCAAGACTTTGGGCATTCAAGGCCTCCCCAAGAGAGATCTTCGACCATGGTTTGAAGAGGATCTGACTCTGATCTGTTGCTATTAAAAATCAGTTTATATTGCTTGCCATGGATTTTTTTTTTTTTTTTTTTTTTTGAGCTTTTACCTTTCTTTATTGGTATACTTTGTAGTTTTTATTTGTTGAACGTTGCTTAAAGAAGATGTGGGAGTATGATAACAAGTCTGGCATGAATTGTAGGAATATTATGTTGATAATTAGTTGATAGAGTCAGTAGGAAAAACAAGGGGAGATTGATTCCCTTGGATTGTAAGGGATTGATTCAGGAGAGTCACTATGGTTTGTGTGAATATTTTGATTGAATGGCATGAGTGTTGGGAATAGTGGGGCACAGGGCAGAGTCAGGTTCGTTGGGGTCAAAAGGCCTCTGATTAAACTCCTCCTCAAAAGGTACACACACTAGCTTTATATTCAGCCAAGTCTCCTGGAGTGGAGTTGGGTTGATTTGCTTTTAGACCTTAATACTGTTGTACATGATGATGACTCCTATTTCCTTTCAATCCCTACTATTTCTAATTAGTACGCTTAGGTTTGCATTCATATATTTATTATACTTGGTACTACTAGCTACTAGGCTACAGTTTACTATTCCGGGTTTGCTTTCATTGTGTGTGTTTCTGTGTATTCCACAGTTGATGATGGAAACATGGATGGGAAGGAGGAGCCCAAAAGGCAGAAGTAGTCTGAGACTATTTGTATTGATATTTCTAGGCAAAGTCCATTTGTCTGTAACCCTTTGGAATCTCTTGTTCTCTCTTGTGGCCACCTAAACTTTTGCATTGATTTTACCACAAGCTTCTACTGCCTGGCAGTGGCTCTTTGCCTGTGTGACCTGACCAACAGTCACCCCCACCAAAAAAAAAACCTACCCTAACCATTTCAAGTTGCACCAATAGGATTTTCTACAAGTTCAGGACCTAATTTGGCCATATGGGCCTTAAAATCGACAATTGAATCTAAGGGTGTAAATTAGCTTGGTTCTAGGTATTTGGCTCAGTTTTGGTTTGGGTCAAAAGAGATATGTTGGAACCGACTCGGTTTTGACATGTGATACACTAACTGAGTTGAGCTCGGTTTGGTTTTTATTTGGTTACATTTGGTTCCTATGAAACTGCAAGTTGAATTTTGAGAAACTGCTTGCTATTAGGTAAATACGAAATACAAAGAAACTAACCCACTAACCCTAGCTAGATGAATTGATAAACTAATATCAGTAAGTGAGACTACTCACTCATCACATGAAGGATTGGACAAAAAAAAAAAAAAGATGAAGAGACGATTGTAGACACAACGTGAAGCTTAGAAGTTCGGAACACCATGATTGTCAATCTTCTCCTATTGAATGGGGTGTATTGGTTCTAGTTTAGAGTTGGGAGATGAGAGATTTGAGAGATGAGAGATTTGAGAGATTGGGAGATATCTTCCCTAGCCGAGGGCGCCTGAGAATGAAGATGAAACCCATCTACCCAAGGTCTTGGCTACCATAGTTGGGAAGGAGTGCTTGACAAGGGAGAATATGCAATGAAGTGAAAAGTAAACCAGCTGCACAACTCCAATTCCAAAGCTTCTACAATGGGACTCTTCATTTAGATAAATAGAATAGAAAAGCTAAAGGACTTTCCTTCCTTCTTCATTGATATTATTTAAAATTTTTTATTTTGAAACTATGCCATGGGAGTTGTGTCATAATAAGAATAAGACATTGTACAATTATACATAATACATCTGACTTCTAATGTCCCTATTCGATTTTGAATTTAACTAGACTGGGGTAATAAATGCTATTAAATTCGGTTTTCGGTTCTTTGGTTGAATCTGGGACCTAGTCGAACCGAAGTAAATACTCTGGTACTCAAATCGGATTTGAACCGAATTTATTCGGCTCGGTTTGAACAGATTAATTCGGCTTGATTTCGTCTCGGTATTCGATTTCGATTACAAATTGACACCCTTAATTGAAACTTGCAATCGAAACATACTAGGTTTCAGTCAAAATTTGCAATATTACGAAATATTTTGGTTTCAAGCCAGGTTTCAAAACTTGGTTGTGAATATGAGCTATTGCTCATATAGTTTCCTCTTATTAGTTTATGATTACAACAACAACAAAATTTTTTAAACCAAATCAACAGGTACACTACAAGTTTGAGCTTGTGGCTGAGACATTATTCCTCACTTTAAATCTCATAGATAGATTCTTAGCATAGCAAACAGTGGTGAGGAAGAAGCTCCAATTAGTTGGAGTGACAGCCATGTAATGTAGGACTAGCTTTGACAAGCAAACTAGACCCAAAACTGCAGGAAAGTTAAACCAAAGAACAACCAATAACCACCCAACAGTAAACAGTAATAACAGTCCAATAATAATCTGTCAACAGTCCTTAAAGCAACCTGAATTATCAGATCCAGAATTGGGTTTCAACAGTCTACAAACCATAACAAAACAGTAACAACTTCAACAGTTGATCGATTTCAGACCACCATTATCGATTAGGACAGAACAATAATAAATCAAATAAACATAACCAGAACTTCAGAAGACCCTAAGAGATTCAGATTAGCAGCAATAAGGATCCACAACCTTAAGACAACAACATAAAATCAATCACAGCAATCGATCTCAATTCTGGACACAGCAGGTCACTAAAAGGCAAGAAAAGGGTGATTTCGAATATCTCACAACTGGCAGAACAGAATCATCCAGAATTAGGGTCGAACCTTACAGGTATAGGGAGGAACAATCGACCAAAAAATTGGGTCAATCGAACAATCAAATCTGGTTCTTCCAGCAGGGCCGATTGCTCTGTTTTGCATAAAATTTCTGGGCAGAAACAGATTGGAACATACCTGATCTGCAGCAGTGTTAATCCTTTGAGAATAGATCAAAATATAAGGAGAATAATAGAACTTTAAGAAGACCTCATGGACTTCACGCCTCATTGAGTCACTAGGATCACACACTAAGTCCTTCTTCTTTGATCAGACACAAGGAACAACCATGGAGAATCCCAACGACGACAAGATTAATAGCTTTCTTTTAAAATTCAAAATCGTGGGCCTATGATATTGCCCTCCTCTTTATTTATAATCATGATGGGTTACTAAAACTGATTACATAAGTTACTAAAAACTGAAACTGTAAAAGGAAACTAGATCTGAAACTGAAATTAGAAACTAGTGTAAGACTGAAAATTGAAACTAATTTAGAAACTTAAGAAGCAACTAATAACCCCATTAGCAGACCAAATCGTGGGCTGACTTGGACCAGATCTAGTCGACCACCTTCTTATGCCTCCTGGTGTAGACCTTCGGTGCTGCATCACCATGCTCTTAGCGTGTATGAAGAGGTTTCTATTCTTGTTGTGGAGGATTTAATTCTACTATTAGATAAGGCCTACACAAGGAAAGAAGTTCTTGACATGGTTCTTTTTTCTCTTTTTCCTTCATAACTCTTGATCAATTGGATGGATCTTTTTATTTTTTGAACCAAACCCTCTTCTATGATCACAGGAGAGAGATTGATGCTCTATTCCAACCTCCTATGTGTTCGTGAGAAGATTCCTTAAAGTTGCTTTCCTTGTGATCAACAACCATGGTGCTTAAATGTTAATTTCTAGTTGAAATTTTCCTCATATGACTTTGGGCCATCTTGACCTTATCTCCTTCCCTCTATCTTTGTTAGTGGTAGCTGGAATCTTCACTGCTCAATTTACTCTTAATGGGTCCAGGCAATGGATAACGACTAGTGAGTGGCCCTCCTCATTTTTGAAGAAAATTTCAAGATTTAATGATATTGAGTTTTGAGAGTAAGGTTATGCTTCTCCTGTGCTATAGGAAATGCTTAAAGTTGATTGCTGGTTTTCATCAAAAAGTTAGAACATGCAAGCTCATTTTTTTTGGGGGGTTGTAGGAAGTACATCACATTTAAGTTTCAATATACTACAAAGTCTGAACCTGCTGTATTTCTTTTGGAAAATAGATATTTGGGTGATTGAATTTGGATTAACACTATGAATTGGATTTTTGGGGTTGGCATCACTGTGCGACAGAAGTTGCCAAACTGGGTTTTGTTGTCGAAGCCAAACTGGATTAACACTATGAATTGGATCTTTGGGGTTGTGCTTGCAGATGTGATTACAATGAGGTAATCTCAAAATTAGAAGCCTCACTTGTCTCTGTATGAATTATTACAGCTTTTCATATTGTTAACAATTTGAAAATTAAAAACATATATTGAAAATTAATATATCAAAGAAACAAAGCTCATTACTCATGTAGAAAAACTTAATTATTGGATACTTTTTGGTTAACACTGACCCTTATTTTATTCCTGCAGATAATAAGGTTGGCCAATCATTTATTCCATACATGATTGCAAAGGTGATATTGCCTCTTAACTATCTATGATTTTTGTATGGAATTCAATCTTGATTCGTCTTCTATCTGGAGCAAAAATGGAGCAAAAAAAGATGTTAAAATACACTAATTGCCCCTTAGAAAAAAAAACAGCATTGGGAATTTTTCTTTTCACATTCTTGTTAAGTTTCAGGTATCTTTTCATTATTCAGGTTAACTTATAGACATGAAGATTTTTTCTTGGGAGTTTTAGTCATTAAAATCCTTATTGTCATGCTACAATGCCATTCATGTTCCTTTTCTCTGCATCTGCAAATTCTTGATGGCATCTAGGTGTCCATCAACAATGTTCATGTTAAGTATATTGATGAGCATATTAGCATGGTATTTTAGTAAATCTTTTTCAATGTTGCTGTAATTTGCTTTTTTTTTTTTTATTCAGATATTTAGATGTTCCTCTTGCATTTTCATTTCCTTTTTTATTGTGTTGACTTGTTTTTAGCTTTTCTAGCTATAATTCGTCACAATGGTTATTGTTCAAGCAAATATGATATGTTAATACTAGTAGGCTGATGAATATAAAGAAAAATTTAATTTAATCTTTTAAGCACTTAATGATTTGTTGTTCTATTTTAGTTTAAACTTGAAAGAATTCCATGTGAGACTTCTAGATTATTATTACTTTTCTTTTTTTACTATGCTTTATTGTGTTTTTGACTTTTGATTGACATTCTCCATTATACAATTTGTTTGATATTTTACCACTTCATTACTTGTTGGTTGCACAAGTGATTAAAGGCTTATTCTGGGCATATTGATTTGGTTCAATAGTATTAGTACAGACCAAAGCAACAACACAAGAAACCCACGATCGAAGTGGATGATAGAGTAGTAACCCAAGACTTAAAACAGGTATATATTGTGGAATTAACATAAGCACTAATAAAGTAACAAAATTGAGCAAGATATTCAAACCGAGGGCTGAAGACAAAGAATCAAGGTGATTTTGCACCACCAGTCACTAAGTTTAGAAGGACCTCATACTTCCATTGAGCAGACCTTTATTGGTATAATATTGAACCCCAAAATATGAGACCAAAGGGCTCGATAGAGAGCACCAAATTCTAGAATCAATAACAACAAATCTGGGCAGAAAAACAGAGTATCAGCTCAGCAAAAATATAGAAACTTTAGAGCAGTAGATTACGTGGATAGGATCCTCCAAAATAGGGATCGAGTAGTCATCTCAGATAGTAAAATCAGTCCACAAAAAATTGACAAGGATCAGGTGGCTAGATAGAATAATATGTGGCAAAAAACTTCAACCTTTAGAAAATCTTCCATAATAGGGTAAATTCTTCATATAGGCTAGATTCCAACTTTAGTCTTCATTCTTCATATAGGCTAGATTCCAATGAACCAGAAAGGGAGAAGAAAAGTGACATTAGTCTATCTTCCTTGTATGCTTAACTAGGGCGGTAGAGGAAGGTAGGCAACATGAGGATTGTTACAACTAGAATTGACACTAGCCCTTGAAGGACTTAAAAACTTCAAAGTAGGAGAAAGAGAAAGGAGGGGAGGCTATCTGAGATTGCTAGAGACTTAGTTATCGTATCTAACAGTCTCCTCCAAAATCACTAAAAATATTAAGAAGAGGTTACATGAATTTATAAAGATAATCCTTGTACGATAAGAAAAATAAAAAAGGAAAGCCATACTTGCAAGGAAACTAACCAAATAAGACAAGTAATAAAGAAAGAAACTAAATCTACCAAACAACTTGACCAAGCCATGATAAGGGGGCATTCTCTCTTATTGTGGTACACATAATATGGGTGTACAAGGGTACAATCTGTGATTTTAACAAAAATCCCATGGAAAAAAGTTAGCTGGGATCCCATTGTAATTGTTTTAGAGTGTTTCTTTATATGTGCCTACAGACATGATGACAATGAGGTAATTTCAAATTTTTTTTTTTTGGATGAATAAATAATTCATTACCAAGAGAAGAAGAATATACAAAGGAAGAGGGGGGGGAGGCCTTAGCCAACAAAGGAAAACCAAAGGCCAAAATCCAAAATCTAAAGCAAACTAAAATAAGTACAGAGTAAAATCACCAACAATGGCTAGCAAAAAAGGGGGAGCAATGGGAGAGCCGAAGTGCCATTAAGTTGGGGGGGGGACAAAGTCAACTTGGAGGTTAGGAAGCAACGATGTGGGAGTTTCTGGGGGGTGGTGAGGACCGAGCGGGTCTGAAGGGATGACGCTTTAGATGTGACATCAAGTAGATAGCTTTCCAAATCTTATCCGGAGAATGGGATTTGGAAGTCCATCTACGAATGTTCTGTTCCATCCAGAGGTGGTTAATAGTAATGGAAAAGGCTAATTTGCCAATAGAGTCGTAGATAGAGGACCCAACAAAAGTCATATCAATCCAGTTCCATTCTCTGTCAAAGGGGAGAATGGATCTTCTGGTAGGCCAACACTTGGATAAGACACTTGTTGCGGATCCGAATTCCATGGACTGAAATTGGATCACTTATGGCCCATTTGGACACTCAATAAACAATCACAATAACCAAAAGCAGGTTTGTATTGAACTAAAACTTCAACTAAATGGCAGTTTTGTAAACTTGAAATTCTAACAAAGAATGGAAATTTTGTAATTAATGGGACTCACCATAGGAATAACAAGTCAAGGGATAAATCATTTCATAAAGACAAGGGTATTCTCGGAAGGGTAAACAACATAGTGGGAAGATGTAATTAATAAGAAAAGCAATGACAACCTGAAAGTTAGGGGTAAAGGTATTAATTAAATTGAATAAAGGAGAATAGCACGAGTTGTCTTCAACCACTTGATACCCAAAACCAGAAAACAGCGGCAAGGAGGACCGGAGGACTAGCGAGAGAGAAAGCTTTTCCCTAGGACACGGTTTGGTTGAAGATTTTAGATGGAGGGTCGCTTCGATCAAAGCTGCTAAACCTTATAGTTATCGGTTCCAGCAACCAGGAATCTGAGGACTTGAGGCTGCTGAAACAATAATGGCGGAAGAAACTCAGAATTATCTAGATGCAGATCTGGGTTTGATTTTTCACAGTTGGAAAATCCCTTAATGCCTTCATATTAGAATCGCCTGTAGAGGAGGATCTTATACTTAAAGACCAAACCCTTCAGACTAGAGATAAGGGAGTCGAAGCACTTCTTTCAATTCTGCTGTACCGCAAGTTGCAGGAAACGAAACAGAAAAGGCAAGAGTAGAGATTGGAAGAGAAGAAGGAAGTGAAGGGTTTTCAGTACCTTCCTTGCTGGACTATTAAGATACTAGAAAAGAAGAGAGAACGAGGAGAAAGAAAGACAGGAGAAGAGAGATCGCAGGGAAGAAGAAGAAAAGGGGGCAGGGAGGGTGCTCGCGGAGAGAAGAAGGGGGGAAGACAGCCATGTAGTAGGGTTTCACAACTCAATTCATTCTTCATTAATCAACTCTTTAATTCCTTGGTTACATGCCTTAATATAAAATATGATCAAATTAAAATCTAATAAAATATAAACAAAATAAAACTAAAATGGAAAATTTCTACTTACCCAATTGCTATCCCAAAAAAACCTAAAATAAAAGATAACAAATATTCTAAAATAAAATAAAATCCTTGAATATTCTAATAATCTTGAACCCAAATCAGTATCCTGGAATCTAAATTGGACTGGTTATTGGTCTGGTTTTAGAGTGGGTTTGGGTCGGTCCATTGTAGCATTGCTACATCAACACCTTTCTAGATGGGGGAAGAAAGGGGCAAGAGAAGAAGAGTGAGGGATGTCCTCTATACCTAGGGGACAGAGGCAATAGGCAGGGTTGGCTGGGATGTGACGATGAATGAGAAAATATTGAGTAGGCAGGCAATTTGACAGACAATGCCATAGAGTAAAGCTATAATGGGGAATGTGGCTTTTGAACTAAACCACCCTGTACCATGGAACTACCGGGGAGGGGCTTCGAATGAAAGACCATGAGGAGGCGGAAGAAAAGGTTTCATTAGGGAGAGAGGACCATATGTCTAGAAGGGGGGAGAGGTGGGAGGGGACTAGCCAGTGGGGGAAAGGATAGAGGAGACTAAGGCATAGAAAGATAGAGGAGACTAAGGCATTAAAAGAAAGACCTGAAGAGTAGATGACTGGGGGATGAGGTGAGGGGATAAGGTGAGAGGATGCCAGGGATCCTTCCAGAGGGAGATAGACTAGCCATTACCAATCTTGAAAGAGATGGCAGAGAGAGCTAAGGGTCTATGCTCGAGAATCTTTCGCTAGATCCCGGATGTATAGTTGATGGAGGGAGCAGTCCAAAGGGACTTGAGCAGACTAGAGTAAATCTAGTCAACCCAAATACTCTTATGCTTGGACACAATCTTGCAGATGAGCTTGAGGATCCCAACTAAATTGGTGGTTTTGATTCTTCTAATCCTAAGACCACCTTCAGCTTTAGGAAGGCAAACATTTTTTTAGCTTAGGGGTCTTAGGAATATAGAGGAATCAGGGCCCTTAAAAAAAAAAGAACAAAAGAGACCCTTAAAGGATTTGATGACTGAAGCAAGGAGGGAAAGGTACCAGATTAGTAAAGATACATGGATTGAAGGACCGATCTAGCCAAGGTAAGGCGGCTAGCAAAAGAGAGAAGCTTGCCTTTCCAAAGATGGAGCCTTTTCCTAAGGTTATCGAGCATGGGGGCACAGTGATGGACAAAAAGCCTGGAGGAAATAAGGGGAAGCCCTCAAATATTTAATAGTCAGGGAGCCGAGCGGGATACCAGCAAGCTTAGAAAGAGTGCCTCGGACATCAGGCGAAACACCAGAATTAAAGATATTGGACTTGAGAAGGTTAATGCTTAGCCCCGAGAAGGATTCAAAGGATTGGAGAGTGGATATGATGGTGGAGAAGAAAAGGAATTGACCTTGGAAAATATCATAATGTCATTGGCGAATAAGTGGGAGAGAAGAAGGGATTTACATTTTGGGATGGGAGGAATAAGGTGGAGGTCAGTAATAGATTAAATGCAATGAGAGAGGACCTCCAAATAGAGAGAAAAGCAAAGGAGAGAGGGGGCATCCTTGACGAATGCCACGTCATGAGGGAAAGTACTCGGCCGGGCTCTCGTTCACTAGAACAGAGAAACGAGTGGAGGAGATGCAAGCATGGATCTAATGGACAAAAGATGGCAGGAAAGACATCTGGGGCAGCACATTAGAGATGAAATCCCAGCTAATGGTATCAAGGCTTTGTGAATGCCAATCTTAAGGAGGGTTGCCAGGCATGGATCTTCCTGTCAAAACCACGAACAATCTCATGACAAAGGATGTCGTCAAAGATACTTTTACCTGTAATAAAGACCGATTGATTGGGGATGATGAGTGAGTCAATGACTTGATGGATCCTATTGGCAAGGATTTTGGTAATGAATTTGTAAAAGAGATTACAGAGAGAAATGGTTCTGTTGTCATTCATGAAAACCGCACCTTTTTTTTTGGATGAAACACAGGAAGGTGTGGTTAATCTCCCCAATTTGGTTCGGGTTGTAGAAGAAGCTATGCATTGTAGAAATAAGATCATTTCTTATAGTGCTCCAACAGGCAGAGAAGAAGCCCATACTGAAGCCATCAGGGCCCAGAGCTTTGTTGGATTTGTGGGAGAGGATGGCCGAGATAATTTCCTTCCGCTAGGAATGGATTGGAGAAAAGGAATAAAATCATCAGGGACAAACTTGTTGAGGAGATTATAGCGGATGGGGGTGGGGGTAGCGGGAGGGCTAAAGAGCCTCTGGAAGTGAGAGGTTGCTTCTGCTTGATGAGATCCGGGGTAAAAAGTTTAGTCCCAGAGAAGGAGATAAGCATCGGGATGGAGTTGGCATTATCTCTAGCTTTGAGGGAGCGATGGAATTAATCCAAGTTAGAATCACCCAAATTCAAGCCATTTGATTCGAGCTTTCTGGTGGAGGAAGCTCTTTTCCTGATCGAGAAGTTGGGAAAGGTCAAAAGTTGCAGCTTTCTCTTACTTAGCAAGGATCGGGCTGAGGAGATCGTGTTGGAGCTTGGCTTGAATAGAGTGGAGCTTGCCTCGGCCAGAGGAGACTCGAGAGATATTCCTGACGGTGGTGGTGTTCCAGAGCTTTAAGGCATATTTAGCACTCTTATGCCTACTGGCAAAAGCAAGGAGGGGGGATAAGGAATAAGGGGTGTGATTGTTCCAGGCATTATAGACAAGAGAATGGACTTCCAGGTTGAGAGATCCACATGTCAATGAACTTGAAAGGCTTAGGACCAAAGGAGCGGAATAGAAGGACATGGATTGAGATGGGGCTATGGTAAGAGATCCCAGGGAGGCCAAATCTGGCGTGAGAAGGGAAGGAGTCAAGGTAGGCTTCATTAACGAGGGCCTTGTCAAGCTTACAAGTGACCTGGAGATTACCGGCTCTTTTGTGGTGCCAAGTGAGATTAGCACCAGACCATTTGATGTCAGTGAGACTAAGATCATCAATGCAATCATTAAAAGAATCCACTACTTGAGAATCAATGGAGATAACTCCTTGTTTTTAATGATTGAACTAGATAACATTGAAGTCTCCAGCAATGCCCCAAGATCTGGGACCAATAGTTTTGGAGAAGGAAAGAAGACAATCCCATAAGGGAAGACGGAGAGAGGCCAGTTGTGGGCATAAATGATAGAGAGAAAGCAAATGAAGGGCCGGAGTGATGAGAAATAGAGATGTGGATAGCTTGGGCCAAAGAGAAAAACAAGAGATGTTGAAAAAGGAGGGATCCCAAATAATCCAGATCCTTCCATTAGGGCTATAGAGGTAGGTAACTGGCAAAGAAAGACAAAGAGGGAGCAATCGACGAAGCTATACGAGAGGCATTGGCTTCTAGGACCCTGGTTTTGAGTAGACAACAGAAGTTGGACTGGGAGGAGCGCATACAAGATCTGATTTTCGATTGTTTAGTCGAGGAATTTGGACATCGGACATTCCATATGGTCCAAGGAATTTGAAGCTGCACTTGTCTCTTGTTTGTACCGTGAAAGGTTTTCAGATTGTTAGTAATTTGGAAATGAAAACATATATTTAAATTGGAAGGTTATGTAATCAAATTGATAAGTTCTCTTTCCTTCTTTGTGGTAGGCTTAACAATTAGTTGATAAAAGAGAATAATGTTAGAAAAAAGGCCGACTTGCTCCTGCAACGAGCTGGAAAATTATCAGGGTGTGTGTGTGTGTGGTGATCATTAAATGATTAATTTAAACTTTAAAAAATAATCTAAAATATTCTACCTTATCATTTTATTAGAGTATTGTGTGATGTGCATGATGATTGGTTCTCTTGGTTTTGAATTATAAAATGGTTAGAAGTTCATTACTCAGGCGAAAACTTTCGAAAAAACAAAAGTGATTGTTCAGGCAGAAAAACTTTAAAATTGATACTTCTTTATTTAAACTAACACTTATTTTTTTTCCTGTAAATGATAAGATTGATTAGTCCTTCATTTCATACGACACAGGTGATAATGCTTCTTAACTATCTACACTTTCTATATCATTCAATCTTGATTCTTTTATTTAGAGAAAAAAAGATATTAAAATATATTAATTAATCCCCTGAGGAAAAAGACAATATTGATAATTATTTATTGCACATTCTTGTTATGTTATATGTATCTTTTCATTTTTTTCTGGTTAGCTCTTACTCTTAGAAATGAATACTTTTCATGGGATTTTGGTCTTTGAAATCTTTAATGTTATGCTACACCACCATTAATATTCTTATTCTGCATTTGCAGATTCTTAATGTCATCTAGGTGTCCATCATCAATGTTCATATTATGTATATTAATGAGCAAACTTACATGATACTTCTTACATTTTGATTTCATTTTTTATAGCATTGATTTGCTTTAACTTTTCTGGCTATAATTGATTATAGTGGCTGTTGTTCAAGTGAATATGATATGTTAAAACTAGTAGGTTGATGGATATATATATATATATATATATATTTTTGAACATGTTTTATTGTGTTTAACTTTTGATTGACACTCCCAATTGTCCAGTTTGCTTAATATGACGCTACTCATTACTAGTTGTTTACATAAGTGATAGGAGTCTTACTATTATGGGCATTTTGATTTGAGTTAATAGGATTATGTATAGACCAGAGTAGCAGCACAAGAAACCCACAGTAAAGTGGATAGATTAGTGGTGGCAGGATATTGATAGGGTAGGCAGCATAGGGTAGGGTAAGGTAGGGGTTAGGATACAGGAAAAGGGTAGGGGATGGCATACAAGAATGGCAATCTAAGTCTAGGTCTCTCACAATCAACTATCCCAATTGATGAAAAACAAATCTCAGTTTGAAATTCGCGTCAAACAGGCAGAATGTCTATATATATATATAAAAGAATAAACTTCCTTACGAGCAAGCGGACCTTTGTGTCACAAACATTGAGTTTAGCATAAAATGGTTGGACAATTTGTGTAACTATGAAAGCCTTATGTGTTGAAATTTTTTAAATCATGCATTATGACTTCCTCCCTCATAACTAGGTTTCTTTGCCACAAGCATTGAAATTCACGTCAAATAGGTGGAATGTCTATATACCGAAAAATAAAATAAAATGAAATACAATAACAAACTCCCTTATGAGTAACCGGGCTTCTTCACAAACGTGGAGTATCATGTAAACAGGTTGGACAGTCTGTGTCAACTAATGAAGCGAAAAAAAAAAAAGTAATAATAAAATAAAAACTAACAGACTCCCTTCTGAGTAATCGGGCCTTTTCGTCACAAACATTAAGTTTCGTGTAAAAAGGTTGGACAGTATGTCAACTAATGAAGCCGAAAAAAATTAATAATAAAATAAAAACTAATAGACTCCCTTCTGAGTAACCGGGCCTCTTCGTCATAAACGTTGAGTTTCGCGTAAAAAGGTTGGACAGTCTGTATCAACTAATCAAGCCGAAAAAAAAAAGTAAGAATAAAATAAAAACTAGTAGACTCCATTCTGAGTAACCGGGCCTCTTCTTCACAAACGTTGAGTTTCACGTAAAAAGGTTGGACAGTCAGTGTCAACTAATCAAGCCGAAAAAAAAAGTAATAATAAAATAAAAACTAGTAGACTCCCTTCTGAGTAACCGGGCCTCTTCGTCACAAACGTTGAGTTTCGCGTAAAAAGGTTGGACAGTCTATGTCAACTAATCAAGCCGAAAAAATAAGTAAGAATAAAATAAAAACTAGTAGACTCCCTACTGAGTAACCGGGCCTCTTCGTCACAAATGTTGAGTTTTGCGTAAAAAGATTGGACAGTTTGTGTCAACTAATCAAGCCGAAAAAAACTGAATAATAAAATAAAAACTAGCGAACTCCCTTCTGAGTAACCGGGCCTCTTCGTCACAAACGTTGAGTTTCGCGTAAAAAGGTTGAAAAGTCTGTGTTAACTAATCAAGCCGAAAAAAAATTAATAATAAAATAAAAACTAGCAGACTCCCTTCTGAGTAACCGGGCCTCTTCGTCACAAACGTTGAGTTTCGCGTAAAAAAGTTGGACAGTCTGTGTCAACTAATCTAGTCAAAAAAAAATGTAAGAATAAAATAAAAACTAGTAGACTCCCTTCTGAGTAACCGGGTCTCTTCATCACAAACGTTGAGTTTCGCGTAAAAAGGTTGGACAGTCTGTGTCAACTAATCAAGCCGAAAAAAAGTATCAATAAAATAAAAACTAGCAGACTACCTTCCGAGTAACCGGCCTCTTCGTCACAAACGTTGAGTTTCACGTAAAAAGGTTGGACAGTCTATATTAACTAATCAAGCCGGAAAAAAAAGTAAGAATAAAATAAAAACTAGCAGACTCCCTTCCAAATAACTGGGCCTCTTCGTCACAAACGTTGATTTTCGCGTAAAAAGGTTGGACAGTCTGTGTCAACTAATCGAGCCGAAAAAAAAGTAAGAATAAAATAAAAACTAGCAAACTATTGTTGAAGGTTCCAACAATCCCAAACCTAGAGGTTTTAGGTGGAGAATATGTGAAGGCATCAGTATCCGATATATATTAATTAAGGTAGAATGGTATGATATGCTGACATATATTATTAAAATATGAAGGCGTTGCATATTAGGTTACAACCCATTTCTAATCGGGTCAATTACATTCAAAGATGCCCAAATTTTTCAAGGAAAAAAAAATAAGAATAAAAAATGAAGAGGCTGAACTGCTGGGTACATTTACCCTGAGAATAGATTCTTCAATGATTCCTTATCAAGTTCGAGATACTCAATGTTTCATTATCAATTTTGTCAACATCTATCACTTGGATTAGGGTTACTGAGCTCGGCATAGTGAATTAAACCCTGCATTTTGGGTTTTCAATTGTGGTATAGAACAATTACTTCTTTTACAAAACCGTGAAGATTATGAAACATCTGTCCATCCGTTGCCACAAAATCGAAATAATTTAGAAATTTGTCCACTAGCCAAAGCAAAACTAACAAACTCAAACTTTTCAAAAAGTTTTTAGTAGTAAAGAACAATGAAACTAATATTGCAATCAACATTAGATCGGTATCAAATAGGATATGAAACCTTTTAGATGTCCATTTTGGTGCTTGTTGCTATCTCTCCTGAAGTACGAAGTTCTCAACATAGTACTGAAAAAAATAAATAAAAAGAATGATATAACATTGAGTGATAATAGAATATATTTGATCTAAAATATCTCACAAATATATACTTACTACATAAATTCTTATAATTGGTTTACTTCAATGTCTCAGTTTTATCATTTGAAGTTTCATCATCGAAATTTTTTTGGAAAAAGAAAGAAAAACTGAAAAAAAATGTAGTGCAAATATTTAAGGGCAATGAATAATAAATACAAATATCATGCTAATTCTGTGCATGAATTGCTCATCCAAAATGCATGCCTTTTAGTAACCACTTCCTAATATTTCACATGCATCCTATCAATGTAATATATCACAAACAAATCCGATGAATGGCGAATTTCTCTCCACATACCTTTTGATATTTGGGGCCTGGAGACCCTAAATTGCAAGAAATTGGGCTTGGAAAAAACCCACAAACACATAAAGCTTAAATAACTCTAGAAGTAAAAAAATAATATATGTGAGTGAAAGTGAAACATACCAAGCATCGTGAGATAAATAGTAGCTATTTGCAATTATTGGAAAGGTGATTAATGAGAACATTTGTGTGGTTCATATACCTACATGGCATGGGATATTTGGTAGTTGAAAAATTCCTAATGGACAAAGGGGATTGGGTGACTGTGATCACTACTTAATTATAGCTATGTTGAAAAAAAGTTCATATTTCTTGGGATCTTCCTATCCAATTGCGTTCGTAGAACTACCACTTGAGGTGGTGGTTTCTATTAGGTACTGTTTGACAACGTTTCGTTTCTGCCGTTTCCGCATTTTCTTGTTCTTAGAAATGGAGAAACAACTTAAAAAGTGTTTGATAAAGTTGTTCCGTTTCACCCGTTTCTAGAAACATAAATCAAAATTTGTACCTATTTACAATTCTAGAAACGATTTTGACAAAACAAGCCCAATTTGTTTCGTCGTTTCTAGAAACGAATTTGAGAGAAAAAAAAAAAAAAGGTTGTTGTGCCCGATAAATCTCTCAACTATTTAAACATAAAAAGAGGCAACCAAACCCTTTCTCCCTTTTGGGCATCCGATGATATTATTGGGTTTTTTAGTGGCATGATGTCTGTAAAAAAACGTTTCAAGAAACAAGTTTATCAAACACCAAAAAATCCGTTTTGTTTCCGAAAACGTGAAAAGCCGTTTCGCTATTTCTAGACATATAATAGCAGAAACATTATCAAACGGTGCCTTATTCTTCCTTCCATTTTTTCCCCTTTCAATACATGAGAGGTCTCCAACCCATGGTCATGTATTGAAAGTTGGTGCTAAATCAGAATACAACAAGTAATCACATTTGGACCAATACCCGTATAGCCATAATATTTTCCTTGGGGGCTGCCACCCCTGAATGCTCAATGTTGAAATTAAATGGGTATCTGAGAATATCATGGCCATATGGCTATAATTGAGCATCTGAGAAGATGTGCAGAAAATTGAAGATCCCATTTAATTTCAGCAATGAGCATCTGATTCCATGGTTTATTAATATTCCCCACTAATTAAGTTGGAAATAATGCTAAAGACAATCTTCAAAGTTCCACTACTTTTTCTTCCCTCTTTCGTATTTCTCCCTGCAACACAAGTTTGCAGTGAGTATTAGTATATAAAAAAGAGGAGGGTGGAGTTCCAGCATTGGAAGGATTGAAATCTTCCAATACAGTTGAAAAAAAAAAAAAATCTACCATTAATGCATTGGTAACTTGATAATAAATGGCATAACCATTAGGGATGTAAATGAATGGAATTCCAATCAAATATAATATTATTTGTACTTGTATCCGTATTAGCTTTTGATCGGATATTGATAGTTCTGGCATAGTTTAAGATATTGAAATCGATCTTGGATTTGGAAAGGGCTGATACTCATCCAATCTTGGTCTGGCTGATCCGGATCATCCAGATCGGACAAAAATACCCTTGCTGTCATTAAAAAAATGGATTTTTTTTTTTTACCTTATTACATTCATCTGTATCGATCCGAGATACGCTATCGGGAAGAATGGGATCAACAAGGTCATTACCAATCCAATCCAACCGATTCAAGACGTTGGCTCGATTCCTAAAATCGTGGTATCTAGACACAAATTTTTGGAATAGTGATTCCCTAAACAAATATGAACACATATCAGATACATATTTTTGACAATCCAGGTGCATCTCTGGTAGAAATGGAGAGTTGAGTTATGAGTGTGTAGAGAGAGGCACTGCTAGGGGTGTCAATTCTAAGTCTGCACCAGCTGGACAAAGAGTGATTGGGAAAACCCAAAATTGGTCAGCCCTTTTGTTAAACATGTCAAGCCAAGCCTAAATGGGCAGTAGAAACTTTATTAAGCATCACCCAGTTACCATTTATATCATGTTCGTCGAGCTGCTTGTATGTAGTCAGTCATGCCGATAACCACTTGTACTCCACAAACATATCATACTATCATACTACTATTAAAAAGTATGTACTCCCTGTCTTTGGTATACTTTTTTAAAAGACAAAAAAGACCATCGACCTCTACTTAAAAAAATTTCCAATGGACCAAAAAACCTCTCGAAATGGAAGAGGAAAAAATAATAATAATAAATTACCTTCAATATAATTAAATGGTCTATTAATTCAGTATTTGATTAGCATTTGATTGACATTTATTTTCAACATTTATTCAACATTTTATTTAAAATTGAATATACCAAAAGTCTTTCTCCCAATTTGAGAAAAAAATATTTAATAAATCGATTCTCTTGTGTGCAGTGTAAAACCAAAAGTTTCTCTTCTAAATAATAATAGGGTATAGTTGAGTAAGAGATTATGGAATTAATTTGAGTTTTCGTATAAAGAAGAAAAAAATTCCAAAAACAAATCTTTTGTGCAATGTAAAAGTCAAATGTTTCTCTCCGAATTTATGAAAAAAAAAATCAAAAAATAAAGGTATAGAAGTCGAATGGCTCTCTTTATAGAAGTCGAATGGCTCTCTTTCACTGTATTTAATGTAATTAGATGATATATTGATTCAATGTTCAATTAGCATTTGAGAAGTTGAACCCACTATACTTTGATATGAAAAAATTTGCATCTAAATTCATCTGAACCAGCCTCTTGCACTGGGAATGATGTTCAATCAGGTAAAAAAAAAAAAACAAGATATTTCGACGTGTCTTTCCAAATTTCAATTCAATCTATTTCTTTTCTTTTCTTCTTTTCTTCTTTTTTTTGTGAAGAACTCAATCTATTCTTCATTGTGCTAACCCTACAACTCATTGCTACCCAACAGACGATGTTCAATCAGGTAAGAAAAAAAAAAGGTTTTGAATCGAGATATTTCGACGTGTCTTTGCAAATTTCAGTTCAATCTATTCCTCTTTATTTTTTTATTTTTATTTTATTTTATTTTATTTTTTTTGGTGAAGAATTCAATCTATTCTTCATCGTGCTAACCCTACAACTAGCTGCTACATTTTCTTTCCATCTATGCTTCTTATCATTGCCTCTAGAGAGCAACTGAGTAGGGAAACAAGTTGGCCTCTATGTGTTTTTTCTTTATATGGTGTATGAAATTTCGGCCTTTTTATAGCCCAGTTTCATGTTTCCTTAAAGTTTTTCTCCTCCCTTCCCCGTTTATTGACTACCATGATAGAGTTTAGATATTAATTTTGTTATGTCTTGAAGGTAGATGGAAGATTGAGCATGATTGAAACTCTAGCCTCTACCTCGGTACCACCATACACAATACTTGGGGGATAGCCCTTGCTAATACCAAGATTTAGGAGTTGCAAAGCCTAGAGTTACAATGTACACTTATCTATGCACGGCAGATTTGGGAGCAGACTTGTTCTTGGCATGGGCCAGACAGTCAGCAGAATCGACGTCCTTGAATCTCTATATCAGGGGTTCTCTGAGTTTTCCATGGTCTGCTAACTTTTACTGATATGATCTCTTGCAAGGTGTGTGTTTGGATAGATTTACTGTTGATTCTCATTGTAGTATCAACGCTTATGATCTTATTTCTAGGTTTACAATAGTTGCGGTGAACTTTTTGGCTTGTTGATTACTATCTTCTTCATGCAAGAGGTCATGAAGGTTCCTTATCCAAGATCTGAAGCCGTGCCATATCTCATTTTACTGAGATCATGGTTAACCCGATTTGATTGTGTCACAGGGTGTGGTGGCTGAATTTGAAATTCCCAAACATTGAAACCAAAGAGAAGAGAAGTATCCCCGATTCAACTATATCACAGGGTGTGGTGGCCGAATTTGAATTTCCCAGACATTGAAACTGAAGAGAAGAGAAGTATCAGTCGATTCGACTGAATCACGAGATGTGATGGCTGAATTTGAAATTCCGAAACATCGTCAACAATTGCATTTTCCTTTGGCCTGCTAAACACATCCCTAAGGAGCAGGAATGCAAGGGCATGGTGGTATGGCATATGCTTGTGAAAGAACTTCAATGGACTAATCTTTGCTAAAGGCAATGCTTATTTTTACCTGAATTACTTAACAGGGTGGGTTAGAAGTATCATTGTGGAACATGGAGTTCCTTTGATGATCTTGGTGTGGACAACATTGTCATTCGGTGTGCCAGGGAAAGTTCCTTCTTGGGTTTCAAATAGGCATAATAGCCCTCTTGCATGGGACTCGGGATCCTTCTATAATTGGACGGTAATTAAGGTAATTGCATTCAAGCAACATAACATCTTTTATCATCAAATAGCCAATTTTTTCAAGCTGATTGAATCCCCAATATACATTAAAATCATGGATGATAAAACTTTGAGTTTCTCTATCTCCTTAATGAAATATATTTTGTCACTAAATTAATAATAGGTATATGTTCCCATTATCCAAATAACCATCTTAAAATTCTAATATGTATAATCTGTGTAGGTTCGAATGGACTTATTCCTTAATTTAGACTTGGTACCACCATGAAATCTTATTATTCAAAATTTTCAGACAAATTAATTTATATTGAATCATATGTTTCTACATTTTTGTTGCTATTTGTTAGGATTTAAAATATAACCGCAAACGTACGGATCAGTGTAGCTATGGGTCGAACACAGGGAGAGCAGCCACTTTATTTTTGATTACTTTTAATAATGCAAAAGTGAACTGATTAATGGTTGTGATCTAATTCTAACTACCGTCCTAAGCATATGTATCTAAAATAACATCCTAACCATTCGCCATCTAAGAATTTAAATACGCAAGCTACACAATTAAAATTAAATAAATAAATAACTGAAAATAAAAAACCCATGCAATTAAAAAGCAATGAATGAAAAAAATGTTGAAATAAAAATAAAGTAAAAGAAATGAGATAAAGCTAGAGAGAGGTTCACAAATAGGTTTCTCTACTTAGCCCGAGGGATGCATCATAATATGAGCTTCCCTACTTGACCAGAGAGTCACTCTTACAAGGGTTACTCTACTTGGCTTTAGGGAAAGGGAGGCAATTAAAATAAAAACAATAAAATGATGGTTCTATGACTAGGAGGGACAAAGCCAACACATACACTAGCCATGAACCTTGGGGGAAAGGGAAAGCAATAATGTAATGACTGAAATTAAAATCCTAAATTAAGAAAGAAAGGTTAGTCAGAAGAGGAAATGAGAGGGGGGAGAGAAAACTATTGAAGAAGCCTATTTACCTGAATCAACGCTTGAACTTGAAAGCTTGGGCTATTTGAGATACTGCCAACCCTAAAAACCAAATCTGGAATGAACCAAATCTGAAATTTCTAGGCCTGGAGAAAACAAATCTTGAAAAAAAAAATTGAACTTGAAAAAGAGATGCTCCACGGCTCGTGATCTTGTCAACTAGTTCTAAGCTTAAAATTATAACTAAAAAATTACAACTCAATTGCATAAATCATAAACATAAAAAACTAAATAAAAATAAAAGAGTGCTTACATTAATTGAAATAAAAAGATATTACAAAAGTGATTAAATAAAAAACAAAGAAGAACTAAAACTAAAGATAGTGAGAGAGAGAGAGAGAAGAGAGAGCAACTAAAAGAAAAAACCCTAGAAGAAGAATGAAGTGTCTCTCCTCCTCTTACATGAGTTGTATTTATAGGGAATGGGGAAGTAGGGTAACAAATTTCTCTTTCCTAAAAGGGGAAAACCCACAATTGGTAGGTGAGATCTTTTGAGACCAAAAGTACTAAGGTGAAGGAGAGAGAAGAGAGAAATAAACTTGGAGAAATTTTCTATAATTTTTTTGCCATAATCTTCTAGTGATGATGTGGAGGAGAGAGAATATTTGGACAAGACTTATTTCTCCCATTTTTTCTTCATTTTTTTTCACTTGCACAAGAAACCCCTCCCACGATTTTCCTTGCTTTGAAGATGGACAATCTTCTAATTTGATGTGGAAATCCTCCATGCCCTTGGTGCTTTAAGTAAGTGAAAAGTAGGAAATCCTAGTGAGTAAGGGAATTTTACATACCATAGCTCACCAACTATACTAGGTAGTTGTTGTTGGAGAGATATGACGTCCGATAATGCTTAAGGCCTTTAAAATACAAAACTTGCAAAAAGAGAGTAAAACCTAAGGTAGCTCTATTCTAAATATGTAAAATGCATGTTTTACTCCCTAAGATTTTACACATAAATGTGCTCATTATAATTCCCCACACTTAGACTATGCTAGTCTTTGAGAAAAACAAAAAGAAAAAGAATAAAAACAAAAAACCTAACTCACTTTTGTAGGAATCACGGTTGCACTTAGCATATGCAACAAGCCTTTAAACCCCTAGGTGACCCCTAGTGGATGAGTTATGTCTCTTAGGTGTTTACAGTGAATATACACCCAAAATTCAGAATAAACAATTCTCAATCTTGGCTAAAGGTAAGGGCGCGGAGCAAAGATAATTCCTCTTACAAGGGACCTCCATATTTGAACTTTTATTACCCCATATCAATTCCAGACACTAGCATATTTCTTAATTTGGAACTCACCTCGTCTCTTCCAAAACATCCCTATCTTAAGGCAAAACCACTTGTGAAGAAATAGGAAACCAAGGACTAAGGCGTTGAAGTGTTTTTGACCAAACATATTACCAAACATTAATAATATTTGCACTTTTTTTTCATTTTTTTTGCTTAATAAACTCTATTTTACTCCACTATTTTTTGCCTGAATGACATGGTGGAGCAAACACCAGACACCCAAGTTACTATGTAGCTTCGCTTTTTGCATATGCCCACAAAGATAGTGATGCTAGAGTTCTTTTAGAAGTTTTCTCTCTAGGAATTTCGATCAAGACACCACACTTCCCAAGGTGCAATGCCCTGTCTAATTCCAAAGGAATCAACTCTTACTCTTCTTTATACCACATTTCACTTCATTTAAAATTATGCATTTGTCAACTCAAGCCAAATTAAAAAGAAGGTCTCAACTCTAAATCAAGTACAAGGAACCCACAGACTTACATATGGTCCAACACCATAAAACAGGGGTCTCTTATTTTTCAAAAGAAAGCCCCATCTCAAGACACAGGCTTGTTTCTTTCTTCTTAATAGGGTTTTTATATGTTCAAAATGGGTATCTTAATCAAAAATTCTATTTTTATACGTTAAGAAACCGAATGATATGATCATTAGCCAAAAGCCAAAGTAGAACTTCATTCTTAGCAAGCTCAAAAATAAAATGAAAAACAAACAAAACAAAGTGGAAAAAGAAAAAACTAGTTTCCCTCTCCCACACTTAAGTCATGTAATGTCCTCAATGCATGGAAAGAATTAAAAGTGAAGACAATGCAAAAGGTCATACCTGATTAAAAATTAGTTATCAATGTAAAGAGGTTCATGGAGATCCATGACCTCTTCACTAGTAGTAGGAATCTCGAGGAATGGTTTCAAACGGTGACCATTAATCTTTAAAATTACCCATGTTCCTGAATTTAGAATCTCCACAGTCCCATGAGGATATACACTATAAACAATATACGGGTTATCCCATTGGGATCTAAGCTTACCAGGAAAAAGATGCAATCGAGAGTTGTACAATAAGACCTTATCACCAATTGTAAAAGATTTGCACGGAATGTGCTTATCATGGAAAGGCTTTGGTCTTTCCTTGTAAATCCTAGAATTTTCATAGGCATCATTCCTATGTTCCTCCAACTTCAGATAGTTGGAGCATACGATGAATTCTCGCATTAGACAAATCAAAGTTGAGCTTCTTGATGTCCCAAAAGACTTTATGCTCCAACTCAACTAATAAGTGACAGGCTTTCCCATACACCAAACAGTGGGGAGACTGACTAAGGTCGATCTTCAATGCAGTCCGATGGGCCTACAAGGCATCAATGAGACTAAGGGCCAATCCTTACTGTTGGGATTAACCATTTTCTCTAAGATTTGCTTGATCTGCCTATTAGACACCTCCACTTGGCCACTAGTTTAGAGGTAATAGGAGGTAGATAACTTATAGGTGATCCTATATTTTTTATTAAGGCCTCAAAAGGCCGATTACAAAAATGAGTACCCCTATCACTAATTATTGCACGTGGTGTACCAAAGCGAAAAATATGTTTTCTTTGAGAAATTGGACCACCACTTTGTGGTTATTAGATTTACAAGGTATGACCTCTATCCATTTAGAAACATAATCAACGGCCAAAAGTATGTACAAATTCCCAAAGGAATTAGAGAATTGTCCCATAAAATCGATGCCCCATACATCAAAGATCTCAACTACTAAAATAAGGTTAAGGGGCATCATGCTCCTCTTATTGATATGGCTAAAAGACTGGTAGGCGGGACAAGCCTTGTAAAAATCAAAAGCATCTCTAAAACAACTGGGCCAATAAAATCCGCATTGGAGTACCTTTGCAGCAGTCTTCTTAGGTCCAAAGTGTCCACCACATGCATGATCATGGCAAAAGGATAAGAGAGAGTGTTGCTTCAGCTCCTATACCAAAATCTGAAGCATCACACATCAGTTCAAAAGGTTCAGTCCAAACAAGTGATTGAACAATGGGTGCATTGGTCAACTCCTTCTTAAGTTACTTGAAGGATTCTAGGCACTCTTTAGAAAACTCAAAAGTTTGATCTTTGACAAGTAATGAAGTGAGAGGTCGGGCTAACTGACTAAAGTTCTTAATTCGCATGGCCTAGAAAAGACCCAACGTCCTTAACAAATTGAGGAGATAGTAAATTATCAATTAAATCCACTTTGGCTATCTACCTTAATTCCCTCCTTGGATATTACATGGCCTAAAACAATACTAGATTTAACCATAAAATGGTATTTCTCTCAATTCAAAACCAAATTCTTAGATATACACCTTTTCAAAACTAGGAAAAGATGGTAAAGACACTCAGAATAAGAATTCTCATGAATTGAAAAGTCATCCATAAATACTTCTAAGAATTTTTCAACCATGTCATAAAAGATGTTCATCATTCATCGTTGGAACGTAGTAGGGGCATTGCAAAGCCCAAAGGGCATACGCCTGTAAGCAAATGTTCCATATGGGCATGTAAAAGTGCTTTATACTGGTCCTCTAAAGCAATTGGGATCTGGTTATAGCCGGAATATCCATCAAGAAAACAATAATATTCATGTCTTGCTAACTTCTCTAACATCTAATCAATGAATGGCAATGGAAAGTGGTCCTTCCAGGTTACCACATTAGGTTTCCTATTGTCTATACACACTCTCCACCCTGATTGGACATATGTTGGAATCAGTTCGTTATTGGCATTGGGAACTACAGTAACACCAGACTTCTTGGGCACTACATGAACTGCGCTTACCCATTGGCTATCAGAAATAGAATAAATTATTCTATGATCTAAGCACTTTAGGATCTCTTTCTTTATGGCTTCCATCATCATAGGTTAGTTCTTCTTTGAGGTTCTGTGGATGGTTTGGAATCCTCCATAAGTTGTATATGATGTTGTACAATAAAAGGATTTATACCCTTGATATCAGCCATGGTCCAACCTAGGGCTTCCTTATTGTCTTTTAACACTTTAAGTAACTCCTCTTCCTAGTTAGAAGTTAAATTTGAAGAAATTATTATAGGAAGAGTCTGGTCAGGCCCTAGGAAAGATACCTCAAATTAGATGGCAACTCCTTAAGATCTAGCTTAGGGGGCTTTAACTATAGAAGGTTTGGGAATGGAATTGAAAATGGGTCCTAAGGGCTCCACAGGTGTGTGAAGACTTCAAGATTTCAGAAAAGAAATTTTCACTATCAACGTCCAACTCATTCATACACTCTTAGAATTCTGGATCAAAATCAATATCAAAATTGGTAATTAAATCATCAGAAAAATCTAGAAAATCTTCAAGCATATTGATTCTCTTCTTCCATATGTGGTTGCTTGCCTATCCTAAACATGTTAAACTCAACAGTTTGGTTACCAAAAGATAACCTAGGAAACCATTCCGGTAATTATTAATGTATTACTGGTAGCCAAGAATGGTCTTCCTAGAATTATTGGGATCTTATCATTGGTTGGCTTGGTATCTAACACAATGAAATCAACAGGGAAAATAAATTCCCCACCTTTAGTAAAACATCCTTAACCATCCCTTTAGGAATCTTAATAGATCCATCTGCCAACTGAAGAGTAGTTCCAATGGCTTTTAATTCTCTCAATCCTAATTGCTTGTACACATGGTAAGGTAAAAGATTCACACTTGCGCTAAGGTCAAGTAAGACATATTCAATGTTGGTGTTGCCTATGATACAAGCTATGGTAGGGCTCCCTAAATCCTTATAATTGACTGTTATAGGCTGAGTAATTATGGAACTAATGTTACATGCCAAGAAAGCCTTTTTAGGTATACTAGTGATACGTTTGTGAGTATACAAATCTTTCAGGACCTTTGTATAGGTGGGGATCTGGGATATGGCATCCAAAAGAGATATGTTCACTTCTACCTTTTTGGGACTTCTAAAATTTTATCCATGGAAGTAGTCTTCCTTTTGTTTACCAAGCGATTAGGAAATGGGACAGGAGGAACATAAGGACTGTTAGGGATTTACCCCTTTTTAAAAGAATAATTTTTGGTTTCCTTAACCAAGTCATCTTTTGTTTCAGAAGAATATTTAAATTCATTAGACGAACCTGAAACAAGAGGCACACTTATGTCCTCAACTGAAGGAGAGTTAATAGGAGTAATGGATGATGAAGATTTAGGAACACTCTGTTGGTACTCTCTACCACTCCTAAGGGCATAAACAACATTACATTGGTTGGAGGGCCTTTGTTGGGTCTGACCTTGTACTATATTCAGTGGTGCATCAGTTGGTACTTGTGAACTAACAGGCTGATGATGCCTAGGGTTAGGCTCTGGTTGACTGGGTAAAGTTTATTTCTCCTTCTCACGCATAATTGAGACAACTTGAGTGAGTTCTCTTGTTAGATTTTGATGGCTTTTCATAAGGAGGGCCATATTTTTTTCAAGTCACTTATTCTACTTGCCTCCCCAGTGCTGGTAAACCCAGGGGGTTACTGATAAGATGATAAGAGAGGGGCCCTAGGAAAAATAGCCTGAGGTCCTACATTTGGCCTAGGAAAAGTATTTTGGGAAAAAGATTATTGTGCAAAGGGAGGCCTTTGGGGTCCAGGTTGACCTTGATTATGAAAATTTAAAGGCCCTACTTGGTTGCTCTGGTTCTAGGAGAAATTTGGGTGATTTCTCTATCCTGGATTGTAAGTGTTACTGTATGGATTACTTTGATATAAGGTATTGACACTTTCATTGGAAGTGCCTCCAGAGGTGTCCAGGGGACTGGCACCAAGCATAAATCTTAACCAAACTAACTAATGATGGATCTCTAGGAATAATAGCCTCAATCCTCTTGATTAGACTATTCAAATGGGCTTCCTCGGCTACTATCTCATTCATAAAATATCCTTTCCCTCCTATGGTTCTTTCACTCTCTTGGGTTGATTCCCACTCACGGGTTTTGTTAGCTAAGTCAAGTAAGAATTCTCATACCTTTCCTTCATCTATAAATGATGTGAATCCCTCAGGGCACATAGACTCTATCATTTGTTTAGTTAGGTAATCAATATCCTCATAAATTATTTCACATAAATGTCATAAGTCTAGGCCATGGTAAGGGAATTCTTGGAGTAGATCCTTAAATCTCTCTGTAAGTTTGTGTTTGAGATTTAAAATGTAACCGCAAGCGTACGGATCAGTGTAGCTACGGGTCGAACACAGGGAGAGCAGCCACTTTATTTTTATTTCTTTTAATAATGCGAAAGTGAACTGATTAATGGTTGTGATCTAATTCTAATTACCGTCCTAAACATATGTATCTAAAATAACGTCCTAACCATTCGTCATCTAAGAATTTAAAGATGCAAGCCACGTAATTAAAATTAAATAAATAAATAACTGAAAATAAACAACCCACGCAATTAAAAGAAAAATAAATAAATAAAGGAAAAAAAATGCTGAAATAAAAATAAAGTAAAAGAAAGGGAATAAAGCTAGAGAGAGACTCACAAGTAGGTTTCTCTACTTAGCCCGAGGGATGCATCATAATATGAGCTTCCCTACTTGACCAGAGAGTCACTCTACTTGGCTTTAGGGAAAGGGAAACAATTAAAATAAAAGCAATAAATTGATGGTTCTATGGCTAGGAGGGGCAAAGCCAACACATACACTAGCCATGAACCTTGGGAAGGGATAGCAATAATGTAACGATGAAAATAAAATCCTAAATTAAGAAAGAAAAGGTAGTGGAAGAGGGAATGAGGGGGGAGAGAAGACTCGAAGGAGCCTACTTACTTGAATCAATGCTGAACTTGAAAAAAATTGCTCCACGGCTCGTGATCTTGTCACCTAGATCTAAGCCTAGAACTATAACTTAAAAATTACAACTCAATTGTATAAATCATAAACATAAAAGGCTGAATAAAAATAAAAGAGTGCTTGCATTAATTGACATAAAAAAACTATTACAAAAGTGATTAAAGCAAAATAGAGAAGAACTAGAACTAAAGAGAGAAAGAAGAGAGAGAGCAACTAAAAAAACTAGAAGAAGAATGAATTGTGTCCCTCCTCTTACATGAGTTGTATTTATAGGGAATGGGGAGGTAGGGTAACAATTTCTCTTTCCTAAAGAGAAAACCCACAATTGATTGTGAGATCTTTTGAGTCCAAAAGTGCTAAGATGGAGGAGAGAGAGAGAAATAAATTTTGAGAAATTTCCTATAATTTTTTTCTTATTTTCTTTCCTTTTTTTCTAATTTTTTTTTCTTCTTTTTCTCTCTCCTAGGGACGATTTTCTTCCTTCTTGCTTTATGTGATTTGGATAATCTTTTGGTGGATGATGATGTGGAGGAGAGAGAAGATTTGGACAATCTTTATTTCTCCCCTTTTTTTCTCTTTCCTTTTTTTTTTCTTCTCTTTTTGCTTCCACGATTTTTCTTTCCTTTTTTTTTTCTTCTCTTGTGCAAGAACCCTTCCACGATTTTGCTTGCTTCTAATTTGATGTGGAAATCCCCTCCATGCCCTTAGTGCTTTAAGTGAGTGAAAGCGGAAATCTTCAACAAATTCTCTAAAAAAACAACCATGAGATTGAACTTGAGACCTCTTGGTGAGCAAGAATTTTGTACACCATAGCTCACCAACTACACTAGGTAGTTGTTATTACCAAAACAAATCTTCAATCACTTAAGGATGTGGTCCATCGATCATTGTTGGCATTTGGAATATTCCTTGTACCTCTGGGACAATTGCAAGCAGGCTGTTACGCATCTCGGTTCGATTCGATCCAATATTCTTTTCGACCCGAAAAGAATAATCATTTGTCGAGTGACCAAGCGAATGTGTACTTTTAATTGAACACGTCCATCTTGCTCAATTTCGTCCTCTTCGCAACCATGAAAAGAAATAGGATCTCTTCGTGTAAAATTGAAGATATTGTGCCCGATAATCCTTAAGGCCTTGAAAATACAAAACCGCAAAAGAGAATAAAACCCAAGGTAGCTCCATTCTAAATATGTAAAATGCATGTTTTACTACTCTAGATTTCACACATAAATGTGCTCATCAAATTCCCCCACTTAGACTTTGCTAGTCCTCGAGCAAAACAAAAGAAAAGAATAAAGATAAAAAACCTAACTTACTTTCGTAGGAATCACGGTTGCACTTAGCATCTGCAACAAACCTTTAAACCCCTAGGTCACCCCTAGTGGACGAGTTGTGTCTCGTGGGTATTTGCGGTGAATATACACCCAAAATTCAGAATAAACAAATCCCAACTTTGGCTAAAGGTAAGTTCATACCGATCCGAGCAAAGATAATTTCTCTTACAAGGACCCCACACTTGAACTTTTATTACCCTTTATCAATTCCGAGCACTAGCATATTTCTTAATTTGGAACTCACCTCATTTCTTTCAAAACATCCTTATCTTAGGGCAAAACCACTTGTGAAGAAATAGGGAACCAATGACTAAAGGCTGGAGTGTTTTTACAAACATGTTACCAAGCAATAATGACATTTGCACATTTTTTTCCTTTTTTTTTCACTAATAAACTCTATTCTACTCCACTACTTTTGGCCTGAATGACATGGTGGAGCAAACACTAGACACCAAGTTACTATGTAGCCTTTTGCATATGCCTACAAAGGCGTGATGCTAGAGTTACTTGATTTCCTCCCAAGGAATTTCGATCAAGACATCACGCTTCCTAAGGCGCAATGCCTGCTAGTTCCAAAGGAATCAACTCTTATTCTTCTTTATACCACATTTCTCATTTCATTTAAAATTGTGCATTTATCAACTCATGCCACATTAAAAAGAAGGTCTCAACTCCAAATCAAAAGTACAAGGAACCCAAGACTTACATATAGTCCATCACCACAAACAGGGGTCTCTTATTTTTCAAAGAAAGTCCCATCTCAAGACACATGCTTGTTTCTTTCTTCTCAAAGGGTTTTATACGTTCAAAATGGGGACCTTAGTCAAAACTTTTATTTTCATACATCAAGCAACCGAATGGTATGATCATTAGCCAAAAGCCAAAGTAGGACTTCATCCTTAGCAAGCTCAAAATAAAAGAAAAACAAACAAAATAAAGTGAAAAAAAACAAAAACTGGTTTCCCTCCCCCACACTTAAGTCATGCAATGTCCTCAATGCATGGAAAGAATTAAAAACAAAGACAATGCAAGGGGGTCATACCTGATTAAAAGTTAGTCATCAGTGTAAAGAGGTTCATGGAGATCCATGACCTCTTCACTACTAGTAGTAGGAAACTCGAGGAATGGCTTCAAACGCTGACCATTAACCTTCGAAATTACCCCTGTTCCTGGATTCAAAATCTCCACAGCCCCATGGGGATATACATTATGAACAATAAATGGGCCATCCCATCGGGATCTAAGCTTACCAGGAAAAAGATGCAATCGAGAGTTGTACAATAAGACCTTATCACCAATTGCAAAAGATTTACGCAGAATGTGTTTATCATGGAAAGCTTTGGTCTTTTCCTTATAAATTCTAGAACTTTCATAGGTTTCATTCCTAAGTTCCTCCAACTCAGATAGTTGGAGCCTACGATGAATTCCCGCATCAGACAAATCAAAGTTAAGCTTCTTAATGGCCCAAAGGCCTTATGCTCCAACTCAACTGGTAAGTGACAAGCTTTCTCATACACCAAGCGGTAGGGAGACGGCCAAGGTCAGGTCTTGAATGCAGTCCGATGGGCCCACAAGGCATCAATGAGCCTAAGGGACCAATCCTTACGGTTGGGATTAACAGTTTTCCAAGATTTGTTTGATCGCCTATTAGACACCTCCACTTGGCCACTAGTTTGGGGGTGATAAGGGTAGATAACTTATAGGTGATCCCATACTTTTCATTAGGGCCTCAAAGGCGATTAAAAAAATGAGTATCCCTATCACTAATTATTTGCACGTGGTGCATCAAAGCGGGAAAAAATGTTCTCTTTGAGAAACTGGATCACCACTTTGTGGTCATTAGTTTTACAAGGTATGGCCTCTATCTATTTAGAAACATAATCAATGGCCAAAAGTATGTACAAATTCCCAAAGGAATTAGGGAATGGTCCCATAAAATCGATGCCCCATACATCAAAGATCTCAACTACCAAAATAGGGTTGAGGGCATCATGTTCCTTTATTGAATCTGCCAAAAATGGCGGAGGGGCAAGCCTTGCAAAATCAAAAGCATCTCTAAAAAGATGGGCCAATAAAATCCGCATTGGAGAACCTTTGCGGCAGTCTTCTTAGGTCCAAAGTGTCCACCACATGCATGATCATGACAAAAAGAGAGAATGGAATGTTGCTCATGATCAGGAACACATCGTCGGATAATCTGATCTCGACATATCTTAAACAAATAAGGATCATCCCAGAAAAAGTACTTAACTTGGGAATGAAACCTATACTTATCTTGGGTGGACCAGTGATCCGGAGTCACACCTGAAACTAAGAAGTTGACAATGTCAGCAAACCATGGTTCACTGGACATTGTAAATAATTGTTCATCTGGAAAGTTCTCGTTGACTGGAGAATCAACAGTCAAGGAATTGGGAAGCCGGGATAAATGGTCTGCAACTAGGTTTTCAACTCATTTCTTATCCCTAATTTCTAAATCAAACTCTTGCAAAAGTAAAACCCACCTAATGAGACGGGCTTTGGCATCCTTCTTCTGAACTAGGTATCTGAGGGCAGAATGATCAATATACACTACCACATGTGAACCAACTAAGTAAGACCGAAACTTTTCTAATGCAAACACAACAGCTAAAAATTCTTTTTGTGGTTGTATAATTGAGTTGTGCATCATTTAAGGTCCTACTAGCATAGTAAATGACAGTGGGCAACTTATTAATCCTTTGACCTAAAACTGCTCCTATGGCAAAATCCGAAGCATCACACATCAGTTCAAAAGGTTCAGTCCAAACAGGTGGTTGAACAATGGGTGCATTGGTCAACTCCTTCTTAAGTTGCTTGAAGGATTCTAGGCACTCTTTGGAAAACTCAAAAGTCTGATCTTTGACAAGTAATGAGGTGAGAGGTCGGGCTAACTGACTAAAGTTCTTAATAAACCTTCTGTAGAAGCCTGCATGCCCTAGAAAAGACCGGACATCCTTAACAGATTGAGGAGGTGGTAAATTATCAATTAAATCCACTTTGGCTCTATCTACCTTAATTCCCTCCTTGGATATTACATGGCCTAAAACAATACCAGATTTAACCATAAAATGGCATTTCTCCCAATTCAAAACCAAATTCTTAGATATGCACCTTTTCAAAACTAGGGAAAGATGATGAAGACATTCAGAATAGGAATTTCTATGAATTGAAAATTCATCCATAAATACTTCTAAGAATTTTTCAACCATGTCAGAAAAAATGCTCATCATGCATCGTTGGAGCGTAGCGGGGCATTGCAAAGCCCAAAGGGCATACGCAGTAAGCAAATGTTCCATATGGGCATGTAAAAGTGGTCTTATGTTGGTCCTCTAAAGCAATTGGGATTTGGTTATGGCGGAATATCCATCAAGAAAGCAATAGTATTCATGTCCACTAACTCTCTAACATCGGTCAATGAATGGCAATGGGAAGTGGTCCTTCCGGTTGCCGCATTTAACTTCTGTAGTCAATGCACACACGTCATCCTATTTGGACACGGGTAGGGATCAACTCATTATTGGCATTAGGAACTACATCACCAGACTTCTTAGGCACTACGTGAATGGGCTTACCCATTGGTCGTCGAAATAGGATAAATTATTCCATGATCCAAGCACTTTAGGATCTCTTTCTTAATGGCTTCCATCATCACTGGGTTAGCTCTTCTTTGGGGTTCCGTTGATGGTTTGGAATCCTCCATAAGATGTATATGATGTTGCACAATGGAAGGGCTTATGCCCTTGATATCAGCCATGGTCCAACCTAGAGCTTCCTTATTATCTTTTAACACTTTAAGTAACTTCTCTTCCTGGCTAGAAGTCAAATTTGAAGAAATTATTACAGGAAGAGTCTGGTCAGGCCCTAGAAAAGCATATCTCAAATTAGATGGCAACTCCTTAAGATCTAGCTTAGGGGCTCAACTATGGAAGGTTTGGGAATGGAATTGGAAAGGGGTCCTAAGGGCTCCACAAGTGTGTGAAGACTCAAAACTTCAGAAAAGAAATTTTCATTATCATCATCCAACTCATCCATACACTCTTGGAATTCTGAATCAAAATCAATATCAAAGTTGGTAACTAAATCATCAGAAAAATCCAAAAAATTCTCAAGCATGTTGATCTCTTCTTCCATATGTGGTTGCTTGCCAATCCTAAACATGTTAAACTCAACAGTTTGGTTACCAAAAGATAATCTTAGGAAACCATTCCGGCAATTGATTAATGCATTACTGGTAGCCAAGAATGGTCTTCCTAGAATTATTGGGATCTCATCCTTAGTTGAGAATGGCTTAGTATCTAACACAATGAAATCAACAGGGAAAATAAATTCCCCCACCTTTAGTAAGACATCCTCAACCATCCCTTTAGGAATCTTAACAGACCTATCTGCCAATTGAAGAGTAGTTCCAGTGGCTTTCAATTCTCCTAATCCTAATTGTTTGTACACATGGTAAGGTAAAAGATTCACACTTGCGCCAAGGTCAAGTAAGGCATGCTCAATATAGGTGTTGCCTATGACAAAAGATATGGTAGGGCTCCTGGATCCTTATACTTGGCTGCTATGGGTGAGTAATTATGGAACTAATGTTACTCCAAGAACGCCTTTTTGGGCACACTAGTGATACGTTTGTGAGTACACAAATCTTTTAGTACCTTTGCATAGGCGGGGATCTGGGATATGGCATCCAAAAGAGGGATGTTCACTTCTACCTTTTTGAAGACTTCTAAAATTTTATCCATGGAAGCAGTCTTCTTTTTGTTTACCAGCGATTAGGAAATGGGACAGGATGAACATAAGGACTGTTAGGATTTGTCCTGTTCGAGAAGAATCATTTTTGGTTTACTCAACCAAATCATCTTTAGTTTCAGAAAAATCTTTAGGTTCATCAGACGAACCTGGAACAAAAGGCACACTTGTGTCCTCAACTGAAGGAGAGTTAACATGAGTAATAGATGAGGAAGATTTAGGAATGCTCTGTAGGTACTCTCTACCACTCCTAAGGGCATAAACAACATTACATTGGTTAGAGGGCCCTTGTTGGGTCTGACCTTGTAGTATATTCAGTGGTGCATTAGTTGGTCCTTGTAAACTAACAGGTTGATGATGCCTAGGGTTAGGCTCTGGTTGACTGGGTAAAGTTCCCTTCTCCCTCTCACGCATAATTGAGACAACTTGGGTAAGTTCTCTCGTAAGATTTTGATGGCTTGTCATGAGGAGGGCCATATTTTTTTCCAAGTCACTAATTCTACTTGCCTCTCCAGTGTTAGTAAACCCAGGGGGTTGCTGATAAGATGATAGGAGAGGGGCCCTAGGAAAACTCGCTTGAGGTCCTACATTTGACCTAGGAAAAGTATTTTGAGAAAAAGATTGTTGTGCAAAGGGAGGCCTTCGGGGTCCAGGTTGACCTTGATTATAGAAATTGGAAGGTCCTTCTTGGTTGGCCTGATTCCAAGAGAAATTTGGGTGATTCCTCCATCCTGGATTGTAGGTGTTACTATATGGATTATTCTGGTATAAGGCATTAACACTATCATTAGAAGTGCCCCCAGAGGTGTTGGGGCATTCTTCTATGACATGTCCAGGGGATTGGCACCAAGCACAAATCTTAACTAAATTGACTGATGATGGCTCTCTAGGAACAATAGCCTCAATTCTCTTGATTAGGCTATCCAAATGGGCTTCCTTGGCTACTATCCCATCTACAAAATATCTTTTTCCTCCTATGGTTCTTTCACTCTCTTGGGTTGATTCCCACTCACGGGTTTTGTCAGCTAAGTCAAGTAAGAATTTTCATGCCTTTCCTTCATCTCGTAAGGATGTGAATCCTCAGGCACATAGACTCTATCATTTGTTTAGTTGGGTAATCAATACCCTCTTAAATTATTTGACATAAATGCCATAGGTCTAGGCCATGGTGAGGGCATTCTTGGAGTAGATCCTTGAATCTCTCCATAAGTTTGAAAAATGACTCACTAGGCTTTTGCCTAAACTGAAGGATATCACTTCTAAGCTTATTGGTCTTGTGAGTTGGGAAAAACTTCTTAAGGAAGACAACTGTGAACTGTTCCCATGAGGTTATGGAATTTGTGGGTAACCCATACAACCATTTCTTAGCTTGGTCTTTCAATGCAAAAGTGATAAACCTAAGCTTAACAGCATCATCAGAAAGCTGTTGGATCTTAATTAGAACACATACCTCTTCAAATTCCCTTAGAAATAGGTATGCATCCTCAGAGGTCAACCCATGGAAGTGGGGCAACATAGTGATGTATTGAGATTTGAGTTCAAAATTATTGCCCTGGGCTTGTGGTAGAACTATGCAGGAAGGTTGGGCTGTTCTAGCCGGGTAGAACCTATCTTTCAGAGATTTAGGTGAAGGGTTTTGCTGTTGGTCTCCCATATTGAAGGGTTTTAAAAAGAGCAAACGTATAGGGTCACTACTTGTTGGATCTCTTCTTTCTAACCGATTCTTAGTATTACGTACCCACTTAACACTCATGCAACAGAAAACTACCCACAACTAAAGTAAGGCAAGCACAAAAGAATGGATAGCAAAAAAATTTTTTTTTTTTTATGATCTTTTTGATTTTTTTTTATTATTATTTTTTATTATTATTATTTTTTTTTTTGGCTTTTTGGTTTTTTTTTTTTTATTTATTTTTTTTTTTGGAGCTTACCTGCAGGATCCGGTTGCTCAGTCAATTCTGAGGTAATCTGCTGTATGAAACTGTCTTTATCATCTTGTGAGGCATGGCGACCTCCTTGATACAACTATTATTGCAAGTTGTTCTTCTCAGAATTCAATAAAAGAAAAGGAAAAATATAAAACAAAGCAAACAAAGCACTCCGATTTATCAAAAGAAAGTGAAAAATAACATGGAACTGTCTCCCCGGCAACGGCGCCAAAAACTTACCACTATACTAAATAAAATGTAACCGCAAGCTTACGGATCAGTGTAGCTACGGGTCGAACACAGGGAGAGCAGCCACTTTATTTTTATTTCTTTTAATAATGCGAAAGTGAACTGATTAATGGTTGTGATCTAATTCTAATTACCATCCTAAACATATGTATCTAAAATAACGTCCTAACCATTCGTCATCTAAGAATTTAAAGATGCAAGCCACGTAATTAAAATTAAATAAATAAATAACTGAAAATAAACAACCCACGCAATTAAAAGAAAAATAAATAAATAAAGAAAAAAAAATGCTGAAATAAAAATAAAGTAAAAGAAAGGGAATAAAGCTAGAGAGAGACTCACAAGTAGGTTTCTCTACTTAGCCGAGGATGCATCATAATATGAGCTTCCTACTTGACCGAGAGTCACTCTTACAAGGGTTACTCTACTTGGCTTTAGGGAAAGGGAAACAATTAAAATAAAAGCAATAAATTGATGGTTCTATGGCTAGGAGGGGCAAAGCCAACATATACACTAGCCATGAACCTTGGGGGAGAGGGATAGCAATAATGTAACGACTGAAAATAAAAATCCTAAATTAAGAAAGAAAAGGTAGTCAGAAGAGGGAATGAGAGGGGGGAGAGAAGACTACTGAAGGAGCCTACTTACTTGAATCAATGCCTGAACTTGAAAAAAAATTGCTCCACGGCTCGTGATCTTGTCACCTAGATCTAAGCCTAGAACTATAACTTAAAAAATTACAACTCAATTGCATAAATCATAAACATAAAAAGGCTGAATAAAAATAAAAGAGTGCTTGCATTAATTGACATAAAAAAAACTATTACAAAAGTGATTAAAGCAAAAATAGAGAAGAACTAGAACTAAAGAGAGAAAGAAGAAGAGAGAGAGCAACTAAAAAAAAACTAGAAGAAGAATGAATTGTGTCCCCTCCTCTTACATGAATTGTATTTATAGGGAATGGGGAGGTACGGTAACATTTTTTCTTTCCTAAAAGAGAGAAACCCACAATTGATTGTGAGATCTTTTGAGTCCAAAAGTGCTAAGATGGAGGAGAGAGAAGAGAGAAATAAATTTTGAGAAATTTCCTATAATTTTTTTCTTATTTTCTTTCCTTTTTTGTTTCTAATTTTTTTTTCTTCTTTTTCTCTCTCCTAGGGACGATTTTCTTCCTTCTTACTTTATGTGATTTGGACAATCTTTTGGTGGATGATGATGTGGAGGAGAGAGAAGATTTGGACAATCTTTATTTCTCCCCTTTTTTTCTCTTTCCTTTTTTTTTTCTTCTCTTTTTGCTTCCACGATTTTCCTTTCCTTTTTTTTTTCTTCTAATTTGATGTGGAAATCCCCTCCATGCCCTTAGTGCTTTAAGTGAGTGAAAAGTAGGAAATCTTTAACAAATTCTCTAAAAAAAAACAACCATGAGATTCGAACTTGAGACCTCTTGGTGAGCAAGGGAATTTTGTACACCATAGCTCACCAACTACACTAGGTAGTTGTTATTATCAAAAACAAATCTTTAATCACTTAAGGATGTGGTCCATCGATCATTGTTGGCATTTGAAATATTCCTTGTACCTCTGGGACAATTGCAAATGGGCTGGTTCTGCATCTCGGTTTAGTTCTGATCCATTATTCTTTTTCTGACCCGAAAAGAATAATCATTTGTACGGGTGACCAAACGAATGTGTACTTTTAATTGAACACGTCCATCTTGCTCAGAATTTCATCCTCTTCGCAACCATGAAAAGAAATAGGATCTCTTTACGTGTAAAATTGAAGATATAGTGCCCGATAATCCTTAAGGCCTTGAAAATACAAAACCTGCAAAAAGAGAATAAAACCTAAGGTAGCTCCATTCTAAATATGTAAAATGCATGTTTTACTACCCTAGATTTCACACATAAATGTGCTCATCAGTTTGGAAAAGGACTCACTAGGCTTTTACCTAAACTGAAGGATATCACTTCTAAGTTTATTGGTCTTGTGAGTTGGGAAAAACTTCTTGAGGAAGGTAACTGTGAATTTCTCCCATGTGGTTATGGATTTGTGGGTAACCTATACAACCACTTCTTAGCTTGGTCTTTTAATGCAAAAGTAATGAACCTAAGCTTAATAGCATTATCAAAAAACTGTTGGATCTTAATTAGAACACATACCTCTTCAAATTCCCTTAGAAATAGGTATACATCCTTAGAGGTCAGCCCATGGAAGTGGGGCAACATAGTGATGTATTGAGATTTGAGCTCAAAATTATTGCCCTGGGTTTGTGGTAGAATTATGCAGGAAGGTTGGGTCGTTCTAACATGGTAGAACCTATCTTTTAGAGATTTAGGTGGAGAGTTTTGTTGTTGGTCTCCCATATTGAAAGGTTTTAAAGAGAGCAAATGTATAAGGTACTTGTTGGATCTCTTCTTTCTAACCGATTCTTAGTATTACGTACCCACCTAACACTTATGCAACAGAAAATTATCCACAACTAGAGTAAGCCAAGCACAAAAGAATGGAAAGAAAAATTTTTTTAAGCTTCATCGGGGGATCCGGGTTGCTCAGTCAATTCCGAGGTACGCTATTGAAACTTGTCTTTATCATACTGTGAGGCTTGGCGACCTCCACCGATACAACTATTATTGTAAATTGTTCTTCTCAGGAATTCAATAAAAGAAAAACAAAAACAAAACAAAGAAAACAAAGCACTCCGATTTACCAAAAGAAAGCGAAAAATAAGATGGAACTGTCTCCCCAGCAACGGCACCAAAAACTTGTTAGGATTTAAAATGTAACTGCAAGCATACGGATCAGTGTAGCTACGGTCGAACACAGGGATTAATGGTTGTTACCTAATTCTAACTACCGTCCTAAACATATGTATCTAAAATAGCGTCCTAACTATTCGTCATCTAAGAATTTAAATATGCAAGCCACGCAATTAAAATTAAATAAATAAATAACTAAAAATAAACAACCCATGCAATTAAAAAGCAATAAATGAAAAAAATACTGAAATAAAAATAAAGTAAAAGAAATGGGATAAAGCTAGAGAGAGGCTCACAAGTAGGTTTCTCTACTTAGCCCGAGGGATGTATCATAATATGAGCTTCCCTACTTGACCAGAGAGTCACTCTTAGAAGAGTTACTCTACTTGGCTTTAGGGAAAGGGAGACAATTAAAATAAAAACAATAAAATGATGGTTCTATGGCTAGGAGGGGCAAAGCCAACACATACACTAGTCATGAACCTTAGGGGAAAGGGAAAGCAATAATATAATGACTGAAATTAAAATCCTAAATTAAGAAAGAAAGGGTAGTCAGAAGAGGGAATGAGAGGGGGGAGAGAAGACTATTGAAGAAGCCTATCTACCTGAATCAATGCTTGAACTTGAAAGCTTGGGCGATTTGAGATACTGCCCACCCTAACATACAGATCTGGAATGAACCAAATCTGAAATTTCTAGGCTTGGAGAAAACAAATCTTGAAAAAAAAAACTGAACTTAAAAAAGAGAGGTTCCACGGCTCGTGATCTTGTCACCTAGATCTAAGCCTAAAACTATAACTTAAAAATTACAACTCAATTACATAAATCATAAACATAAAAGGCTGAATAAAAATAAAAGAATGTTTGCATTAATTGAAATAAAAAGCTATTACAAAAGTGATTAAAGTAAAAACAATGAAGAACTAAAACTAAAGAGTGAGAGTGTGTGTGTGTGTGTGTGTGTGTGTGTGTGTGTGTGTGAGAGAGAGAGAGAGAGAGAGAGAGAGCAACTAAAAAAAAAATCATAAAAGAAGAATGAAGTGTCTCCCCTCCTCTTACATGAGTTGTATTTATAGGGAATGGGGAGGGAGGGTAACAAATTTCTCTTTCCTAAAAGGGGCAAACCCACAATTGGTAGGTGAGATCTTTTGAGACCAAAAGTGCTAAGGTGGAGGAGAGAGAAGAGAGAAATAAACTTGCATAAATTTTTATAATTTTTTTGCTTATTTTTTTCTTTTTCTTTTTATTTATTTTTCTCTTTTTTTTTCTCCCTCTTCAAATCTTACGCAACCCTTGTTGGCCAATTTTTCTTTCCCTTGGACGATTTTCCTTCTTGCTTTGTGAGATCTGGACAATCTTTTGGTGACGATATGAAGGAGATAGAAGATTTGGACAAGATTTATTTCTTCTTCTTTTTTCTCCTCTTGCTAAGAAACCCCTCCCATCCCACGATTTTTCTTGCTTTGAAGATGGACAATCTTCTAATTTGATGTGGAAATCCCCTCCATGCCCTTAGTGCTTTAAGTGAGTAAAAGCAGGAAATCTTCAATAAAATTCTCCAAAAGAAAAAGACAACCATGATATTCGAACTTGAGACTTCCTAGTGAGCAAGCGAATTTTGCACACCATAGCTCATCAACTACACTAGATAGTTGTTGTTGGAAAGATATAACGTCCGATAAAGCTTAAGGCCTTTAAAATACAAAAGTGCAAAAAGAGTAAAACCCAAGATAACTCCATTTTAAATATGTAAAATACATGCTTTGCTACCTAAGATTTCACACATAAATGTGCTCGTCAGAATTATGCCAGCGCTTATGATCGCAGGTCTTTACTTTTTAGGGTGAGTTCATGTTTTCCAAAGTTCTAGGTTTCTTAATATTGAATCCATAAGGCATGCTATTTGCATACCTTTTCTTTTGGGTTTCATGAATCAACTGCTTTAGAAAAATATTTCGATTCATTTTAAACTCAAAAAAGAAAATAATTTTAATCTCTGTACTCACAACGATGGCTCAAAATGATAAATCCAAACCAACATAGTGATTGGTACCTGTAAATCATCCATTTATGCATGCTATCCCCCAACTTTTTTTATTGTCACGTAGAGGTGATGCACTGGACATCCATACAACAAAGCTTATCTATAAGGTCTTTTCATTGTTGCACTCATGTCATTTTCTTTATCATTTTCTTAATGAGACTATATAGTTAGCTGGAATAATAAGTTGGGAAAACGTTTCTTATACGGGGGTGTTAGGGGTGAGATGTGGGTGATCCACCTATCAAAGTCTACTTTTTTTTCTTTTTGTGTAATTGTTGAGGGTAAGAATCGATGTTAGGTTGGATTCCAGTTTACAGTTAAGTGAAGCACCTAGGGACTGACTCAAGTAAGCTTCAACAATATTGAAACTATTTTTTGTTTCATCAGCGATTAGCTATAATCAACCCCACTTCAGGGGGATCAGCCTCTCTTCATTAAAAATAAGGCAATTGTTGTAACAGTGAGACTAACCGTTGCTATTGTTTCATCAGCGATTAGCTATAATCAACCCCACTTCAGGGGGATCAGCCTCTCTTCATTAAAAACAAGGCAATTGTTGTAACAATGAGACTAACCGTTGCTATTTCCACTGTATAAGGAGTTGAAATTTTTTTATTTTTATTATTAGATTAGCATATTGTACGATAATTATGTATTTTTTCAAAAAAAATTAAAAATGACAAATTGGTTAAGAACAATTCTGTTGAGTAGGTTAATGGAAAGATATACAGCTATGAAGAGCTGAGAAAGTATTTTCGTCCACCTGTTCAAGATGATTTCCGTCACCCTATATCTCTTGAATTGATGAGAGAGCTTGTAATTGTGGCCGCACCAATTACCATTTACTATCTCACATCCCACTCAGTGTTTCTACACTATAAAGCTTTTACTAAGAAACTCTAAAACTCAACTCTTCATTGGATGATATTTTATTTCCTTGATTTGCAAACTTATGAAAGGCCATGTATACAAAGATAGATTATGGCAACAGAACATGTCCAAAAGTGTAGAAACTTTAGAATTTGACACCAACCCCAAATTATATGTTGGAAAGACTAATTAAGCAATGGTGTGTAAAGAACTATATTGAGCTATCGATAGGATCAGTAAATGGTAGGATATGAAAGAGTGATGGATCATTTTAAGATGTTAGTAGGGACATAGAAGGCGTCAATACTCTGGTTTGTAACTTTTTCAATGAGTCCATTGAGGATCAAAGGAGTTTCGGCAACTAAAGTCTGAATTTGTGCAAAAAATAAATAAAATACTGAGAACCTTGAAATGCCTACATCATATTCTAAATGACAATTTTCCAATCTCTTTATTTGTCTTGCCAATGCAAATCCGTTATTTCCTCTTCTTTGTTGATGGATCTTCAGTTTGGATAAAGAGAAGGGAAGAAAATATGTTGTCTTAAGGTTGTGAAAAGAACTAAAGTTGAGATTGGATAAGAATTCTTTGTTGCTAAAAGATCTACTCAAAATAATTTTATTATTTAGATTCATGTATGAAATGCTATTATTATTTCAATCATCTCATATTTGTACAATATTTCAAGGCACAATCCCTTATAAAAAAATATTCATTAAGTCTCTCTCTCTCTCTCTCTCTCTCTCTCTCTCTCTCTCTCTCTCTCAACACTAGACCACACGTGCATTTGCACATGCAAGTTTGCTAGGAAAAAGAAAATGACAATAAGTGTACCAAAAATTCTCATTTCCGAACATCAATTATTATCTATTATTATATTTCTCAATCAATCTTCATTGGAGAAATATACAATACAGCAACCTTAGAATAAAGGGCCCAAATCTATTCATAGTTGAAAACAGGTAATATTGTGCAATTGCACAAAATTAATAATTATAACAAACAAATCATCATTTTATAATTAATTAATTTAATCTCATTAAATTGGATTTGATGATACATATAGAATATCAAGATATCCAATACTATGCATATGTATAAAACTACTATTTTTCTCACAATACTCAATTTCACTTATAGAGTAGTTATCTTCTCAACTTTATGTGCTTGTGGGCTTTGCCAAGCCCAATTTCTTGCAGTCCAGGCTATAGGTTCATGGAGAGAAATCCACCCTTCATCAAATTTGTTTGTGATATATTACCTTGATAACATTCATTTATTATGAACAAATTCACACACAAAAGCATCATGAGTTGTTGGCATGATATTTGTGTTTATGGTAAAATATGCATAGGCTTCTTCCCCCTTGTGTTTTTTACTCATGCCCTTTAAATATACAAAACATCATTTTTTTTTTCTATTCTTGTTCCCTTCACCCAAAATAGAGTTTTGATGATAAAACTAAGACATTGGAGAAAACCAATTACAAGAATTTATTTAGTAAGTGTATATTGGAGGTAGACATTTTAGATTAAATATATTCTATAATCACTCAATGTTATCGTGTTAGTTTTATTTTTTTGGTGCTAAGTTGAGATCATCTGCCATTGATAGAAAACTTAATAATAATAAATAAATAAATAAATAATGATGAATTCCGTTCTTGACAAATATGGGAAACCTTTGGAAATATGGTACTAAATATCAGTACTAATTGTGCTTATTTTTCTCTCTTTTTTAAAGATGTTTTTGCGAGATGTGAATCTCCATATCTGTTTGCCTATGCTTTTTAGGTAATTATTAATTTTATTTATTTATCTTTTAGTCTATCGTTGACCGTTTAAATTTTGATTTATCTTTGTAAATTGTTTTTCAGTTTCCAAACGAAAGAGAAGGGAAGCTCCAATACAGTTGCATCTATCAGTGACATTATAAAATATGGATCATAATACTGATAAAAAATGCATTTGAAATTTATCCTTTCAATTTATGAAACAAATAAACAATTAATAAACACAATAAAAAAAATAATTATAAAAAAAATCTGTACAAAAGAGAAAATGATTGTTATGGCATACCACATTTCATATTGTTTCCTATTGGAATTTAAACCCTCCTTCTTTGGGAAACTGTAAAATAATGTGAAATTTGAAAAATACAGACTAAAATATAAAATTTAAACAAAATCACTCTAAACTCAATAATTATTTTTGACTCTTCAGGTGGAGAGACGATGCTGCCAGGAAAAGTTTTCCTATTTCTATTAGTAACAGAGCCCCTCAATGGCTCCCCTAATTCTCTCCAAAATAGAGTTGTTTAATGGGGTGCTATTGATTAGATTTGTTGAGTTTAACAATTGACATTTTGGTAAGAAAGGAATTCCATAGGAGGCGGAAGAAGCAATATTAACGAAGCAGACAAATTCAAATAAAAAAAAAATCCACAAATAAGAACGGTAAAAGCAAGATACATATCCACAAAGTTCACCAAATAAGCAAGATTCAGTCTTTATGATTCAAAAACAAGATTAACGAAGGATAACTCCGACGAAAGCTTACTGAAGAAGCAAAAGCTCCATCAAACCCCCTTTACCTAAAATGTCTCTTTTCTTTTATTTTTTCCATCTTCGACCAGTGAGATTTTTTCTTCTCTAATGGCCAACACCGACAACATTATAATCCGCCCTTCTCAAGCACCTTCTCTTCTATAAAAGCTCATGAAGTTAAGAGTTAATAACATTTGGTAACAGAATTTCATTTTTGAAGGATTTTTTTTTTTTTTTCCCTTTGTTTCAAACACAAATCTTTGAACTGCACAACCTGAAAAAGTATAGAAACTTAAAATAAAACACAAAATATAGAACAAGAGTAAATGACCCAAAAAGCTTGGAAATGACAGATTTTTTTGCTATAGAGATTTTCTTTTTTTATCAGACAAAAGAGAACCAAAGGCGAATCAAAACTCCACGATAGGAAGCCTACAAATTAGAACTCCGTCACCGGAAACATAGAAGTAGAACTCGCGACGAAGGTCACCGACAAACAAGACCCAGGATTCAATAACTGGTAGACGTAAGAGACAATAACGCTGCTGATATTTCACCCAAATTCAAATCAATCGAATATTATCACCAACCTTAGTCCATTTAAGGCTCCTTACAGCCCGTTGGAAGCCTCATTAATCAATTAGCCTATTTAAATCCCGATTAGCCCAATTATCTTGAATTCGATTATGGATAAATAATTGATTGACAGAATAGAAACGTGTTCATGTCGTGGCCTATGAGACCCCATCACATAAACTGGTTTAAGGTGGTAGAAAAAACCTTAAATGGTTACGAACCTATTATCAATCGGTTGATACCCCACATTTTAAGACATAAAAGCTAGGATGTCAAAATAGAGCTCAAATTGAAAAACTTGACGAGGGTAATCTAGTGGATAAATAACTATCAATTAGGTCTCTCTATGAGGACAAAGATCCGAAAAACCTTCAGTCCTCTCGCCCCTCCAATATGTTGGGACTTGTGATCCCTCTCTCCATTTGTTGGGGAGAAAGTTTCTTCTTTATCTTTCCCTCTCTAACTCCTCCTTAGATTTACGAGGGATTCTGTAGGGCGTGTTCAATTTCTTGAGTCTTTGGAATGTAATTTGAAAGAATCATAATTCTGTATTTTATGGGTATTTGGTTGATAATGAATGTAATTCTTGGTAGAGTCAAGTGTTTTTCTGACAAGCTTTTTACATATGAAAGTGATTTTTTTTTCCGATATCACCTCAGAAAAAAATCAGCTGATTCTTGTCTCGGTATAAAAGCAACAGCTGACCTCAGAATCACATTTATCGGGCTGTGATTTTGGGGTGCCCTAGCGTAGCTGAAAAAAAGAAGTGCAAGCAACTCCTCCTCTGGCACCTCTGCGGGCTTCTCCCGCCGCTGATCCTCCCTGCTTCTCTCCCTGAAAGCTCTACCGACCAACGCCGCTGCTCCGCCTCGCTACTCTCCCTGAAATCTCTACCAACAAACGTCGCTACTCCTCACTGCTTCTCTCCCTGTAATCTCTGCCGACAAACGTGGATGCTCCTCCCTGCAAACGTCGACAAACGGTTTTGCTCCTCCCTGCTCTCTCAACGAGATCACACCTACGTCTCCTCCTTGCTGCTCTCCCTGCCAAAGGGTATGAAATCTCTCACTCACGCTCTCTCTGCAAGTGGTTATATTTTATGTTGCTGTATTACAGGTTATATTTGGGGTACTTGGGTTCTTAATCTTAAAGGGAAATTGGTGTATTTGTAATTTAGGGCTATGCTGTAGTAGCTAGCTTTCCAACTGAAGCTGGATCCAGTTATTGAAGCTGAAATCATTGTTTGTGATTAGGCCCAGCAATAAACCACCATAAACCTTTGCAGTGCCATACATACAGTCTCATAGTTATACGCTTGAAGTCTTTGTTTAATGTTATGTCATGTGATTATAATAAAAAAATATAAGGATTTTTTTTTTCTAATATAGCAGATGAAGTATAACATAATACTAAAATAAGTGTTAAAAATTATCATAATGACATAAAAATAACATTGCATAGTTGTGTACGAAAATAGGAAAAAAATTACATTTGAAGGGCAATCAAACAATTATTTAGGATGATTCTAGGTGTTTCCCAAAGACAGAATCATGGTAACCAAACAGTTATTCTGAGAGAATCACCATAAAGAATCTGTAGTAACCAAATAATTATTTTTTCAAAAACACAACTCCAGAGAACCATATTCTATGGAGTGACATTTTTAAAAGATACTATCTCTATAAAATCAAGAAATCAAACACCCCTTATGTCCTCTATCTTCTAGATGACATAAAAGGGGATGGGGTAAAACATGTTTGTTTAAAGTCACCACCTAGGATTGAGGGCCTAGAACCCTGTTGATGAACCCACTTCCAATCAAGGGACCGAGTTTCAGTAGGGATTAGATTCCTATGAAAGGTTGAAACCCAGCTCCAATTTGACTTCATGTTGATCTATTCCAAAGATGTTGGTCCGTGTCAAGTTACGAGTGTGGGAAGATGTTAGGCACTCTCATTGCAAAGAAATTCTACTCTTTCGATCAGATGCTTAGATTTTGAATATTCTCCCCCACAGATTTTACCAACATTATGCCAATATACATATTGTGCTTATTCGAACATAATTCTAATGAGGTGTCCATACATGCATCATATGAAATAATGCGACCTATTATTAACATGTATATTATCATATGAAATAATAGTTAAACATGGTTGGAATCACATGAAATGACTTATAATAAACATCACATGCAATAATAGCTATTTTTCTTATGAAAACTAGATAAAATCATGATAGACTTTTTCTATCAATTGAAATAATAAAAAAATCTAACTTATTACCATGCAATAATGAAAATGAACATGTTCTAACTTATTATCATACAATAATGAAAATTAACATGTTCGCTATCACATTAAATAACAAATACAATATCATGCATGTAATTACGCGAAAAGACCAAAGGATTACACGCTAGCTATTATTTGTGCAAATCTCCCCAACTCAGGGACAACATCTTATTAGCTGTGTTCCAAAAAACCATGCACTGTCCGACTCCCACCTATCTCCTACGTACGTCTCAGTGGTTTCAACCAAAAAAAAGTCTCACTGCTAAATCCTTAATGAAATGGAGATAAAGCTTTGGCTTGAGTGACAAGTGAGTGCCCATTCATATGGTAATTTATCCAATGTTATACGGGTATAAGGGGTATAATATCTTAGACATTATTTACCAACTCCTATTTATATGGTAATTGTCCAAGGTGATATGGATGTAAGTTTTCCAACTTCTGAATAAGAGAGAGCTGGATAATTATGCACTATAGCCTCATTGATAATAAATAAAAATAGCCTTTGTATTTTTTTATTATTTTAAATTAATCTCTGAGTTGTGCGAAGATTTGTAAGATTCGAATAGAGAAACCTATGTTAAATGCACTTGTAATGATGTGTAATTATCAAAAAGAGAATTTTCGAAAAACTAATTAATAGAAAATACTCAGATAAAGATTATTTTTGGTTTCTGTTTGAATCATTGTCATTGATTTAAGCTAAGGGTGTTAATCGGTTCGGTTTCAGTTATTCGGTTCGATTTTGGTTCGGTTCTAAATGATGATAAGGTAAAACATAACCATACTGAGAACCGACTCGATTCCGTATTTAGACACTTAAATAGATTCAATTCGACTCGGTTTGATTTCGGTTCTAATATGCGTTTTAATTCGATTTTATACCTCGGTTTTAATTCGATTATGAAAACGGTTCTACTTTTGAACCATGATTGTGATGGACCAAAGGCCATAATGGGCTCAAATTATGGACCTTATGGCCATTGCTAACTCCAAAATTGTCTTAGCTTGTAAATATGTGATGATAAATTGCAAAACACACTTACCAAATTAAAAAAAAAAAAGACTCTTGAATGATAAGAGCAATTCGGTTCAAATCAACGATTCGACACCCTAAATCGAAACCGAGCTGAACCAAATAGCATGCTCACATGTTCAAACCGAATTTAAATCGAATAAATTCGGTTCAATTTCGTCCAATTAATTCGGCTCAGTTTCGATTTTGGTATTCGATTTCGGTTTAAAATTGACACCCTTAATTTAAGCTATGACTACAGCTCAGAGATCCAATGGGAAAAAAAAACTGTGAAACAAAGCACATGCTTAGCTCAATAACAACTTTTGCTGATAATATATTCCAATTTTAGTGTTGTTATCAGAACAGTTTTTTCAAAAATTGGAATCGGATTGGAATTTTATGATTTGAATTAGATTTGATTTTGATTGACACCAAACCAATCTAATAGGGGCACTCCCAGTTTAAAATCCTTGACCTCAACAGTTTTTATTGGAATTGGTATTACCCGACTGTGAATGTTTTGGAGCATCTGTTTCTAAGTTTTTTGGTAACAAATTTCTTGGTTGGCAAGTGTTAAAAAAATGGAAACGTTCCCTGGATCTCCTCATGTTAATTTAAAATCAGGATTGAAATACGCTTTTAAACAGAATTAACCAAAAAATAAAATAAAATTAAATTAAAATAAACGAATAGTTTTGGTTTTAGGCATGGTTTCAAAATTCCTGTACTGGAACTTAAAAAAAAAAAATGGGTATTCGATCGGACAGGAACCGTGCGCGGTTGAACTAGCTGATTCTTGCCAATTCTATTCTTTTTTCAATTGATAGTTTGTGCTGGCAGCAGGCCGGGTTGCAATCTTTCATCTAAAAAGTGATTTATGTATTGCAAAAAAGGAAGAATCCTTTAGTTTCCCTGCGATTGATCTGCTACAAGGATTAAGTGTGGTTGTATATAATTCGAGTTTACCCTTAAACTTGAATCATAAAACTGAACAAATTCGTACTGTTACTCATTAAAAAAAAAAAAAAAACAAACAAACAAACAAACGAAACAAAACAAAAAAACACTGGATTTTGAGAACAGATAAATAATTTGAATACTATAAAGCCCCAAATATTTAAGTGCCTTAGATGTTGAAGCCGACAACAATCCGTTCACGGTCTTAATTCCTACATTGCCATAGGCTTTCAAATCAGGCTTAGGGCCTACAAGGATCGAGGATGTGTTTGTTCCTGTTAATTAGGAAAATAATCTTGTGATTAAAATCGACCTGACCTTCTCTTTCTCCACTACAAACCAACGAGATAGATGAACAGTCAATCACATTACTTATAATGAATTAATTAAAAAAAATATCCCAAACCCCTTTTAACACCCAATTAGTTAGACAATGGATATATTATATTGATACTTTCAGTGTAGTTTTTTATCTTTTTTTTATATATATATATATATATATTTTTTTTTTTTTTTTGTTAACCAAGGTGTCCGGGACACCTCGACTAATCCTCGGGAAGACTAGCACAGTAACCCACCAACCGACATGATCTCCACTTAAATCGCTAGGCAATCAAACCTGAGACCGTGCGTCTAATCCACACAATCCCCAGTTCGCCCTAACCATCTGGGCGTTGATATTGAAATCTTGGAATTGGACAGTATTGATACTGATCTGATTTGGTCTGGGCTGATCTGGATCGTCTCAGATATGACAGAAATACCCTTGTTGTCATTAAAAATATATATATTTTTAGACCTTATTACTCTTTATCCATATCGAAGAGATATGCTATCAGCCTTGAATGAGATTAGATAAGGCCAATACCAATCCAATCCAACCGATTGAAGACATTTGATCTGATTCCTTAAACCGTGGTATCTAGGCACCAATTTTGGGGTATAGATTCCCTAAAACAAATATAAACACATATCAGTTACATATTTTTAGGTATCCAGGTACATTCGTAGTAGAAATGGAGAGTGGAGCCACAAGTCTATAGAGAGAGGCATCACCTCTCGCTAGGGATGTTAATTCTAGGTGTGCACCGGCAGGTAGTGCCTGACCAGGAAAACTTAAAATTAGTCCAACCCATTTATTAAACATGTCAAGCCCAAGAGGTAATCCCATTTATATATTATTGTAATGATGTTTCTCATCCAAGAGAACTGAACGTGACCTAGTACAGGAATTTTCAACTCATTTTTTTTTTTTTCCAAATTAAAGGTAATTTCAATGGGCGGAATGGTTGTGAATCTGGAAACGACTGCTGTTCATGGGTCTTTCTTTCTTGTTGGAAAATAGAGGGCAGAATGACAAGTTTGAGAAGATCGATAAACCTGTATCAATTATTTGGATTTATTCAAGTTGTTGTGTGAGAGATTTAAAATGTAACCACACTTGTTTATATTAATCAAACATTTTGTTCTCTCTTTGATCTCTCTTTGATTCATCATTTTCTCATTGAGAAAGCGACTAACTACTTTTTACAATTGGATATTAGTCTTTTTTTCAGCAATATTCGGATCAAATGAAGTGGCCATCAGGATCGTTATGCGTGACACCGCTTTTTCTCGTATCAGACCTTTACTATTTGATCTTCAGGCTCCTTATGCTAGGGCAATACCTTCATTTCAATGCCGTTCATCTCCCTGCTGTCAAAATCTGGTTGATCGCCTGACGGAATTCCTTATTTCGTTCATGGGAATAATCGATAAACATAGTAGGAAAGCCCAAGGGGAGGGATAGCCTGTCAGAGACCCAAAAAGATGGAGTGAGACTTAAAAAGAGGAGGAAGATTATAAAAACATTCTCAATTAAGGGTGAAACAACAAATAAAAAATTGGAAATCAGGCTTAGTACTCTACATATGGACCTGAACTAGGCCAAGACTGAATTAAGGAAGTTAGGAACATATTAGTAACAATAAGCAATGGAATAACAAACTGGGAGAAACGGGTTGGGAATGGAGGACGCAGGAGAGAAGCTCTGAGAAGGATGGAGGGACTACTGGTGATCGACCTCCTGATAGGGGAAAGCAGCGGAGGATCACTGACTTCTGGGGACCGGCATTGGCTCCTTACACCTGCGCATTTCAGGTGATGAATCTGTCGCCCCTCCTAGCTTGGCTGAAAAAACTGAATCTTGGGAGAAGGCGATCAATGAGCATGGTGGCAGTAAACAGTCGCACGCGTCTGTGGCGAAGAAAACAATGCCTAATATTGACGATCTACCTGATCCGATACATGCCAAATCCCTCACAAGGATCATTATCCCTCAGGAGGCGTATAAAGAGAAACTTCAATCTTTTTCTTATGCGTTGATTGGCAGAGTGAACTTTCGCTTTGTCTTGATAGATGAGGTGAGGAATGATGCAAAGAACGGCTGGAATTTGAAGGGCAAGGTGAACCTAGCGCCTTTGGGGAAAGGATTTATCCTTTTCTGGTTTGAGATTGAAGGCGACATGGGCTCTATGGGGAAAAGAGGGACTGTCAAAGTCAAAGGACGAGTTATTCAATTCCAGCATCGGCGACTGGAGTTTAGCATCCATGAACATCCTATTCAGACTAAACTGGTATGGATTCGATACCCAGAGTTACCTATGGAGTATTGGCATGAGGAAATCTTACTTTCCATGGCCAAAGCCTCAGGCTATCTAGTGGAGGTTGACCGAAGAACGCTGCAGGGCACCATGGCGAATAATGCTCGGGTTCTTGTGGAAGTGGCACTAGGTGGGAGCAGAGTGGAGGAAATCCAGGTAGAGAGGAAGCAACCGGGGAAGGATGTTTTCTTTTGGTTTAAACAACGGATTATTTATAAAGATGGCATTGGGAGCTGCTCCTGCTGCAAAAAACTAGGCCATTCTACTGAACGATGCAGATACAAGAAGAACAAAGTGGATAATTCTGCAGCAATGGCAGAAGAAGATCGATTCTCTGCTGAGATCTCCAGGCACTGGTGGAAGAAGGTGGTGTGGCAAGGGCCTCCGGCAGGGGAATCCATAGCATATCTCCTCATTCGGAAGGAGAGCGAAGATCTCCTCTCCCTAAGGAAGCTTCCTTATTTAGAGAAATCACTCCAATGCAAGGTAATCAGCCAAATATTGAGTGTCCTCATGTGGACTGTTTGAACGATGGTGAATTGGAGATTCTCCTCCATGTGCCACACGCCCAAGAAGGAAACACCCATGAACCGGTTATGGTGGATAACCCTTTAGGTAACGGATATGGGTCTGGATCTGACCTGTGATTCAGAGTACTATTCTTCTGAGAAGGAGTCTCTTGCCTCTGCGCAAGGCATTATAGACTTGAAGAAGGGCGAGTATGACAGGGGATTTGATATGAATGAGGCTGAAAACAGAGCTCATATTTCTTGAACTCTTCACCCTCGAAAGACCAAAGTGACATATACTGGTGGTCACGGAGGTCGCCATCAGTCTAGAGGTGGAAGGAGTGGCAGCGGTCAGGACTAGGGTGGTCCAGATCATGTGATTTCAGAGCTATCTCCAACTTTTTAGAAGCAGGTAGAATAATTGTTTAACATCAGGAAGTGGCAGAGCTCGATCGTGCTATCTTAAGGGCAGAGGGCGATGCTAGAAGAAAAGGGAAATCCATTGCAGCGACAGGGCAGGCTGCCCCCAGGAAGTGATTTTATGAATATCCTCTTTTGGAATATAAGAGGAATGAAGAAGGCGGATGGCAAGCATGCCTTGAGGGAGATTATTAAGAAGAAGGATCCAGACCTTCTCTGCATCATTGAACCCATGGTCCCAGTGAGTGATTTCCCGAATTTATTTTTCAATAAGTTGGGATTTTTCAATAATCTTATTTTTAATAATAGAACTAGTAGAATCTCAAATTTATGGATAATGTGGAAAAGAAATTTGGGATGCCCTGTGGTTGTCTCCAATTCCTCTCAGCATATTACGGTCTCTCTGACTTGTGACCTAAACATCGTTCAAGTCTCCTTTGTCCATGCTAGCAGTTTCGAGTGGAGAGGAGAGCTCTTTGGCTGGATTTGGCTGTGGATACCCCTCACAGCCGTATGCCATGGGCCATGATCTGTGATTTTAATGCGACACTTCAGTCACACGAAAAGAAGGGTCCTAGAAATCTGTTTGGTTCTGCTGCTGAATACAGTGCTATGGTGGACTCTTGATTCATGTCTCAGTTGCCTTCCAGCTGGGAGAAAATTTACATGGGAGTAATAATCGAAAAGTTGGCAATGTATCAGTAGTGCTTGATAGAAACTTTTGCAATGAGCAGTGGCCCTTTTCCAAGATTGCTCGCAGATGGTTTTATCGAGAATAGCTTCTAATCACGCCCCCTATTAATGATCTCTGAGACTAGCCATCGCCCCCAAAATGTCCATTCCGTTTCCACCAATTAATGATCTCTGAGACTAGCCATCGCCCCCCCCCCCAAAATGTCCATTCCGTTTCCACCAATTTTGGATGGAACATGAAGAATTTGATAAGGTGGTCGCATCGTCCTGGTCTGACTGGATTTCTGGATCCCCTATTTTTGTTCTTACTTCTAAATTGAAGCAGCTGAAAGCGGACTTGAAGACTTGGGCGAGATCTGCCTTTCCTCACCTTGACAGGTTCTTGATGATGTGAAGAAGGCCATTGATCAGATTCAGGATCAGATTGCAAGAGAAGGGATGAACGACTAGCTATTTGCCTTGGAAGTTGATGCAAAGACGGGCTTGGTTAAGGCCTTGGAAAATCATGAAAAACTCTGGGCTGACAAGGCGAGAACCAGATGGCTGAAAGTTGGTGATCGAAATTCTAAATTTTTTCACCTTTTAGTGAAAATGAGAAGAAGTAAAAATATAATTAGATCACTCAAGAAGTCGGACGGCAATTTGGTGGAAGGGCAGAACAACTTAGGGGAGTATATTGTAGATTTTTATGAGAGATTTCACAAAGCTACTCCAACGACGGATCACGTTGACTTATTGGATAGTATTCTGATGATTCTCCATCAAGCAGACGCTATAGGATGGATTCCCTTCCTGGCAATGATGAAATTAGGAGGGCTATTTGGGAGCTGGACCCGATACCACCGGGTCCTGATGGGTTCTCTGGCGCTTTTTTTAGAAATGCTAGCTTACGGTGGAAAGGCAGGTGTGCAATGCAGTGAGATAATTTTTTACCACCAGTTCTATGCCTCACAGAGTAAATAATAACTTCCTAGTCTTGATCCCAAAGATGGAAGGTGCGAATACGCTGGACAGATTTCACCCTCTTTGCATGGGAAACTTTTTTTGTAAAATTATATCCAAAGTGATGGCTTTGAGTTTGGAGCCCCTCCTTCCTCGGCTGATTTCAAAAGAACATGGAGCATTTCAGAAGGGGAAGATGATCCACGACAGCATCAGTGTGGCGTCTGCGTTAGCAAACTCAATGTTCTCTGTGACTAGAGGTGGGGGCCTTGTTCTTAAAATTGACATAAGGAAGGCTTATGATACTATTTCCTGGTCTTTTATTTTTTAGGTTTTGAGCAAATTTGGTTTTTCTAATATATGGATCAACTAGCTGCATCAACTCCTGATATCAATGAAGATATCTATTCTTGTGAATGGAGGGCCTCAGGATTTTTTTGAGGTGGAGCGGTCTAAGATAAGGTGATCCTATCTCTCCCATGCTTTTCATAATAGTTGAAGAAGTTCTTTCCAGAGGGCTTTCGAATCTGGTTTAGAGCAAGGAGCTTCAAACGATCCAGGGCCCTAGAGGTGTTGCTACTCCTGGGCATATTTTATTTGCAAATGATATCTTCATCTTCACTAATTCCTTCTTGAGATATGTTCAAAATCTTAAAGCCTTCTTGATGAAGGACCAAGAATTCTCTGCCAATGTATTATCTTTGAGAAGAGTAAACTCTTCCTGGAAAAATTGCTCCAGCTCGTAAGCAGATTATTGCTGATACCCTCAGAATTCAGATTTGCAGCTTCCCTACACGATACCTAGGTGCTGAGATTTTTAAGGGAAGAGTAAAGAAGGAGGCCCTTCTACTTGTGATGGACAAGGTGAAGAGTCGCTAGCGGGATGGAAAGGAAATCTTTTGTCTATGGCAAGAAGAACGAGCTGGTTGAGCTGGTGAGGTCGGTCATTGCAGGTATTCCTAACCATAGCTTTGCTATTTATTGGTGGTCATCTTCCCTTTTAGTTATTATGGAAAGGTGGATGAGGAACTTCATTTGGACAGGTGAGGTAGAAACTGGAAGAAAAATCACAATAAAATGGGACAACCTCTATAAGCCTAAAGAGGAAGGAGGTTTAGGTATCAGGAGGCTCAGAGATACCTATAGGGCTATGTTATGTAAGCTTGTATGGAGAATCATACATGAGAAGTCAGCGTCCAATGCATTCTTTAAGGCGTGGTTTGTCAAGAAAGATGGCGGATTTAGAAAAGGCGGCTTTTCTTCCTCTATTGCCTTAGGCATTAAAAAAGTATGGAACTTTATGTAAGAAAATGAGAGATGGATTATCAGTAATGGTAATGTAGCAAATTTCTGGAAGGACAAGTGGTGGGGACCTAAATCCGAGTTGGAGGAGCTTCAATCAACGGACCTGCCCCCTCTCAGGTTTAATGCCAAGGTGAGTGAGTTCATTTGTGGTGGAGAATGGGCTCTCCCCGAGGTGAGATAAGTGGAGCTGTCCTGAATCTTTGACAAAATTCTCAAGATAAATATTCCTTCAGTGGCATAGAAGAAATGTGCTACTGGTCTTTTTCGACTCTAGGATCCTTTTCTACTTCCTCAGCTTGGGAAGGTATTAGAAGGACGGCTAGTAAGGTTCCTTGGAGTTCTCTGGTTTGAAGAAAAGACATGTCGCTTAGGTTCTCTACCCTGAGATGGCGGTTAGCTCATGGAAAACTCCCTACGGATGAGCAGGTTAGAAATAAGGGGATCTATCTCGTTTCCATATGTGCTCTTTGTAAGCAACTGAAGATAGCATCGACCACATTTTCCTTAGGTGCTCCTTTGCGAACTCTGTTTGGAAAATGTTCTCTGATTGCCTTGAGGTGAGGTGGCAGACGCACCAGTCAATTGATAATCTGGCTAGGTAGTGGAAGAACAAGGCTAGAGTTATTAACCTCCAAACCCCTGGACGATGGGTTTTTGCATCATAACAGCAAACATTTGGTGGGAAAGAAATAGAAGGTGTCATGAAAATGCCTCCATTGGCCTCCATTGGCCAGAAGTGTAATTTTTCTTAAGGGGTTGATGGAGAGCGTCAGTGATGGTGAGTGTGATAGGAATGCTAAGGCGGCTAGGATTTTGGGCGATGGTTAAGATCCAGGAGGAGGCGGAGCTCCTCCCTTACAGAGGGCGGCGCAACCTTCAGAGGATGAATTAGTGGCAGCAACTTTGGAGATTCCGGCCCCTAAGAAATCATATGCAAGAGCAGTGGGTAGTCCGATCCCTGAGGTGAACGACCTCCCTAATCCTATTCATGCTGGGAATCTTACTAAAGTGATCATTCCTTAGGATGAGTATGAAGAACGATTAGCTAGGTATCATTGTGCATTAATCGGTAGGCTCAACTTTAGATTCCTTTCTCTTGATGTTGTGCATAAGGAGGCTCGAGAGAACTAGAACCTTAAGGGTAATGTGAAGATGGTACCTATGGGTAAAGGCTTCACTATTTTTCAGTTTGAATCTGAGGGGGACATGGCTTCCATGTGGAGGAGAAGCCCTGTGAAAGTAGGAAGGCAGCTTGTTTGCTTTCAGAGATGGCACCCTGATTTCAATGTCAATGACAAATTTATCAACAAGGCCCTCATTTGGGTGCGATTCCCTGATCTGCCTCTGGAATATTGGCATGAAAAGGTACTTTTAACAATGGCCAAGGCTGCAGGTCGACCTATTGCTCTTGATTAACGTACAAAAAGCGTTGTGTTTGGGAATTACGCTCGCGTTCTTATAGAAATGGAGGTGGAGGTTTGCGTCCAGAGGAGATCCAGGTTAAGCATAGGCAGCCGGACACCTCTACCCTCTTCTGGTTCAAACAGCCACTAATATACAAAGATTCTTTGGGGAAGTGCGGATTTTGCAAAAAGGTGGGGCACATCATTGGTGACTACAGGGAGAAGAAGGCTACCGACTTGAAGGAAGCTCCCCAGGGATGACGGTGGCATTCCTAGTGCCATTTATGTAGATAATTCTCCAAAGGGGTTGGTGGTTCCAACGACCAACTTCTCCTCGAGCAAGCCTCGCCAAGAAGAAGGCGGTCTTGCCTCTCAAGGGGCAAATCAGGCCGTGCATGGAGGTGGAGGTACCTCGAGTGGCAGAGAAACCATCCACGGTGCTGGTGAGAATCAAAGGGAGGATATTCCCAATATGGAAGGTGAAAGCTGCCAATCTAATTGTGGACTCTATTTCAAATATTCAAAACAATCAAAATTTGGCCAGAGTGGAGGACGTTTCAAATTTTCAAACGAATGATAGATTGGAGGTGGTTTTGGGGGTTAGTGATGGGTCGACCCATGTGGGCTAGGTCAGGCATATGGGGAGATTAGCACAAACTGATCCTAGACCCTGATACTGACTTGATATCTGATGAAGGGCCAAACTCTCAGGAGGTGGGACTAGTTGGGAATGGTGTGCGGAGAAGCCTGTGGCATGTCACCGTGGCAGTCATACTGCTATCAGTGTCAGAGGCCGACTGGTAGCCTAGCGCAAGGGATGGAGTGACAAGGGTTGAAAATGTAACTTTGCAGAGAGAGGAAGGTCAATCAATGTGGATCGAATGAAGAAGAAGAAAGGCAAGCAAGTTCAAGTGGAGGATCAGTCCGAACATCGGACTGATCGCCTAAATCAACACATGTGATCATACGGGTTCTCTTCTGGAACATCCTCGGTTTGAAGAAGGCTGCTCCCAAGGCAGCCTTAGGCCAGATTGTTCGAAGTTAATAACCCAGCTATGATTTGTATTGTTGAACCAATGATTCCTATCTCAAATTTTTCAAGGTTATTTTTTAATAAACTTGGTTTTGCAGTAGATTTCATCTTGAATGAGAGATCTAACATGCACCCAAATTTATGGGTGATGTGGAAGCAGTCTTTATAGGCTCCTATGGTTTCATCAATGTCTGATCAACATATTTCCTTGCAAGTTGATCGAAGGGCATTCTCCTTAATCTGTCAGTGGTGCACGCCAAATGCTTAAGGGCTGACCGCAGAGCCCTGTGGATGTAGCTCGCGGCTAGCCCATTGAGGATGCCAAGGATGATCATAGGGGACTTCAATTCAATCTTATTTGACCACGAGAGGAGAGGTCCAGGCAGGTTTTGTATAGGCGATGCCACTGAATTTGGGGCCATGGTAGATGCAACTTCAATGATCCAGATTCCTTCATTAGGCGAAAGTTCACTTGGAGTAATAATAGAAGAAGAGGGACTGTGTCTGCAGTCCTAGATAGGACCCTTGTGAATGAAGAATGGCTAACACTTTTGCTGATTGCATGCAATAGGTCCTCCCCCGTGTTGCTTCGGATCATGCCCTTGTGTTTGAGTGCTCTTGTTCTTCCAATAAGCCAAAGAACTGCCCCTTTAGGTTTAATAAATTCGGGTGGACCACCCTGGCTTCCTTGACATGGTCCGAGAGAATTGGGAGTCCCAAATCACTGGATCGTACACATTCATTCTTGCTCAGAAGTTAAAGAGGCTGAAGTTTGCTATGAGATCCTGATCGCGAGGGGCATTCCCTAATCTGGACCATGAGGTGACCTCCTCACAGGCTACTCTTGATTCCATTCAGCGTCGCATGGAGGAGGAGGGTTTTCAAAGCACCTTTTTGACCAGGAGGCTGATGCCAAGACCAAACTCTGGAAAGCTACTGAAAACCAAAAGAAGTTGAGCACTCAGAAGGCTAGGACCAGATGGCTGCGCGAAGGTGATAGATGTTCGCACATTTTTCATGTTATGACTAGAGTAAAAAGAGCTAAAAGTTTCATTTGGAATATTGCACTAGAAAATGGAGATGAGATTTCAATCAAGAGCAATTGGGCACCTACATTTCTGAGTTTTATGAGAGCTTCTATAGGCGTGTTGACCTGGACAGTCACCCACAGTTGTTTAACTGCATTCCCAAGGTCCTTCAAGACTCTGACCGGCAGACCTTGGACTCCATTCCCTCGGATGAAGAGATAAAATGAGTTTTCTGGGAGTTGGATCCTGATAGCCCGCCAAGTCTAGATGGGTACTCGAGAGAGATCTTCAGAGGCTGTTGGGAAGTCATTGGCATTGATGTGTGCAGGGCAGCGAAGGGTTTCTTCTCTTCAGGTATTCTCCCTAAAGGCATTAATAATAATTTCCTGCTTCTTATCCCTAAGATAGAGGGAGCTAGATCTCTTGGGAAATTTTGGCCTTTGTGTATGGGGAATTTTTTCTACAAAATTTTATCCAAAATTAAGGCAAACTGTATTGCTGGTGTTCTCCTAGAATAATCTCTCCAGAGCAAGAGGCTTTTCAAAAGGAAAATTTATTCAAACTAATATTGGGTTAACTTCTAAGCTCACAAATCTGATGGGAAACTCGTCCGGAGGGGGTGGCCTTGGGCTGAAGATTGACATTAGAAAAGCTTTTGATACGCTCTCCTGGGACTTCTTATTTCAAGTTCTAAGAAGGTTTGGCTTCTTAGACATCATAATTGGATGGATCCATACTATCTTACAATCTGTCAGGATTTTGGTTCTTCTCAATGGAGGACCAGTGGGATTTTTGATGTTAGTAAAGGCCTAAGGCAAGGAGACGCCATTTCCCTTATCTTATTTATTATTGCCGAGGAAGTTCTATACCGCAGTCTCAGAGAGTTAGCTGTTAAAGGCTCTATCAAGCCTATCGCTAGTCCCCGAGGTGTTGAAGTCCCTACTCATATGCTCTTTGCTGACGATGTGTTCATATTCATGAATGCATCCAAAAGGTATGTTAGAAATTTGAAAATTTTTCTTACATTATACCAAAGTCTGTTCAGGCCAGTTTTTCAATCTTGAAAAGAGCAAGTTATTTTTGGGGAAGATTCCTCCAATTAGAAAACAGTGGTTAGCTGAGGAATTAGCCATCCCTACTTGTAATCTCCCTACCAAATATTTGGGTGTGGAAATTTTTCATGGAAGAGTAAAAAGGGACCCCCTTCTCTCGATGTTGGATAAAATTAAGTCCAAGCTCGTAGGCTGGAAAGGAAAGCTTCTTTCTATGGCTAGGCGAGTGGAGCTTGTCAAATCTGTTATATCTGGGATGCCTGTTCATAGTTTCTCAGTTTATTGGTGGCTTGCCACTCTGATCAAATGCCTGGAAAAATGGATGCGAAATTTCATCTAGATAGGGGAGATAGATTCTAAAAATCCATTACTGTGAGATGGGATCAAGTTTGCAAGCCTAAGAAGGAGGGAGGTCTTGGTCTGAAAAGACTTCGGGATGTGAATAAGGCCTTTCTTGCTAAATTAGCCTAGAAGATTAAGCATGAAGACACTCAACTAAGTAGGATTATTAGAGCGAGATTCCTCTCTGTCTCTAGTGTGCTTAAAAGAGGTCATAAAAGCTCTTCTATCTGGCCTGGGGTGAGGAGACTTGCTGAAGATTTGGTCATATGAAGACTTCTGAACTTAGCTTTATCTTCCCAGATTTCTTGATCCATTCTTGAAGTGCATTGGTGCAAACCAATGAGATCCTAGGTGAAGCTCAACGTAGATGGATGCTCCCTTGGGAACCCAAGTTGAACAGGAGGTGGAGGGATTTTCTGGGATCATGAGGGTAGAAAGCTGCTCTGCTTCAATTTCTACTAGGACATTTCTTCTCATTTTTTAGTAGAGATTTGGAGTATTATCAAGGGATTGAAACTTGCTCGAGAGACGGACATAAGGCGCCTTTGGATCGAGTCTGATTCCTCTGCTGCAGTTTTTATTTTCAACATAGGCTAACCCCTTGGTCTGTGCTCCAAGAATGGTATCACCTCATCGATTATTTAAATTCCATTGAGTGAAAGATCTCCCACTGTTTTAGAGAAGCAAACCCAATTGCAGACTTCTTAGCTAAGGCAGCATCAAAGTCAGGGATTGACAGTACTGATGTGCATCTCCCCCTTCACATTGCCAATGAGCTACAATCGGATATTGATGGTCGTCCACGCTTTAGATTTTTATCTTTTTTGAGATAGCAATTATGAGCCTCTGTTGATGGCATTGCCAAAGGTGGAGGCTCATTCCGGGATTTTGGACACTATTTTTTTCCTTTTTCCACTTCTTTAATACAATCTGATCTTCTAGCAAAAAAAAGAAAATGCCTCCAGGTTTGAGTCGCACAACTTTAATTTAAGCCGTCAGGATCTTGGCCTTTGTCTAGAGAGGTCGAAGGGGGAGGTGAAATCTCCCAATGATATTATTTGCTGCATGAAACTGGGATTGGAAGTGGTGCATCCCAGGTATCTCCCTCCTCTGGAAGTTTATTGGTGTAAACCCCAGTCGAACTGGTTAAAGGTTAATGTTGATGGCAACTCTCTAGGAAATCCAGGAAGGGCAAGAGTAGGAGGGTTATTCGTGATAATGAAGGAAGGTTTGTGATTCATTTAGCATTTTTTTGGGCATCAAGCAAATTTATGAAGCTGTGTTTGAGGCTGTAATGGAAGGAATCATGATGACAAAGGAGCTGGGCACTAGGGGTCTATGGATCGAATCTAACTCGGCTACGATTGTCTCTGCGATTCAGAGGAACCATTTTCCTTGGTTCATTCTTCAAAGATGGTTGTCTGCTCTTCCTTTCCTGGAATCGATTGCATAGAAGATCTCTCACTGCTTTCGCGAAGCAAACCCGATTGCGGATTTCCTCACGAAAAAGGCTTCAAAATCTGGAACTTCTAATTCTTGATGTCTTTCCCTCGACATGTAGTAGATTATTTAGAGAATGATGTTTTGGGCAGGCATAGTTATAGATTCCTCTAGGGTGCTGCTCGCTCTCTCTGCTGATGGCCATGCCAAAGGTGGAGAGCGCTAATGGCTCTAGGGGTCATTCAAAAAACCTATTTAATTCCCCACACAAGCCCTAGTGAACTCAAGTTTTATATAAGGAGATATTAGCTCATTCATTTCATTTCCTACCAAAATTAAGACAAGAGAAGGAGAGAAGGGAGAAAGGAGAAGAAGGAGAATGAAGGAAAGCAAGGGAGAGGAAGAAGGTTGGAGCAAGGGAGGAGGTCATCTTCACTCATCAACACTACTAAGGTGAGTCTCTCTCTCTCTCTCTCTCTCTCTCTCTCTCTCTCTCTATACCTAGGCTAATTGGGGAGCCTTAACCAAAATCTCCATCTCCCACCTACTTTAGTTACAAATAAGTTGGAGATTTTGTGTAGAATACCCAAATTAGCTAGTTTATGTACTCACATATGAATATGGAGACCTCACACATGAAAACCCCAATTTGAATCCCAAATTAGGCAACTTAAACCCTGGATTTGGGAATTTGTCCAAATTCTCTATAATCTACCACTCAAACCTAACTATAAGTTGGGGAAATGATGTAATGTACCTAGAATAGGGGATTGGGATGACCACAAATAGAATTGGAGATCAATGCATAAAGCCCCAACCGAATTTTTCCAAAAAGTGGGTGACCTAAACCCAAATTTGAAGATTTGACTAGGACCCCTATGATCTACTACCCTAACTCAACTATGGGTTGGGGAATTGGTGAAGGAGACCTAGACTAAGGGATTTAGGTGATCACATTTGGGTTTTGGGACCCTACCCATGGAACACCCAACCTAATTTCCCAAATTGGGTAACCTAACCCTAAATTGTGGAAAATAACCAAAACCCTTACCACCCTAATTCAACTATAAATTTGGGGAAATGATATAAGATACCTAGATTAGCGGATTTAGGTGTTTACAATTGAGTTTAGAGACCTAATAAATGTAAACCTAACCTATTTTTCCCAAATTCAGTAACCCAAAATCCTAAATTGGGAAAAATGACCAAACCTCTAAAATCTATGTAACCTAAGTGACTAATTACATCATTCCTAAGCTAATTAGTGTGTGCATATGCTGCATGCATGAAATCTAACTAAAACACTAACCTTAACGAGTAAACCTATCTAAAATGGGCAAACCATGAGGTGGGGGTGTGATCAACAACATAAGAAGGGAATTAGGAGTATGTATAGCTTGACCTAAAAACCCTTTTGTATCCAATGAATAGAATAGTCAAGCAGTGAGGGTACTCGACATGTGATCATCGACAATACACCTCTCATAGAGACAAGAGGCAAATGGGTGTTAGGTCTTATTTTATGGAGTGTTTACTTATAATTTATTTATGTATGATCATGTTGTTGCCTAAATCTATGTTGCATGTAAATTCTTTAAATTGAAGTATACGTTGTGTGTGTGTATTAATGGTTTGACATTTTTATATCATTGAGAGTGGAAAGTTGGTGTTGGTGAATTATGAAAAGTTTGTGTAGGTGTTGGTGTTAGTGAATTGTGAGAGATTGTGGTTGGTGTTGTTGGATGGGATGCAGTGTGGTCGAGGTAGTTTCTGGTACTATATGCCCATAAAGTGAGAGAGTGTGTGGTTATGGTTGTAAGTACAGTGTGCCGAGCTAGTTTCTAGTATTGCATTCCCAATCGTGATCACCTTGCTATTATAATGTGATATGATTCATGTTAGTTGCATCGGGCTAGGAAAACAACTCGGGTGCTACAACCCCTTGCCAATAGGAGAGAGTTATTGGCTAATCCCATATGTGGTAGGTCTGATGATCCAACTCTTGAATATCATGTCCATTGTATAAGGTGATTGTTACCAGAGGCGGACATGCCATGGGTGACCAATGGGTTTTCTAGGACCTACAGACTCTTGTCTCACAACTAGCGTATATCGGTAGGTGACCAATGGGTTTTTGAGACTAAGAATATCCCCTATGTTGTAGTAGCACTAAGGCCCCATTTGGACTTAGCTTTGATGTTAGGCTTGTGTGGCAATAGTTTTACATTCCAACTATGACCACCTTACTCTTGTGATGTGATGTGCCTTTATAATAGATTGCATTGGGCTAGGCTAACAGACCCGAGTGCAACACCCCTTGCCAGTAGAGTTTGATGTACTGACTAATCCCATAGGGTGGTATGTTGTTGAGAATATTATATCTGCAGTACGACGTATTGTACTCAAAAGCGGATGCAGCACGAGTAATCAATGGCTATTCTGGGACTGTGGTTGTCCAACAGCATAGGTGACCGATGGATTTTTTGGATTTGTGGCTATAGGGGTTATTCATTAGGGATTTACGGGGTGACCGATGGATTTTTCAGGATCGGTAGGCTCTTGACTCACAACTAGCGTATATCGCTAGGTGACCAATGGATTTTCTTGGACCAAGGATATCCCCTATGTCAAGGTAGCACTAAAACCCTATTTGGACTTAGTTTTGATGTTAGGTTTGTGTGATGATAATCTGAATCATTATTGCATTCATTTAATCTTGTTGATCATTATTGTTGCATCCATATTTGATTGTGTTTGCTTGTATGCCCACCCCTAACTTGGCTTCGTGGAAGCTCACCCCATTTTATATGTGATTTTACACGGTGATCCAGGTAGTCATTCAGATGTTATTGTAGAGTCATCAGTTCTACATGGTGATGAGCTATGGGTTGAAGAGTTAGAACACGAACTGGGTTGCGTTTGTGAGGGCTATGCCTACAACGCACCTTGTAGATGATAGGTTTCATCCTTACCTCTCGATCCTTTTATGTATATATAGTGTATGATATAATACTCTAAAATGTAAGATATGTTGGACAATTCAACATTCTTTTTGTGTAAATATGCTAACTATCAGTAGAAATTCACAAGTGGTATTATCTTACTAATTATTAGATTTTAGTTCATTTCATAATTTGTGATCTTAAGTATTGCATCGGAGATCCTGGTTGGATTGTTAGATATGAGATCGTGTCCAAGTCACCAGCCTTCAAGTAAGTGAAGGTTGGGTGTGACATTAAAGGAGAAGCACCAAGGATAAAAAAATTCAAAAATGGGGTCCACCCCTTTTATATTTGGGACCACATTCTTGACGGTCCCAAAAAATCACGCAAAAAAAATATATACATATCCATGTACCTGATAAAAGGACGTACCGGTGTTTTTTGTAAACTTTACCATCTAACCCAACTGCCCCCATTTACTACTTTAATTACGACTAATGGCTCCATTTAACATCTCCATATTTAAATCTCTCCATAATTATTTTTAAAAGAATCCTCACTCATCCTTTCACTATCCATAATTCTCTCTCTCTCTCTCTCTCTCTCTCTCTCTCTCCTTCTTTCTAAATGTGAGGGAGAAAAATTTTCTCCCTCCCACTATCCATAATTAATTAAGGAATCAAATTTCATATTGGATCTCTCCATAATTATTTTTAAAAAAATTCTCACTCATCCTCTCTCTCTTCCCTAAACGTGGAGGAGAAAAATTCTCTCCCTCCCCACTATCCATAATTAACTCTCTCTCTCCCTAAACATGGAGTAATAATTAGGAATCAATGAATTCTTTCCTACAATTATAATATGCTCCCCGTTTATTATTTAAATTACAATTTTTTTGACAAACGTTACCAATTTAAATCTCTCCATAATTATTTTATTTAAAAAAATAATATCAGTCATCCTCTCTCTCTCTCTCTCTCTCTCTCTCTCTCTTCCCTAAATGTGAGGGAGAAAAATTTTCTCCCTCCCACTATCCATAATTAATTAAGGAATCAAATTTCATATTGGATCTCTCCATAATTATTTTTAAAAAAATTCTCACTCATCCTCTCTCTCTCTTCCCTAAACGTGGAGGAGAAAAATTCTCTCCCTCCCCACTATCCATAATTAACTCTCTCTCTCTTCCTCAACATGGAGTAATAATTAGGAATCAATGAATTCTTTCCTACAATTATAATATGCTCCCCGTTTATTATTTAAATTACGATTTTTTTGACAAACGTTACCAATTTAAATCTCTCCATAATTATTTTATTTAAAAAAATAATATCACTCTCTCTCTCTCTCTCTCTCTCTCTCTCTCTCTCTCTCTCTCTCTCCTCCTCTCCCAACGTGGAGGAGAGAAATTCTCCCCCACCCCACTATCCATAACTTCAAACTTAGCAAATTGCTGCCCATTTGTAACACCCATAGTCTCTCACCTTTTGAAATAATTACCAAATTCTCTCATTCACTCCTCTCTTGAAACGTCTTCAGATTAATCACTACAGAGATCCTCAACGGTCACCTAGGATGAATGTATGTATTCCATCCCCCACCAAAAGGAATTCAAGTACTTGGGAACCCGAACAGACATTCAAGCTTGGGGAGGATCAGGTATGTTTTCAAAATCTCTGCTTCTTCATCACTATCTCCTACCCTCCTCTAATATCCTCTCCTTCCTTCTGCTAGGTTGTAGCAGTTCTTCTCTGGCTGATTTCATCAAAACCCAGTTTGGAAAGCTTGATATATTGGTATGTTTAACAACCTTATCTATATTTTTTGCATCTGCCATTGAGAATTTCATCAAAACCCAATATGTAGAAATCCCAAAATCTGGATCACATGGATTGATTGGTTTAAGTTAATAACTAATTGCAGGTGAACAACGCAGCAATTGCAGGAGCAACATTAGATGGAGAATGTTATGAAACCCTGAAGTCAGTGGATGGTCAACCTGTAAGTCTCTGCTTTGGAGTTAAAATTCCGCCTTGTCAAATATCGTATCTTGACTTTCACATACATATTCTATATTTTCTCATGAGATGGATATATATTACTTAAGGGTGGGAATGGAGTGTTAGTTCAGGTGGGGTTGAAACATTGTGTGTCTCAAACAAAATAAGATCCCCCGTTCCCCTTGTGTTCATTTCTTAAAAGATTGGAGTATGCTTGGCCTAAGGGAGTGAATAGTGAGTGAAAGATCTAAACATGCATATATGTAACTTCCATAATCTGTATTTAATCAATTCTCGATCATTTCTTACCAGTTACTCGGTTAGTTCTACATGAGAGGGCTATCTGGCAAACCAACCACTAGATATCTAAGAACTTATGTAGATAGGCTGTGTGAAATTTTAGACTCAAATTAAAATAATGTATTCTTTCTTATACATGTTCCCCTTGTATTTTCAAATGTCTATTTCTTTTTCAAAGTTTCACATTCTACAAGAAAACAATCCCCAGAATTTAAACAAATTCATGAAAATGCTAATCAATATCTTATAAATAAGGGTTCAATGGCTTTTTTTTTTTTAACAATTTTAGATGCATTTTTGGGTTGACCTCATTGAAAAGGCATATTGATTTATTTAATTAATTAATTTGTATCATATATTACTACTTGTGCCGCATAACAAAATACAACACATGCATTTGCACGTGCAAGTTTTCTAGTATTTGTGGGTGTGTGTGGGTATGAGTGTGTGGGTGTGTGTAATATGTAGGTATTCACACATATTCGTAAGTATTTGCCTATATCTGCCTATAAGTAGCATATTATATATATATATATATATATCATACTATTTTATAAAAGCATGAAGTGGCAAATCTTTCACTTGACAATTTTGTCCTTTCTTCTTTATTATCTCTTCTTTTTATTTTTTTTTTCTTAAATTTCTAGTACCCTTTATATTATTATATTTTTATAATACTTAAATACTCTCTCTCTCTCTCTCTCTCTCTCTCTCTCTCATGATTTTGCTCATTATCCACTTTCCTTTTTTTACTAAAACTCTTTCTCTCCCTCCCACTCTCACAAGAATTTATCCACTTTCTATTTTTAATTAAAACTCTTTCTTTCCTTTTCTTATTAAAACTCTCTCTCTTTCCTTTTCTTTTCTTTTTTTTTTCCTCACTCTTTCTTTCACTCACTCTCACACGTTCCTCCCACTCTTTCTTTTTTTTACCCCTCTCTCTCTCTCTCTCTCTCTCTCTCTCTCTCTCTAAGCTCCTAAGAAGCTCAAACATCAGAAAGAAGATTGAGGTATTATGGTTATTTTCTCTCTCTAAGAAGCTACTTCTGATTTCTATTTTGATTTTCACATCTCCGTACCTTTCCTGTTCCTTTATATAACATTTGGATTTATCCATGCTTTGGTTCGAGTTTTTTTTTTTTTTTCCATGCTATATCATGGAATTGCTGTTCCTTTATATAATATTTGGATTTATCTATGATCTGTTTTTGGACAGATCAAACACACCGATATGGTGATACAGAAAATCTCTCAAATATGGAAATCTTATTGTTTAATTCTGAAGTTTCATCTGTTTCTCTAAATCCAACCGTTGGGTTATCATTTAACTTTGGGGATTTAATCTATTGCTTGGATACTACACTCGACTAGACTTGGACTCTAATCTAAAAGTTCGCCTTCTAGAAACTTCCCAATAATCTGGTTTTGTGATCATCTGTGATCTTGTCAAGGGGTGGTTTTGTAGATTTGCCACTTCGTGCTTTGTACTGATAATGGTGAATGGTGGTTACTTCTCTCTCACTCTCTATCTCTCCACTAAAAGAATGCTTAAGTAGCATAATCCTAATGCGTATCCGGTGATTAAAGTTGCTTGGCCACTTGAATATAGTCATTTATATTTCAATTTGGTTAAATGAAAAATCCCATGACCTATTCTGCTGCCTCCCAAAAGAATTTGGCTCTGTATAGAATGAAGCATGTTGTGCATCTTGATAGGATCAAATTCTAATGATCCCCAAGTAGGAACAGACGCATTTTTAAACTTATCCTCCCGGCTACATATTCCATGTTAGAAGCACTAGCCACATTCACTTGAAGACTGCCGATAACCTCTTCGCACAGGTGTCTCTGTCTCATTAAGGAGATCATCAAGCCAAGAGGGTTGCTCCTCTATTAGAAAGCTCTCAAAGGAAATACATTGGTGGTGTCTATACCCCTCTCTTGGCTTTGGAATACCTTTCGATTGTCTTGCAGGATTGGTGCATATAGGATGATGGAATGCTTGGAAAGGGACTTTTGGGAGGCAGCAGTGATTGTTTTCCTGAATATGAAAATTTTCTGATGTTTGAAGAACCATTTGAATTTGCCATGGCATAAATAGAATAAATAGAAACAGTTCCCGTCTGCAAAAAAATAGGCATGCAATGGCAAATATCAAGACTTGTTCAGCAAAACATTACAAAATTCAACTACATCAGATAATAATGCCTACGTGTTTTTAAAAACAAAGAGGTTCAACCATATTGTTGTGTCAATGATGATGACAGAAACAACAATACATTAAAGTTCCAAGAACTGGAAATCTGTATGTGTTTCACACTTTAGCTTTGCAAGTTATAGTATATCATGTTATACAAGTAGTGACTTCTAAATTAACCTTGAACGAAATCTCCATAGAAATTCTTTGGAAGTTTGGAAATTAAAATAGAAGTGAGATTTACCATTCAAAGTGGCCAAAGAAAACAATAATTTTGTCATTTGAAGAATGGTCTTTTTTCCATAAGTTTATACACATTTTATGCTTGCTTCTCCAAGTTCTTTATATCTATTAGAACCAAAAAGCTATAAAAAGAGGAACACTCAAGGGAACTTACAATCTCAGTGACATATTCACATAGTCTGATAAACCTAAAGCACTAAACTTATCAACACAGTACATATTCACATTTTACTTCAAAATGGATGCAAGAAATGATGCAAGTTGAATATCAAGACAAATTGTTGTGGATACTATTAAAGAAGGAAGTGACGATACAAAGAGGATCATAGATGTCGAAGAATATGAAGACAAAAAATATAAAAAAAAAATTAAAATATAGAAAGATTAAGCAATATAGTTTACTCAATATCCTTAAAAATCATTATCTTTTGTTCATATTTGAATCCTAAATTTAAGATGCTTTTAAAATTTAAAGTCATGTTACAAATTAAAAAGGCTTAAATGCTTAACTAGATATTGAATTTCAATTTAATTCCATAATTTCTCTTATTCACATATACAAACACACTAATTACCAATGTTATGCCATATATGTACTTGCATGTGCGTTTTAACTAAACGTTACTATCAAAGTTTTTCCCTAGATTAGGTGGTACCTATGGAAGAAACTATTGATGAAACATTACTACGTAGGATCTACTCAACTTTTGGAAGCAAAGGTGGTCATAGATATTTTCTAGGGAAAATAACTATATTCCAATGGAAATCATTTAAAAGATTTATGAGTAAAAGTTTATCCACATAAACACACTTTAAGAAAAATATTCCGCTATTTGTACGTGTATTTACTAGTATATCTATATCTATCTATATATATATATATTGTGTGTGTGTGTGTGTGTGCAAATGCACGTGTATATATATACTAGTAAAACTGATTTGCACGTGTGGCTGTGTATGTGTGTGTGTGTGTGAGAGAGAACAAAATGTCTACACCAAACTATATTTCAATCATTCATGATATCCATTGAAGCAATTAGTAATTTAAGATGATTATTGAATATTATTTTTTTTTTTAAATAATGATAGACAATTACAACATTTTTTAGACAATCAATGTTTAAATGCTATTCGAGGAGAGAGAGAGAGAGAGAGAGAGAGAGAGATCAATTATTTAGTTACTATTTACATGTGGGAGGACAGACTCAAACTAAATATTATTTTGACTACACTTTGTCATTTAATCAAGTTTCTAACTTGTCCTAAGTGTTCAGCTAACTTGGTTTAACTCATCAAATTTAATATCGTGAAAAATTGCAAAAAGTTGACACTTCTAACCATTGAGGTTAAAATGAAAGCATAGACAAGGGACTTGGTGGATTCGAACCACCATCTTCTTGAGGTATAGAACCATTTTCCACATCACAAGTACTCTACCAATTGAGCTAAAGACCCATATTTAAATTATAAAATATGTGATCAATGAAAGAGGAAGTCAAGTATGAGACTCATAACGAAAAGATCATACGAATAACATTTCACCATTTAAACCACAGAAGAAGGGAATAAAGTTGAGATAAATTTAAGCCAGATTGTTAAATGAATTGCTTGCTTGAAAAGAAGAAGCACTGAATAAGTATAAAGAAAACCATTATTAGCATCATAATTTAAAATCTAACTAATAATCTCACATATCTAAATTGAAAACTTTACAATGCCTTGTCCATGTGAGACAACTTAGGCACAACATACTTTAGGCTTAGGCCATAGCTTAAGACTGCCTTATACATGGTCACGTCAGTTATACCATTCAAACTCCTAAGCACCATTATCACAGCACTTCAAATTATATCTTTTCTAGAAAAGAAAAATGTATTCAACATGACTCAAAAATGGGTATGCACAATGTCAAACACAAAGAAACAAGAGAATAGCTAATACTCAAAATGAACCAAATAAATTATTCATACCCTTGGCACATTTTAGTTGCATTCAAAGTTTTAAGATCTTGACATGCATAAGATGTTCAACTTGAAAGTTTATTATGCTTGTCCTCCTAACACATACAAAAATCCCATTCTCAGAGATATAGTTTTCTAAGAAGACGATTTTGGAATGTCAATTGAAGTGGACACAAGGAATGGTATAATGGAGATATAATGAAAACCCAAATTGAAAAGCTACAACATACCTCAAGCCGTTTTAGTTTTCTCTCACTCATTCCTTCCTTATTACAGTACCTTTGGACACCCTATCTAAGATTTACCACTATAGAAACGTACCACCTCGTAAGGCCTTAATTGAAACTCATTTGAAGGCAGAAGTAGTTTAGTTTCATCGCAGTCATAACAGAAAATATCTCTCCTCGAAGAGCATATTATATGCACAGACAACAATCAATCAAAGCCTCAATTATTAAAAACAATGACCAAATCAATGACCACAAGCAAGTTTTTCTAGGAGCAACAATGTCATAAAAGAGAATGTATAATTTACTGAGGGAAATCATTCTTCTGAAGAACCAGCTTTAGGATTATGAGACTAATAGAGAGTGTGCTTCAGGGTTAGGCAGACCCAAATGCATATAGGCCATAGCATCATCTATTGCACAAAATCAGGATTGAAAAGAATAAAATGCACATGTTCCATGTAGTTGGTCACTTGATAGACCCATGGAGTTTCTACCAGTTTATGTATCAATTAGAAACTTGCTAATAAAAACAAAAATAGCATTAACTATATCATCTAGCAAACAAAATCTTGAAGCTTTTATTGTTCCCATGTACAGCAAATGCCTTGCTGAAATAACTAAAATTCAGATAAACAATTTTCTTTGTTGTATCCAAAAAAATTTACAGCAATCACTTATCATCCAAATAAGCCGATTTCTTTGGTTTAACCAAGAAAATCAATAAATTCCAAAGCTTTAAAGCTATTACATATTTCATTTAACTCAATACAACCAAAAGACAGCAAATACACCAAATGCTTGTGAAGAATACCTCGATTCAACAGCATCTTTGAGAAACTTTTGTACCACTTCAAGATCATCTGATATTACTGCTTTTGCAAACTCAAAAGCTTTTGGTTCTACCTCCAATGAATCATCAAGATGACGCATCAAGCCAAGAGAATGGAACGAGGTAACAAGACATGAGAATGCAAGCATATAACTGTGTAATAGAACTTTGCACCTGATAAAGCGGCAAATTGATCATTGTTGACAGCATAAATAAACCTCCTCAATGATCAATTTGCTAGATACTAATTCAACAATCAAAGGGTACAGTGGAATTCAGTAGTGTGTTGCAAAACGCAGCGTCTTCCCATATCTTTAAGTACTCTTATGATCAATATTTTTGGAACATCACTGCTATTCAAATCTTTCCTGATGTAGTTGGCAAGAAAAGCCAATCTGAAGAAAAAAATGAATGGCAATGTAATAACGATTTTTGGGATATTTAAAGTAAAAAATGAATGGCTATGTAACTCCCATCTGGTAACTAACTACTTATACCATGGTACAGGAATGCATAGTTCAAAACAAGATGCCCTGAATGTAGCTACATAGAATTTTATTGTGTTGATGGCTTATAAATTTATGACTTAAGCAGGAAAATTACTTTAAGAACTTCCAATAATGGAAAACTCTAGCTGGCCAATAAAAACTTGAACATAACCAGTCCAAGGGAACATAAATAGTAAAAAACTTAGAAAAAGGGTGTGGAAAAAGCATGTTACAAGACATGTTAAAAAACAGAGCAGAAGTCAAATTTATCAAGAAATATACCTCTAAATTTTCTAAGGACTTGCAATTATTTTGATTTCAGAAAGATTCCTTTAGAAAGCAAACTGACAGCATGCATAGACATGAGAGGGGTAGCATCATTGTTTGAATGACATTCGCATTTTTCAACTCTTCGAGCAATTGAGAGTTTCATCTTGGGAGTAACAGCAGCAATGTCTATTCCCTCAAACACATGAAGAGCAGCTTCTATGTTTCCTTTTTGATACTCAAGCTTCTCTAACAATGCTCTAGCCTCCTACAAATAGGAAAAGTGTTTGAGCTTCATAAACAAATTCATAGACCAAAAGATATAGAGCAACCAGTTTTTGATTCCATAATGCATGGTAAGCTACCCATTATTTTAAGAAAATAGAGTTTAAGAAGACAAACAATTTTATAACTTTTATCAGGGGAATAGAATGTAAAAGGTGCATGATGGCAGGTCCAACTAAACAGATTTGTCGAAGGATGAGCCATGCCCCGATTCAACAGTTTAGGATGTTGTATGCTATGTTTTTTTTACTCTGGTCAAGGCTAATGAAATGCTCCAGCTTTTTCTCTGAACACTCCATCCTTGTACAATATGTTGGGGTTTAAAAGGTGCAGTGAAGTGTATTGTATATAGTTGACAATTGTTTTGACCAGAAGTACTCTCTAGAGCCTTGGTCATGATTTTTTGTTATTGTTTCAATTAGCAATGCAAATGAGAATGCCCTTATACATGGACCACACTACAATTAGAATTAGTTAACCAGGCCTAAGAAAGTCCTAATGCAGCCTGTTAAAGAGCAGTCAAAGGATGAAGAAACTTTTCTTCTCATTTGTGCTCATATATATGAAACAAAAGGACATCCAAAATGGAGTACATAAACCTTGCCCTGTGTACTATAGAATAATATATTATCCAAAATTATAGCAAAAGGATGAGGGAGACAAATCTCACTTGTAGTATTCTAGTATTCTTTCTTTCTTTCTTTCTTTCCTTTTTTTTTTTTTTTTTTTTTTGTAAGACTTGTAGTATTCAAGAAAGCTAAATGTAAGAAATCTTACCTAGACCAAGTATTTAAAATACTAATCTAATCAAGAGAAACCAATCTCTGACGACATTCTGGAAAATTATGCAATGAAAGAGAAAATGTTCAAAATATCCCAAACATGTGGTCAGTTGAGATATATTTTTGCTCCAGAATGTCCCGACTCTGTAGTCAGTTGAAATTAGGGCAAAATATTTTTGTATAAATGAAACAAAAATTAAAATAATAAAAGCATTGTCATCCTAATACACTTTAAAAATTAGAATAAGGTGAAAAGATGCTAGACAACTTCTTAAGAAATAGAATCAGAACTAATAATTCGGTGAACCATACATACCGAGTCCGGCGCGAAGAGATGCCTGAAGTAAAAAAATCCCAGAGAAATCCTAATTAAAACCTAAGAATCAAACAGAGTTAGGGAGTGAAAATGCAGTCTATAAAACGTAATTCCGAGAGAGACGATAGAAAGAGAAGGTTAAGGGGAGGAATAGAGAGATAGAGAGATACACAGAAGATTGAATGTGGAGGGGATTAGACTCACAACTTGCTCAACTTGCTTTGATCCAAAGCTTGGAGTAGGGAGTCAGGTAACATTAGCAATGAAGAACGACAGAAGTAGCAGAGTCGTGCATAAGCGATTTGGATCGTTTGATCCATGCCTGTATAAATAAATATTAAGGGAAGCATAATATAAACAAGTGCTCGAGGTAACGGTCGCTCCTGGCTTTTCTGATGGTGAAGCTGGCGTTCTCGCTCCAACAATCCTCAAGGAAGGGTAGGGGTTGTGGAGGTGACGGTAGAGATGCCGACAAGGTTGAGGCCTCCGATCCACACATGTAAGAACCGAGGGAGTAGAGTAAAGTGAAGGGAGTGGGGGTGACGATTAGAAGAGAAGAAATAGCGGAATAAGGAGGGAGCTTGGAAGGGGAGAGAGATGATTTGAAGATACTAATCTCCCCCAACATATGATAGGATAGCTACAAACTAAAATAATAACGTGATTCGGAAGGTTTCCAATTGAAGAGATACGGGAGGATTTGGAAGAAAAAAAAAACTATTTTTTTTTTAAATATTTTAGTAACAAAATAATAAAAGGATACCAACAATTTAAAAAAATAAAAAAATATGGACAAAAAATATATGAAAAAGATAGGGTATTTTAAGAAAAAAGAGAAGGGTAAAATAGTCAAATGAAAAATTATCCCGGAAACATGAGCACATGCACTTTTTTATATATATAATATAATATAATAGTATGATAGCATGATGTATGTCTCAATGAGATGCATAGATATGAATATGAACATTAATATTTGTGCATTAATATACATATACATTAAACAATACACATATGTGTATAAGTGCCCAAGATTCAAAAAAATTATTTCATGGCCCAGGGAATAGGTTAAAATGATCAAAATACCCCTGGAGGCCCAATTTTGGAGTGAGCTAGAAAAACGTAAGAGTTGGCCAAAGATGACTATCAACGAAGTGGTTCGAAACGATATGTAAAGTGTAGGGCTCGACCCTAGTATGACTTCGGATAGAGTTTCGTGGAGAGCAAAGACCCGTCTTGCAAAGATGTTTCCATGATGGGTGTTTCTATACTACTATACCTTTTTCTATTATCTCCCAAGTTTCCTCCTTTTAACCTCTTGTTTGCTTCTTCACTTTATTTTTTCCTATATCGGATCCATGTATCTGACTCCATTCAGTTGGATAAGGTTATGATTGTTGTTTTTGTACCCTTAGAGGCCCAATTTTCAAAGTATTCATGATATAGCCCAGGGTATAGGTCAAAATGACCAAAATACCCCTTAGATGGCCCAATTTTCAAAAATTTCATGACATGACCTAGGGTACAGGTCGAAATGACCAAATACCCATGGATGGTCCAATTTTCAAAAATTTATGACATGACAAGGCTATAGGTCAAAGTAACCAACATACCCATGGATGGTCTAATTTTCAAAATTTATGACATGGCCCAGGGTATAGGTCTTTTTTTTTTTTTTATGAAGCCCAGGGTACAAGTCAAAGTGACCAAAATACCTGGGTTGGTCCCATTTTCAAAAATAATCATTGCATGGCCAAGGTTTAAGTCTAATGTGATCAAACTACCCTTGTTCAGTTTCTTTGCACGGTCTATAGTTGTCCAAAGCAGCCACATGACCAAAATAACTTAGGTCGCAAGTGACCCTACACAACCACATTGACCAAAACAATCAAGGTATGCTGTCTGCTAACACTTTACAGAAACCAAGCATCAGAGTCCGTTGAAAGTCTTCACCCAATAGCAACCAACCCAGATAAAATATTGATTTGATTGTCAATTCATTAAATAGGATCATATTCATTTCTTGATTTAACGAGGTTAACCGTTTAGCTTACGAGTTAACTTTTTATTGTCAGAATCTTTTATTTACCGATTAATTTTCTGAGTTTTACCAATTGAATTTGACGCTCTTGCTTTTCACATAGCACCTCCGTCATCCTTGAGCAAAATAATGGCAGTACATGTTCTAGGTGACAAAATGTAGTAGTTCTTTTCTTTGTCATTCGGCTGTGGCATAGGCCTGGGCCAAAGAGGGGCATTCTGTAGACACCCAAATTTGTCATCCACCCCAGCAATAATGATTTACAGGATGTGAGTGAGGCCTATGCTTTTCATCATGGAGAATCTAATCCTTCAAAGTGACTCAGCCCTGGAAGCTATCTGAAATCGAAATCCAACCTAAAACCCTAATTTAGACTGAAACCTTGAAACCCTAAAATCCGAAAACCCTAATCCATCTTGGAGTCATAGCATGCACGATCTTGCGGCACCTAACACTAGCATGCTTTTTATTAACGAATTGAATCTAAGTACTCTCCAACTTACGAGAATGGCACAAATAACGACTGTCGGGTATGCCGAGGGCACAATCGGACAAGATTCTTTCTTTGCGAATCTCCCTTATTTTTTTAGCAAAAAAATGGTCTCAACCATTTGCCAATGGATAGTGCTAGGAAGAACGATTCGGACAATATATCGCACGCGAAAGTTGGACCACAAGATCTCCCAAAATCACATTTAGAAGATAGAAACCCATGATAAGGCTAACCAAGGTCAAAGATTCCTCAAGGGCCCACCAGTTTCTGATGGGCCCGCTAGTTTACTGACTAGCACACTAAAAAGTAGACGGCCCACCAAATTTCCCCCGTTTTTGGTGATTGCTTTTGGCCATGGGCTTGTCAAAGTTTTGACGGGCCCACCAAATTCCCAGCCACTGCCAAATAAGGGTATTCTTAAGTGGGGGCCGTAAAAAAGATGCCCTTTTGGTAGGCCCATCAAATCCTAACTTTTAGGACTTAAAACCTATAAATATCCCCCCTTTTCCCATTCCCAAGGCATGAAAGATACCTGATGGTGACTCCTCCCTATCTACCCTCTCCCTTGTCCACCCATCTTTTTCATGAAAGTGCAAAGTGCTGAGAAAATATTCTCTTGTCCTCTCACTAGCCCTCTTTTTTTAGCCTAATCTAACACTCTATAGTTGAATACTTTATCCAAGGCTGAAGTTCTGCCCAACCGGTCCATCCCCTTGCTTTGCATGCCAAAGTTCTGCTGAAATTCCCTAAAATTCCCAAAGGATACACAAAGGTCTGAAGTGTCACAAGAGGTCTCAATTCTCCGAAGAAGGAAAGCAAGTGGCCAAGTTCACTAATGTGGATTCTCAATTTATATACAATCTTATGTTGTGTCCTGATTGACATTGAGAGGGGGGTGAATCAGTGTGCTAAATCTTTTTTCATTTTTCATTTGTAGCTCTGATGTAGCAATCACTATTTGCACTTCAATAGATACATGCACAGTCTATTGATGCTACCCAGAGCTGCTATATATACTACTGACAATTCTTACTGCTGCATGGAACTTATTCACATAACATGTATTTCTGCCCAGAGCTGTCTCATAAACCTCATACGGTAATCATTATCTCATACATACACAGTGGTATACACATCTACACTGCACCACCAAGTGGCTAGGTCTACCAGATGTAAACACCCATCCCGCAGCCAAACACTCCAATCCATAATACAAATATGAGCATACACATCCACAATACAAGAAATATGTGCTTCGGCCAATTACCTACATACATGGAGTAATGCCTACTATCGAGCTTAGCATTTACACAATACTAATTATGACTGCGCCCATAGCCAAAGGAACACATTCTCAGTTTCCACTAGTGACATACAATGGCTACGTTTTCACTCCAGTTTTCCCAGAATGATCTGAGAGGCCGCACCCAAGGCAAATAGGTTTAAGTAGTAGTAACTACTAAGGAACACATAGCCCCTGTGTCCATCACCCACTAAACACCAATGAGAAATAAAGTTAGGCTTATATCAATGCCCTATAGTGAAGCACTTATACATGTAAATTTCTCCCAAATAGACTACAACTATCACTTGGCATTTTATCAAACATCTTGCCTACAATGATTTATAATAATGAAAATTTGGCAAAAATGATGCTACCTTGGCAAGGAGTAACCGTCGGAGATGCAATGAACTTGATAATGCAGACCACAACCACGTTGTCTCGGTGCCGCCAATGCTTCAACCCCGGTTGGCACTTGGGTTCTTAAAGCAACTCACAAGAACTAAATTCTAGGTTCTTCTTCTTCTTCTTTCTTTTCTCCTTGTCTTTACTTTCAAAGGAGCAACAATGGCATTCACACTCACACACACACTCCTTCTCTCTCTCTCTCTCTCTCTCTCTCTCTCTCTCTCTCTCTCTAGTCTTCCTTGTAAATAAAGCTTTAATGGAGAAATAATATTCTCAACAAGAACTATCAAACTCCATTAATTTGGTTTGAGAAAATATTTCTTGAGAGGTATTCAAGACACACACAAAGAGAGGGAAAACTTCTTCTCTATTTCCCTCTTCTTCTCTTCTCTTCCCTTTTCTTTTTCTTTCTCTTGGTAACAACCAATAGAGCTTGCTGCCATGATTTTCGGCAGCTTCCTAAGCCTTTAATGGGGGCTATAGATCAAGTGCAAGAGGATGGAAGTCTTTCCTTTAAACCCTAAGCCTTCCACGAGATTCAATTCATTTTTTTGACCCCCTCTACAATCCCTCTGCCTGATCTCTTCCCTATGTGTGCAGATCTCAGAATGATGAAGAATCTCTAACTTGAATCACCCAAATCAAAGTTGGGATGAGGGAGATATGGCCTTTGAAGTTGGGCTAACCAGAAAGCTCAAAATAGAATCTTCAGTTGTTGGCGTAGCGTACACTGGTTGCATGCGAAATGATGGCGTAATCTGGACCGTCGATCTCATACAAGAAGAATTTTTTAATCTGAGCCATTAGATGATTCAAAAGGCTAATAAATCTCAGTCATAAGATTATAATAAAGAGGTCAATTGATGACGTCATAATGGCGTAAGCAGTCAGTTGTTCCTTTTTGTTATCGATTTTTTGTTGGCTCCTTTTTCCGATTTTAAGGGAGCTCTCCCACTCACAAAATGTGAAGCATCTATCAATCATTAAATCTGAATCCATCAAGATTGGCTTTGATCCGATATCATGAGATCTTTCAGATCAGAATCTTCAAAATATCTTCTACGCACGTGTAAAACACCACAGCACATCTTGATCAAGTGCAGCGCCAGAGCATCATCTTCAATGCCCCAATCCAATAGAAGGGCTCGCGATAGAATATTCTATGCCCTCATCAACACAAATCCAAGCGTTCCCTTGGATTAGAACCTTGCCTACGTGGCGCAATGTGAGCCATCGATCAAGGATCAATTGATTCTTCTTAATAGCATCTAAGCCCCTGACCCACAAACTTCAATGCCAAAAACCCCTTAACATTCCAAACCTTTAAGATATTGCAATTACATAAAAGCCCCTGAAATTTCAAAAATAAATTCTAGAAAATCCTCCCTACATCGAGATTTCGATTTGGAATTTCTAACCAGCTTCATAGAAACACATGTAACTTGTTTATACAATTTTCGATCGTGATGAAACAAATTGTGTTGGAACCATGACTCGACGCTCTACAACTTTTTAGAAGACCCGATCATCTAACTTAACCATATAAAAAGACTAAAATACCCCTAGACATTTTTTATGTCGTATCTTCCTCATACAGAATCGAAACACACGAAATTAGAAGCATTGGAAAGATTGGATTTTTTTCGTATTGTTACATAGAGAAAATTTCTTCCAAAAAATTCATCTTCAATGTTGAAACTGCCCTCGACTGCCATAAATGTCGTAACTTCTTCATACGGTATCAGAACGCGATGAAATTAAAGGCATTGGACTAGATAAATTATAATGTATCTTTTTCATAAGAAACAATCTTCCAAAAATGTCATTTTCATTGCCAAAAATGCCCCTGAGAGTAAATAGGCTAATTTTTTCAGATTTGACCCAGAAACCAACACCACCTACCATGGTTGAATCAAACCACTCCATGCACACAGTGTGGCTATGTTATCTCATCGATGACACTTAATGTTGCCATGTCATCACTTTCGGCCACGTCACCTAAACTGGCCACATCATCATCGCACGTGATCGGATTGTCAACAAGGACAACCATAAAACATCTTGTACATTATATTGTAGTAATAATTAGCCATGCATGCGGTGTAGGATATATTGGGAGAATATTTAATTTTTAAGCATCTAGTAGGATGATCGGTTCTCACGGGTGGAGTGGGTGCCCAACAACTCCAAGTTTTTATTAGGTCCTAGGCGCTAATCCTAGGTGGTGACTCCAAGTTCTTATGATTCTCAATTCCTAGATATTTGTCATTATTTACCATTGATGTGTCATTAGAGAAGACCCAACGGGGAAATAAACCATATGTGAAATAGGCCTCCACATGTCTTCAAGTAGGGACGGACGACATGAGTCCCTCAGGCATGCCACCACCCACCAACAAAAAGAGAGGGGGCCGTATCCTGGCCATTACTCTTACATCATCATGTAATAATGATGCAAATGATGATGAGAACATGCATTCTTTCATGCAACATGCATTATGGTCATTCATGTGAAATCCCCCACCCTTTTTTTTAATTGAATTTTTTGAATTTCACCATGCAATAACGATCCAAATGACCATGATGAGAGCATTCATTCTTTTCATGCATCATGCTTTATGATTATGCATTATGGTTATGCATATGAAATTATGCAGGCATAATCAACTTTCAAAAGATATGGGTCTAAATGGTATATATCACTCTGCAATGGTGTCAAGGAAAAAGTAAAGCAAGCGGGCTTTGACTTTGTCACTCTTTTGGATGCACGCGATCTGGACTTTTCTTTGACTCGTGCTTTGGTTGAGAGATGGTGGCCAAGCACCCATACTTTTCATCTCCCACAAGGTGTGATAACATCCACTCCCTTAGAATATCATGCTCTCATGGGCATTAAGTTTGGGGGAAATTCAATCTTTGTGGATGATATCCCTTTTGACAAAGAAAAAAATCACAAGTCTTACTGTATTTTGAAGTCATTGACCCACTCATGCTTCCATCCCAGTTAAGAAAGAAATGGGACAATATTAGAGTGAGGAACAAGTCATTTATTGAAATCAAGGATCGACTTGCCAGATCTTTCTTGGTGTACTTGCTTAGCTAAAGTCTTCTTGGTGATACAAATGACAGGATCAATCTCCGTTATGCCCACTTCTTTGAAGAATTTGAAAACGCACACGAATACAACTAGGTGGCCTCTCTTATGCCCATTTCATTTCTATGCTTGATACTCGCCATTGGAACTGCAAATCTCAAAGGTTCTGCCTTTATTCTTCAGGTATACAAAATAATTTTCTTTTTTTTTCTTTTTTTCTTTATATGTTGCCTGTCTTATGACTCATAATAGTCTTCTATGCAATTCTCTTAAATTTTTCCCTCTTTGTCCTGCTTGTATGTTGGGCAAGTATTCTTGTTATCTTTGTCAGAGACACATACACGTAGTTCTTTTTCCTTAGATGTTATTTTTTGCCAAATGTACGGGGACCTTCTTTTTCCCTTCGGTTGATGGTCATCTGGACTTTATTATCTTTGTTGATGACTACACAAAATTTATTTGGTTCTATACTCTCAAACTAAAATCTGAGGCATTCTTTATTTTTCGTCTGTTTCAAATACTAGTTGAGCAACAACTTAATCATAAAATTAAGTCTATTCAAACTAACTAGAGTGGGGAGTTTCAAACCCTCCCACAGTTCTTTGCTTAACTAGACATTGCTCACCGATTGGCTTGTCTTCACGCACATGAGCAACATGGCACGGTTGAGAGGCGCCATTGCCATGTAGTTGATACATGCCTTACAATACTTGGGCATAGCTCTGTTCCACATTGCTATTGGCATTTTGATTTTGAGTCCAGTATACCTTATCAATTACATGTCCTTGCATGTGATTAATCTTGTTATAATAGGGACCCTGATTGTAAGTTCTTGAGAGTGTTTGGATGCCTGTGTTTTCCCTTTCTTCGCACCTATAACAAACACAAAATGCAGCTTCGTTCTGCTCCTTATGTATTTTTGGGATATTCTCCCTTTCACATTGGGTATCGCTTTATGGACCTCGCCACCCATCGCGTGTATATAACTCGTCATGTTCGGTTTGACGAGACCTCCTTTCCCTTTGTAAAACCGTCTCTTTTGGGACCACCCCCTCACCCGCCTCACTCGGTAACTCCTCTGTGGGTTTCCATCCCATCCATCCCTCCCCTGTCTATCTGCCTCCTTCCCAACCCCCAACCTCACCCCCTCCCCTCTCCCTCTGTCCCCTATCCTCAATCCTGCACCTCCTCCTTTGTGGATGCCCCTCCATTATGGAATCGGAGTATACCTGACTTGTTTGCCACCTTGCCTGCCACCAACCACTTCCCACCCCCTACTCTTATCTACCCCACCATCACCCATTCTCCAGCCCACCCCTTATATGGGGTCATTCCATGGTCTTGTGGCCCAGATCCAAACCCCAAGCAAACATCGCCACCCCACTTCCAGTGGAACCCATATGTTATACTAATGCTGCTAATAAATTTCTTGAGTGGTGTGCAGTAATGACAGATGAATTCAACGCCCTGATGCAGAATGGTACTTGGTCTCTCATCCCATATCAGCCTCAAATGAATCTGGTCGGTTGTAAATGGTTCTATCAAACCAAGCTAAAAGCAGATGGTTCATTAGAAAGATATAAGGCATGCCTTGTAGCTAAGGGCTTCTATCAACAGTGGGGAATGGATTTTCAAGAGACTTTCAGTCCTGTGGTCAAGCCCACAACCATTTGCACTATGCTATCTCTTTCAATCTCACAGAACTAGACCATCCATCAATTAGATGTTCGTAATGCTTTCCTTCGTAATCTGTTAAATGAGGAAGTGTACATGATCCAACCCCTAGGATTTAAAGATAAAAGCTATCTGAATTATGTATGTCGTCTCCACTGTTCCATGTGCAGTCTGAAACAAGTACCACGGGCAAGGTTCCATCACCTATCGCAGTTCCTTTTCCAGTTAGGGTCAAGCCTCTCACACAGACCCCTCTCTCTTCATCTATCGATGGGTACAATTGCTACCTACATTCTTATGTACGTTGATGACATAATTGGGACCAGCAGTGCCTCATTCCATATTGATCATCTATCTTGTGCTCTCTCTAGCAAGTTCTCAATCAAGGATCTAGTGGAACTCAATTTTTTCTTGGGCATTGAAGTGCTCTTTCACCCCCATTGGCTTTCTACTATCTCAACACGGGACACCAATGATCTTCTCAAGCGTGTTGGAATCTCTGATTGCAAACCAATTCGGACACCCAAAGCTACCGCTATTATTCCATTGACTATAGGGGGCATGCCATTCACTGATGCTACCAAGCATCGTTCAATAGTTGGGCCTTGCAATATATCACTTACTCGGCCTGATATGGCTTATGCAGTCAATCGTGCATGCCAATTTATGCATGGTCCCACAGTTGATCACTGGTCCTTGGTCAAATGCCTCTTACGGTATCTCAAGCACACTAGTAAGCATGGTTTGCTCATTTCTCGTTCATATACTCTTCAACTTCAAGCTTTTTCCAATGCTAATTGGGTAGGGAATTCTAATGATAGAAAATCCATTGGTGGTTATTCTATTTTTCTTGGAAATAGTCTTATTTCATGGGCTTCTCAAGCAATGAACCATGGCCAGGTCGTCAACTGAGTCATAATATAAGGGTTTTGATGATGCCTCTGCTTAGCTCACTTGGATGCAAACTCTATTTAGTGAGCTTGGCGCCTCATTATCCAATCCTTCAATCTTGTGGTGTGACAACATCGGCCCAACTTATCTCTCCATCAACCCAATTTTTCATGCCCACATGAAGCATATAGAAATTGATTTTCTTTTTCATGTGATAAGGTGGCCAAGAAGTGAATAGAGATAACATAGGCCACCCCCCTTTCCCCCGAGAAACCCATGTTGTAGCCATAACTATTCCCCCCTCCCCTCCGGCAGCCGCTGCTGCCGGCACCTTCCCCTCTCCGTCTCCCCTCAGCCTTCCTCCTGTCCTTCCCTGCTACTTCCTCCACCGAATCCTCCACTCCATCCTCCTCTTCCAGCTTCCCGTACCTATGCCTCTGTAACCTTATCCCCCTCCACCCCTCTGCTACTCCTCTACCCTCCTCCTTCCCTGTGACTCGACATACCCTCTACTACCATCCCCCAATCATTCATGATTCCTCTCCTGTCGCCCTCTATCCTCCTGGCCTTCTTGATTCTGAAATTTTAAAATGGAAAAATTGCATCGTGGGTTCATTCCTTGGAAGCAGCCCTCCTTTCGCCATGGTCAAAGAATCCTTGCTGAAACAATGGAAGCCAATGTGCGCTTTGGATATTTACAAGCTCGAGAATGGTACCTTAGTCTTCAATTTTGACGCGGATTTGGACAAAGCACTTGCCATTGAAGGGGGCCCGTGGTATATTGGGAGAAAACCCATCTTTGTGAGGCAATGGGATGCTCAAACATCTTTTAGCAAAAATGAGCCTTCTACCATTCCCCTGTAGGTTTCTTCCGCCAACCTTCCCCTACATTTCTAGTGTATCAAAGGTCTCAGCATTGTTAGCTCTCTTATCGGAAAGCCGCTCTATTCAGACATAAGAAAAAAAAAATGGACAGAATTTCCTTCGCCCGTGTTTGTATCGAAATCTAAGCCGGAGATGACCTGCCATCCTTTGTTACTGTCATCAACAGCGTAGGGAACTCTTTTCTTTAAGAGGTCACATATGAATGGGTGCCCCTGTCTTGCTCTCTTTGCCGCTGCTTTGGGCACAAAAGTACACAGTGTTCGAAAGCAGTTGCTGCAGCTCAAAATACCACCATATCCGAAGCTCTTTCAACTGTTTCCCCTCTTGAGTTGGCTGCTTGCAAGGAGACCATTGTCACCAGAAATAGGAACAAGAATAGAAGAAATCGGGACCCTCCGTTATTGGCTATCATCTCAGGTAACCATCCGACACTGACTCTGATACCTCGCTTCAGACGGCTTAGTTGCTTCTGACCACTGGTCTCTCGAAGCCTTTACCCGTCGGTCACAACCCCTTCTTGGTCCTGGAGCCTTTTAAACCTGACATGGTGACTTTATCTTTGCCTTACTCTAGCGTCTTCTCCTCTGAGCTAGAAATTCCCCTTTTAGAAATTCAGAATCTCAATGGCCTCCCTGGTCCTTCGATACCCTGCAATATTCCCTCTCCCTCTACCATCCCTCCTCTTCCTACGTTGTTGCCTCTCCCAGTCTTTCAAATCTCTTTGTCCTCTAACCCCTTGGTACATAACCCTAACTCTACGCCTTTAACCTTAAATCCCTCTCCTTTGGTCCATTCTGGTGGTCTAATCTTGAATTGACTTTTAGACCTTTACATCAATTCCTAAGGGTCCACCTACTTAACAAATTCTCCAAATTCCCTTCAGACCATCCTCTCCACCCTGGCAACTTATATGACCCGACCCACTCCCTGAACCAACTGACCAACCCTAACCCTCATCCACATCCATCCAACCCGCCTTATTATCCTATCTCCCAACCCAACCACTAAACCAAACCATTTCTAACCCTCAACCTGACCCTCTAAACTCACCCACCCACCCATCCTGTGACTTCTAACCCACATCCCGAACTCAAAACCCAAATCCCGACCTAGTGAACCCTTCTCCTCCACCCGACTATGGCCCTAGCCTTCTCTTTAGATCGGTCTACTCTGCTCCTCATACATCCATTGTTGCATCTCCGCTTGCCTCCTCGGCTACTTGGACGCTACTATCTGACATTGCCTTTGATGTCTTGCCTCGGCTTTCCGTAGCTCTGCTGAAGCCATATGCTCATCCCACCTGTTGGCATCCTCTGCTGCCTCCACTACTTTGCCTACTCCAATTGAAGTTAGAACTGAAGTCCTCTGCTCTCCGATGAGCTCTACCACGACGCCAACCCTTCTGGTTGGTCAAGTTGCCCCTGCTGCGGATGCCATCTCCATCGACAATGCCCACCTAGCCTTGGAAGTCCTTGCCTCTTCTCTATCATCCTTGGTTCACCTCTGCACCATGAGATTGACCTCTAAAGGCCACTCCAATCTTGCTTGTTGGAACCTTGGCTTGCCTTGCCCCTCAGCTTCCTCATGGCATCGGGAATCTACTGAACTCCATCTCTGAAGATGATGTTGGCCACCCTGGCCCCAGTAACCTACCTACTTCAAGAAGCTCTACTCCCCTGATCACTGACCCTATCCATACTTGTATTAACACCCAGCCAATCCTCCCAATCCAATTTGCTTCCCCAGTTGCCCCTCCGAATGAGACCTCTGCCCAGCCCCTGTTAAACCACTTCTCTAACCATATTCCCCCCCACTCTTCTTCTCTCAAACCTTCATCAATTCATCAGAAAAAACTAAAACCCAAAACCCCCTCCACCAGCACTAGAGTCACCTCCTCCTCGTCATAGATACAGTCGTAGACCTCCCTCCCTTGGTGTTCCTAACCCCGCCACCCCTCGTTGCTCATCCAAGCGTTTGATGCCCTCCCATCCTGATTCTCAATGATTCCTTGGACCATTTGGAATGTGTGGGGTCTCAATTCCCGGGCCAAACAAGCAGAAATCCGGTCCTTTATTTGTTCCTCTAAGGCCAATCTCTGTCTCCTTGAAACTCAAGTGCTGGACAATGCTTCCCGAATTGTTACGGCTATTGCTCCTAATTGGTCCTTCCTTTCTAACTATTCGCATAGTCTTAATGAAAGGATTTGGATCCTTTGGGACCCCTCCACCCTCTCCATCTCTTGCCTTTCTGCCTCGGCCCAAGCTATCCACATCTCTATCTCTCACCTCTCGGGCCCTTTCATCTATTTTCTCTCCATTGTCTATCCCATAATCGAGCCTCTTAAGCTCCCCCTTTGGAATGATCTCCTTTCCTTTACTAACTCAATTGGACCTAGGACTGGGGGTATTGCTGGAGACTTCAATGTCATTCGCTTCAGCCATGAAAAGCAAGGGGGCAACCCCATTGATTGCCAGGCTGTCGACTCCTTTAAGGACTATATTGATGACCTTAACCTCATGGACCTTAGGTGGTCTGATTTCAAACTCACTTGGCACAATAGGAGATCCGAGACTTCCCAGGTTACTTGCAAGCTCGATAGGGCCCTTGTCAATGAAGCTTGGTTGGACTCCTTCCCCTCCTCCCATGCCAATTTTGGCCTTCTTAGTATTTTCGATCATAGCCCCATCTCTATTCATGTCCTTCCCTTCCATTCCTTTGGTCATAAACCCTTCAAATATTTGACATGTGGGCATCTCATCCTGACTTCCTCTCCCCGGTCCATAATGTCTGGAATTGTCACCCCCTGGCTCTCCCCTGGCTCTCCCCTCTCTCTCCTCTTTTGCTACCAGGATTAAAAGTGTGGAAATTGCCCTCAAGCTGTGGAAGTCTTCCACCTTTGGAAACATCTCCTCTTGAGTCTCCTCTGGTCGGGATTTTCTTCACTTAATTCAATCCCGGCTCTAGCTTGATCCCTTTAACCCTACCCTTGCTGAGGAGGAGAAAGTTGCCTCTGCAGCACTTTCCATCCTCCTGGACTAAGAAGAAAGCTTCATGCACCAAAAGCCCGCATTAAATGGCTTGATTGGGTGAGTCTAACTTGGCTTATTTCCATCGCTCTCTCAAAGCCAGAAATAATGTCAACTCTATCCAGAAGCTTATCTCCTCCTTGAGGATCGATCTCACTTCCCTCGATCACATCAAAGTGGAAGTTGACTCTCACTTCCTTCGGCTTTTCCTTCCCCTTGCCCTCCTTCTCGCATCCCTCACAATCTCCTCAATAAGTTTGTCCCCACTTATCTTACCCCTTTTCTCCAATCCATTCTTAGCAAGGATGAAATCATTTTGGCTATCCTTTCCCATAAGTCCAACAAAGCTCTCGGCCTCGATGACTTTAGTATGGGCTTCTTCTCCACCTGTTGGAACACCATTAGAAATGACCTCATCTCTGCAGTGCGGAGCTTCTTCTTCAATCCTAACCAAATTGTCAGATTAGCCACACCTTCCTCTATCTCATCCCTAAGAAGGAAGGTGCAGACACAATGAATGACTTTAGACCCATTTCTCTTTGCAATCTCATCTACAAGTTTATTACCAATATCCTTATTAACAGTATCCAGAAAGTCATAGATTCCCTTGTTAGCCCCAACCAATCAACATTTATTATGGGAAGGAGTATCTCTGACAACATCCTCCTTTGCAATGAGATTGTTCATGGATTTGACCGAAAATCCCATTCCCTAGCTGCCCTCCTCAAGATTGACATTCACAAAGCTTTTGACAATATCAATTAAGATTTCATTTCCAATGTCATACTTCAAATGTCTTTCCCACCTTCGTTCATCCATTGGATCCACATTTGCATCTCCTCTCCTCGTTTCTCTGTGCTAGTGAATGACAGTCCAACGGGATACTTTCCCTCTGGTCGTGGCATTTGACGAGGTTTCACCCTTTCTCCTCTGCTTTTCTCTCTCTCCTAGGAAGTCCTCTCCCATTCCATCCAATCTGTCACGATCTTCACCTTATCTCTCCCATCCAAAAATGCAAATCCTTTCTCCTTCCCTATATGGCTTTCGCTGATGATATCATGATCTTCTCCACCCCTTCGAATCTTTCTCGGGGCTCAAAATTAATCTCCTCAAATCTAATATCTTCATTTATGGGGTTTCCCCTGAAATCCGTGATTCCCTCTATAAGCTCGTTGGTATCCCTCTTGATTCTTTACCTGTGAAGTATCTTGGTCTCCCTCTTATCTCCTCCAGGCTTTCTGCCCATCATTATGCCCCCATGTTAGACAACCTTAGGAAGAGACTCCAGTTGTGGAAAGACAAACTCCTTTCTTACACAGGCCACCTTATCTTGATCAAATCTGTTCTTCAATCCATGTATCTCTACTGGTCTCGAACTTTTGCCCTCGCAAGCTCCGTCATCAAATCCTTTAACGGGATCCTTTGTTCCTTCCGTTGGAAAGGCTCTGATTCCTCTAAATTCCGTAGACCCATAAGCTAGGCAAAGGTCTGCCTCCCCAAAGCTTAAGGCAGTCTTGGGATCAGAAGAATCAAAGATAACAACTCCATTGGTATTCTGAAGCTCATTTGGAAGATTGCATCCAAGCACAAAAGTATTTGGGTTGATTGGATCTATTCGGGTCTGCTCAAGACAAATTCCTTATGGATTGCCCCTTCCACCTATGATGCTTCCTGGATCTCGCGTAAGATCCTTGACCTTCAGCCCATTACTCTCCCTACCATCTCCTCCATCATTGGTAATGACCAATTTATCTCCCTTTGGAATGATCCCTAGCACCCTACTGGCATTCTCTCTCTCTCCTCATTTCTCCTAGAGTCATTTACTCTCCCGGCATCCCAGCAAATGCCTCTCTTTCCTCTATTCTCTCTCCTTCAGGCTGGTCCCCTCCCTCCTCCTCCCCCCTCATTGACATTTGGTCCTCCCTTCCCCCTCTCCCCTGGCCATTGAGGTTGTGAAGATAAATGTAATTGGCTCCCCTCCTCGAATGGCTCCTTCTCATCTGCTTCTGCTTAGTCTTTCATCCGCCCCCTTCCCCGATTGTTCCATGGCACAAGGTTGTCTTGTTCAAAGGCCATATATCCCCACCATGGTTTCACTCTATGAAGGTGCCTACCCAACTGCCTGCCCACGCAATCATTTTTAATCCACCGCCACATCCCTCTCAACACTACTTGCTCCCTTTGCTCGAATGGCTCGGAGGACATTCCTCACCTCTTCTTTGCTTACCCTTTCTCTTCTCTCATCTGGAAGGCTATTTTGTCCAATTGCTGGTGGACTAGAAGATATATCCTCCCTTTTGATAGGGAATGGAACTGGATTGACACGACATTCTCTGGCCCTTCCATCTGTGACACCATAGGTAAACTGGCTTTTATTGCTACCATCAACCACCTCTGGATAGAGCCGGCCTATTCAGAACACCTATAGAAATTCCCACATCCATGCTTTTAGGAACCTTCAGGTTGACTTTACCCATCCCAATTGATGGCTTTTTGGATTATGGGTGTTGGCCCCTTTCCCCCCTGATTGCTAGCCTTTTGGGAGCTTCGCTTTTGGTTGTTAGTGAGCTAGGTTTTGTTTTGCTCTTGTTGGCCGTGGCCTTTCCCCCCCTTTTCCCTTGTATTTTCTTTCCTCTCTTGGTAATGAATTTATTCATCCAAAAGAAAAAAAAAGGTGGCCAAGAAGCAACTTCAAGTGTAATTGATTTCTACCAAGGATCAGCTTGTCGACATATTGACCAAGGGCCTCCCAAAGGCACAGTTTGAGTTTCATCGAGACATGATGCGGAGTCGAAGCCTTGAATCCCAACATTGATGGGGCGTATTGAGCAAATGAATTATGAGAATCACATTTTGTACATGTTCCACATTGTTGTTTTATGGTTATCCTTGTTGGCAACCTGACCACGTGGAGGGGATAATGTGGCCAGTTTGGGTGACGTGGTTGGAAGTGATGACATGGTAGTCCAGTGTCACCGATGAGATAACATAGTCATATTGTGTGCATAGAGTGGTTTGATTCATCCATGGTATGTGGTGCAGGTTTCTAGGTCAAAATTGGCAAAATTGGCCTATTTACGCTCGAGGGCATTTTCGACAGTGAAAATGACATTTTTAGAAGACTGTTTCTTCATGAAAAAGATAAATTGTGGTTATCTAGTCCAGTGCATCTGATTTCACCGCATTCGATACCGTATAAAGAAGTTACAATATTTGTGATAGTTGAGGGAAATTTCGGTATTGAAGATGATTTTTTTGAAAAAAATACTGCATGTAATAATACAACAAAAATCCAATCTTTCCAATGGTTTTGATTTTATCTAGTTCCGACTCTGTATGAAAAATATGCGTCATTAGAAAGGTCTAGGGGCATTTTGGTCATTTTATATGGCTAAGTCAGGTGATCGGGTCTTCTTGAAAGTTGTAGAGCGTCCAGTCATGGTTCCAATGCACATCGTTTCATCCCAATTGAAAATTGTATGAGAAAGTTATATGTGTTTCTGTGAAGCCGATTTGGAAATCCAAATCGAAAATCCTAGTTTGCTCTCGGTGTAGGGAGGATTTTTCATAATTTATTTATGAAATTTTAAGGGCTTTTGTATAATTTTAATATCTTGAAGGTCTGAACTGTTAAAGGGTTTTTGGCACTAGAAATATGAAAGTAGGGGCTCATTTGTAATAAACAGACTTTGAGGGATGCAACATGGACGGTCCAGATTCGACCACGTATGGTTGATGCTCATCCAAAGGTTCCTGAATATTGGTGTGGATCTAACATTAGAGATGCCTGCACGAAGGCCTCCAATGGTGTTGTGCATTGGTTATGATAGTTTGGTGCTACACTGGAGCATATAAGCTACTGAGTATCGCACATGCATCAGCACAAGAGCTGAGATACCAATCCGTTCGATCTGGGTTGTCTAGATCTTGGAGATCCAGATCTTATGGCTGAGAAGTGCCTCGCTTTATGGAATAAAGCCGACTGCATACCACACAATGCGTTACGCTAGCCAATTCATGATCGACAATGCATCTGACGATGTCAGCGCCTATGTCATGCTGACATTATCTTTGACTTTGTGAGATTCAAATCCTATGGTTTAGATCTATTATCCGTTAGTTTAATCGGACAGCTCATATTAAGAGATCTTTTAGATGAGATCTATGGTCAAATCTGCGCCTCTGTTGTGTGCCCCACTGGCGTAGCCTACGCTAACCTCGGAAGATTCCATTTTGAGTGGTCTGGTTGACCCAACTTCAAATGGCCATAACTTTCTAACCCTAACTCCAAATGAGTCCATCCAAGTTGCTATCTCTTCATTTTTTCGAGCTCTACACTATGGCAAGAAAAAAAATGAGTTTTAAGTGAAGTAATACTACGGTTTTAGCAAGTAAAGCTTCCCCCTCTTTGTTGGTTCTTGAATGAACATGAATACTTGATGATAATTGTTCTTAAGCATTGAAGGAGGTAAAAGAGGTGGTTGAGGTGTGTTAATGATACATTAACTTAAAGAAAAGAGGAAGAGAAGAAAGCAATGATGGGTTTGCTTATTGTTACTTTGAAGAGCAAGAAGCCAAGGAAAGAGAAGGTGTAAGCAATGCAAGTTCCCAGTCATCCTAGGCAATTGATTATGATATTTCCTAACCTTTGATTTACATTATATGTATGTATATACATTAGGGTTAGTTGTGGATGAATTATATACATGCTAGGTTAGTTGTGGATGAGCTGCAAGCATGTTAGCTAGTTGTGGATGTATATGCTAGGTAGAGCTTAACTGTAGGGCATTGATATAAGCCCCAATTTATTGCATTCTTTATTGAGTGCTTAGTGGATGCTAAGCACTGGGGAGTGGGTGCTACACATTGTACCAACTGCTAGTGCCATCTCAGCTTCGACTTGAGAAAATTGGGTGTGGGTGCTCATGACTGTGGGTGCTGTCAAAAGTAGTGTATTGAGTAGGTACGAAGCCTTTACGGGCACTACTCCAGAGACGTAGGCAAATTGTCGAACCTTGTAAAAACGTTGTGTTGTGAGTGTGATTATTGTTTACATTATATATTGAAGTGCATGAAATGCCAAATGGGTGTGCACACTTGGAAGTGCCTATGAGAGGCTGAGTGTGCATACGATTGCGCAAACAAGGATATGTATGGGTACAAGTGTATCAGGGTTTGCCGTGTTACATATTGGACAGTTTTTGGGGATCGAAATTAAACTCACTGATTCACCCCCCTTTCAATGACTACCGGGTTACAACACACATGACTTAGACTGCATAAGTCATACCTTCCAATTATAGATGATATCAAATATTCTCCTACTCATTGTGAGAATATAATCTTGCATTTAGGGTAGTTTCCCTCGTATTGAGTATCCATATATAGGAAGTCCAACTAGTATCTTTGTATAAATACTCCTTTATATCATTCACAAGAATCAATGAAAATAGATTTAAGTTAAATGTTCTGACATTCCGTCTCTTCTTTTTGGGAGTTTATTCGTTCATTTGGGTTGAGACTTGAGAGCAGATTGAGTAGAGAAGAAGCACTGCAGACCTAATTTGATAAACTTAACAATCAAGAAGAGATATCAGATAACTTGCTACCAAGTAGTAGATAAAGTGTAGGTACCATGGACCTCCGCCCCCGCGGGATAGCGATATGGCGCGTAGCGCGTGTACACACGCTAGGGTTCAACCCTAATGAGATGAGATAGTATCCCCCGGTCATCAAATGCCAAAAGGGGGGACACATGTTATGTGTAAAAAGGAGTCGCCACCTAGAAAAGGTCTAGGACCCATAAATGTCTCCCCCAATCAAGGGAGAGAGACTAATGACTCGATGGATAAGGTGGTTTGCACCAAGATTACGGACAAGTGTCAAGTGACGATCGAGAAGGTGTTAGGCACCAGTTGCTACCCTAAGGCGGTCTCGTTTGTTTGACCAAAGTTTGTTTGTACCCTACTAACTAGTCCTACATCTAGGTCACTGAAAACCCTAAACTAGGTATCTAAGCATGACATGTGAAAACCCTAAGCCAAGTGTCTAAATTATGCTAGCTAGGTTATGATGCAAATGATGAAATGATTACGCTAATTAAAAATAAAAACCCTAAATGCTTTAATCAATGAGTTATGAGTCTTAGATTAAGCCAATGAAATAAACCTAGACCTAGGATTAGTTTAGCAACTTATGAAATCCTAAATTAAACTAATTCGATTAATTGAGCCTGACCTAGATGGATGATCAATGAATTTGTGAGATCCTAAATTGAATTAATTAAAGTGATTAAACCTAATCCCTAGTAATTTGTGAAATAAATTATTGCAATCCTACTTAATCTAATTGGTAAAAAGATTTTTAAATTAAATGGGGCCTAATTAATTTAGAAAAGTTAAATGGGCTAATTACATTAAATGGAAGCATTTTACTAATTTACCTAATCTAGTTTAGGAAGATTAAACTGAACCTATGGTTTAATTAAATTAATTATAAAACCTAATTGCACTAATTATGTTTACCTTAAGCTAATCTAAGATTAGTTAAACATTTTTCAAAACCCTAGTTAAGCTAATGAGAAAAGAATCTTTTAACTAATTAATCTAGTTAATTATCCTACATTAAATAACTAATTAATTGATTGATTAAAATAAACGAACTACTAGAGGGAAAAAGATTGGTAATTACACAAATTTAATAAATTGAATTGAATGAAAAAATCAAATGTAGTGATAAAAAAAACTAAATAAATTAACCACAATTAAATAAACAACAGTCGAAATGACTAATTAAGTTAACTACGTTACTTTAATTAATCTAAATTAGTACTACACTAATGCAAGAGTACAAAAGATAGGAGATACTAGGGAAACCCAAATCCCCAATACGCACCTAATGCTACGAGCCGGTTTGAGGGGCCAGTCACGCCCGACCTAAACTAAACACGCCCTAAACTACGTCCCATATATCCATTTGCTGATTCAAACCCTAACTTAATAGAAATTAGTGAAACCCCATGGTTATCATATGATTCAAAAATAATGAGCAAAACCCAATCGGTTTCAGCCCTCGGTCCTAAGGGGCTGGATTAGAGTGACCCTAGGACTCCATATGGAATCCCCTAAAAGTATTGATTGAAACACGGCGAATTGATTGAAACACGGCGAAGGCAAAAGTGAAATGGGAGAAATGTCACACAATGATAGGGGTTGGGAGCATATTACAATTTGAATTACAAAAATAAATAAATAGATAAAAATGAAATGAATAAATAAAAGAAAATGAACACACAAAAAAAAAGAAAATAAAATTAAAAAAAAAAAAGATAAAAGGGAAGGAGATGGGATTTCGGCCACAATCAAGAATTTCACTGAAAATAAGATAAAAAATAAAAAAATAAAAAAAGATGGAAAGAAAAGGAGAAAAGTAGAAAGAAAAAAAAACAGACGAAAGAGAGGACAGTAGCAGGGAAAAAGAAAAGTAAAAGAAGAAGAAGAAGAAGAAGAAGAAGAAGAAGAAGAAGAAAGGAGGAGAAATTGCAGGTTCGATTGCAAGTTCGGTTAGGAAGAAAAAAGAGAAGAAGAGAAGAAGAAGAAGAAGAAAAAGAGAAGTAGGAGAAGCGGAAGAAAGAGGGGGGTTCGGTTGATGCCAGTTACAGCAGCAGGGAAGGAAAAGAGAAAGAAAAAGAACAAGAACAAGAACAAGAAGAAAAGAAGAACTAGTTGCAGGTCTGTCGCTGCAGACTTTGGAGGAAGGACAGAAAAAGAAGAGAAGAAGAAGAAGAAAAGAAGAAGGAAGGAGGAGGAAGGTGCGGCTGCTGGTCCGGTTGCAGCAGCAGGGAAGGAGAAGAGAAAAAGAAGAAGAAGAAGGGGGTGTGGCTGCAGGTTCGGTTGCAGCTGCAGGTTCGGTTGAAGAGAAAAGTTGCAGGTCCGGTGGCTGTTGTAGCAGCAGGGAAGAAAGAAGAAAAAAAAAAAAGAAGAAGAGGAAGAAGAAAGGAGTAGTTGCAGGTTTGGTTAGGAAGAAAAAGAGAAGAAGAGAAGAAGAGAAGAAGAAGAAGAAAAGAAGAAGGAGGTGCAGGTTCGGCTGGAGAAGAAAAAGAAGTAGCAGAAGAAGAAGAAGAAAAAAAGAAGAAGAGAAGAAGGTGCAGGCTCGGCTGGAGAAGAAAAAGAAAAGAAGAGAAGAAGAAGAAGAGAAGAAGAAGAAAAGAAGAAGGAGATGCAGGTTCGGCTGATTTTCTGCTATAGGGAAAAGAAGAAATAAAAGAAGAAAAGATGGGGGAAGAAATTAGGGCTTGAGATCCTAATCTAAGGGCCTAGATTAAAAGAACAAAAAAACAATTTAAAAAAAAAACTAAACCAAATCAAATCTACATGTTAAATAAAAAAACAATTAAGCCTAATTAATCTAAAAAATCAATTACCTAAATACCTTTAATTGGATCGGAATAAATCAATTCATATCTAATGAACCGTATTGAACCAAACTGAAACTAATTAAACATAATTAATCTAAACAAATCAATTATTAATAAATTAGAAACTAATATATTAATTAAACTAATTCTAAATCGCTATTAGCAGAATAAATAAATACATACCTTAAACCGGCTTTAATCAAGAAACAAGGGGAGATAACCCTTGTGCTTCGAGGCCAAAACCGAACCGAACCTAATCGGACTAAGTCTCCCGGCTCAAGGAAGGATTACACATTCAAAAATTTTTACTTTGAGGAACTATTTATTTAGAGAGAGGGAATTAGCAAAAACCTTCATGGGGCCATATTCCTTCTCTCAAATTTTTCTCAATTTTTCTCCTCCCCTTTGGAAGAGGGGAAGGGCTATTTTTATAGCCCTTGGACTTGGGACAATTTTCTCAAATTTCCGATGTGGGACTAAAACTAGAGAGGATTGTCCAAAAAGCCTTGCTTTTGGACAAAGGGGGTTAGGCCTGATGGAGGCCGAGGTGCAGCACGGCCTGATGTGGGCCAGGTGGAGCATGGCCTTATGGAGGCCGAGGTGCAGCAAGGCCTGATGGAGGCCGAGGTGGAGCACGGCCTGATGTAGGCCGAGGTGCAGCACGGCCTGATGGAGGCCGAGGCGAAGCACGGCCTAATGTAGGCCGAGGTGGAGCACGGCCTGTTGGAGGCCGAGGTGGAGCACGGCCTTATGTAGGCCAAGGTGGAGCATGGCCTCATGTAGGCCGAGGTGGAGCACGACCTGATGTAAGCCGAGGTTCAGCGTGGCCTAATGTAGGCCGAGGTGGAGCACGGCCTGTTGGAGGCCGAGGTGGAGCATGGCCGTTGGAGGCCGAGTGCGACCTACTGATGTAGGCCGAGGTGGAGCACGGACTGATGTAGGCCGAGTGCAGACGGCTGATGTAGGCCGAGAGTGACGACCTGATGGAGGCGAGGTGGAGCACTGACTGATGTAGGCCGAGGTAGGGGTGTCAATTTGTGCCGAACGGTAAACCGACCGGACCGACCATTTAAAGACCGGCCCGCCGGACCGTTATTAAACTTGTCGGCTTGAGCCCGGCCGTTATAAATGGTCGGTCTCGGTTTTGCTACTTGAACGTCGCCCGAAGAGACCGACGAATAACGCCGATCGAGACCGCCTATTGTGCACCGACTTGGCCCGACCCTTTAATGATTGTAGAATACCTATTTTACCCCCAAATTAAAGAATAAAAACTAAAAAGTAAAGACATGTTCACATTTTAAATAATGGTTATATTTTGTATCATTTATTGATTTATTGTCATTTTTGGGCTTGCATAAGTGGGCGGAATATAATAGCACATTTTAAAGAGGGCCGTTTAAAACCGGTTAAAGCCCGTTTAACATTAAACATGTCCGTAGCGTTAAGGCCGATTAAAGCCCGATTAAGGTGGCCCGATTATAACCCGAGACCGACCGACCGAATATAAAGTGTACCATGCCCTCAATAACTAAGCCCGATTAGTTAAATGGGCGGACACAGTGTAGCCTTTGGAAGTCTTCAAGCCCGATTAAGCCCGACCGAAACCGAACCGGCCCGACCGGTTGACACCCCTAGGCCGAGGGGTGACAAACAACAATAAACCACAACATCAAATTCTAATTTTTGAAAATATTTTCTCTTGAAAGTTTATAGCAAAATATGGTCATTTTCTACTCTAAGTTTGAAAATTCTCCAAGTCTAAAATATCCAACATGTAATCCTTCATATTGTCATCATTGCCGGGGGGTGACAAAATTCGGTGTCTATAGATTGCCCCTCTTTGACCGAGATCTGTGTAACGGTCGAAAGGCAAAGAAAAGAACATACCATTTTGTCACCAAGAGCAATGTACTGCCGACATCCGGCTCAAGGATGACGGAGGTGCAAATGCAAATGCAAAACGAGAGATAAGACCAAAGATAGGAAATGTCGATCGATAACACATGCAAAATCAAGTAGTGTGTGGGTGCTACCGTGATATAAAACCTATTGTAGTCGATCAATATGCAGGTAAAACCTAGACTAAGGATGCACATGCAATATGCCATTCTTAGTGTAAAGAACCAAGTAGACAATGAATGCAGGTATGAAAGAGTACAAATGCAATTGGCTGTGAGGTATAAATAACCAAACACACCATCAATGTATGAGACACAAATTTAAATGCAATTGGACGTCACTGGTATAAAGAACCAAGCAAGCCCTGAATGCGAGTATGGAAAAGAGTGTAAATACAATCAACCGTTAGGTGTAAATAACTAAGCGGATTGCGAATGTAAATATGGAAAAACGGTGTAAACATAATTAGCCAATATTGGTATAAAGAACCAAGTAGACTATGAATGCAAGTATGATAAAAGAAGTGTAGATGCAATCAGCTGTCATTGGTATAAAGAACCAAGCAGACCATAAGCGCAAATATGAGATGAGGGTGTAGATGCAATCAGTCGCCATTGGTATAAAGAACCAAGCAGACCATAAATGCAAATATGAGACAATGGTGTAAATGAATGGTCAAACACAAGGGAAACTAGGTTTGACCTCGGTGTAAGTAACCACCAGACGCAACTTTCGGTCTCAACAGCGGAACTTAAGATAGAAATGGCATTGGTATAAGTAACTACCAGACCCGATCTTCAGTTCGAAAATAACTAGAATTAAATGGAGGTGACATTGGTGTAAATAACCGTCAGATCCAATCTTCGGCTTAAATAACCGGACTATGAGGTGAGACTGACATTAGTGTAAATAACGTCGACCGATCTTTGGTGTAAATAACCAGACTTGAAATGGAATTGGCCATGGTGTAAAGAACCATATGAACCAATCTTCGGTGTAAATAATCGGACTTGAAATGGAGCTGACATTGGTGTAAATAACCGCCAGGCCCAATCCTCAGTGTAAATAACTGGAATTGAAATGGAATTGGCAATGGTGTAAAGAACCATCTGAACCAATCTTCGATGTAAATAACCGGACTTGAACTGAAGCTGACGTTGGTTTAAATAACCGTCAGGCCCAATCCTCAGTGTAAATAACCGGAATTGAAATGGAATTGGCAATGGTGTAAAGAACCATCGAACTAATCTTCATGAGCTGATGCATTTGAGGTTTAATACCGAAAAATCTTAAATGTTCAACATTTTAAAATCTCGAGAATGTAAATGATAATTGCAATTGAAATTTAAACAAACATCAACCAATTTGTTAACAAAGGATTAGTCATGCAAATCCTAACATTGTGCTCACGTTAAGGAAGGAAGTGTAAAAAACCACAAACTAACTTCAGAGTGATGAAGGTTTAATTGAAAATCTAAATGTCAAGGATTTTAATCGAATTTCAATGATAGCAATTAAATTTAAAAAACATCAATGAGTGTTCCCAAAAAGGTTAGTCACAATCCTAACATTTGCTCACCTAAAGATCAAATAAACTATCGGTGAGAATTTTACTTGCATGACTTGCAACTTTAATGGCAATAAAAGTTGGATGTCCTCCAATTGTTGATGGCATTCGGTTACTCGACCAAATCTTATATCTCATGGTGAACATGCATAAACATGCATGATCCTTCTTATGGCTTTTTTGATGCACCTTGAATGTTGCCCCAATTTTATGAGTCGAGGGACGATGAGTAACTTCCTTAGTCGCTTCTCAAGACTTGAGGGTGGCTCTTTAAAATACCCAAAACATCATGTCTGTGGCACAAGCTCTAAGAAACAACTAGTAAGACAATCAAACAATATGAAAAGGATGCAGACCCAATGATTCTACCAACTGTAGAGTTAGGAGTTATTACATGGAATGACGAGCTCATTAGAGAAATCACGCCAACTAATGAGGCTTAGAAGAAAAGACTAAGTGGTGAAACTCTTGGGAATCCGTCGGAATAAGAGACGGGAGAAAGATTTTGAGTCTAAGCAGGCCATCTCTTGATGATAAAAGTAGCAACGATCAAATCGCCTTCAAAATAAGAAGCCAAGAAAGGACATTCATATGAAGCCCAAACAAAACAAGGTAATATGGTGATTGAGGTGATGGACCGAGCTTGAAATTGACTTCTCAAGCTGCCTAGTATCCTGAGTAAATCAGGAATCAGGTCGGATGTAGTTCCTGCCACGGATGATATATTGGTTATAAAGCCTTGATAATTAAGTTCCATCATAACTGGGTGAGCTCGAAGTTATCAGAGAAAATCTCCCCACATTTAGCCTAGGAGGACTTGTTGGGTTATAATGGGGCTTAGGATTTGGTTCCAAATGAGGGTAAAACCTCAAATATGCCCCCAGGGTCTAACTAGAATCTTGCAATTTTTGCCTTTATTGCCTTCTTTCTTTTTCTTCAATTTTTGTGAGCAATTTTATCTCTTGCCCCTGCCTAGGGTATTGGATTGCTTTTGGATTAGAGCTTTGCTCCTTTCTTTTCCTCTTTTTTTTTTTTTTTTTTTTTTTTTTTAAGTTGGAGCTTTGCTATCTTCTTGTTATTGAATTTTGAAATGGAAATGTGATTTTCCCCAACATTGGCAATATCAGGCTCTGGTACAAAAAATGTCTTCTAATCAGACCCCAGAGGCTTGTAGGATTAAGTATGTGAAGGGTACCTTGGTAATGGGATATGGGTAGGCCATAACGGGCTTTCCAAAGGATAGGCTTAGGCCCAAAAGGATAACTAGCGGATTTAAACTCCTTAGGATTTTTTCTGGATAACTAGCGGCCAAGGATGGCCTCCCTTAATAGGCTTAATGATGTGAAAAATTCTCTTTAAGCTCCTTACTCGTTGGAAGGGGATTAAATGTGTGGAGAGCTCAAGACCTTTTATTACCAAGGCTCTGGCACCAAAATGAATGACGAATGACTGATGGGCTCCCTTTTTTTTTTCTTTCCTTCTTTTCTATATTTGATTTTTTTCTTTGATTCTTTTTTGTTGATTTGAAGAAAATAGGTGATAGATCACTGCAAGATTCATCATCAAGAGATGGAAATGGGGAGGAGAATAAACAAAATACTCAAAATAAACTACTTCGTTAAAAACCGAAATGATTACACCATGTGGAAACTTGATTGGATTGACACAACATCAAAATTAAAAAGATAAAACTTCTCACACGAAACCGAAAGGGAAAAAGCTGGAAATACCTAACAACATGACTGACTACCTATAACACCGAAGGACTTGAACCCAGACATGACCAACCCCTCTTCGTCTTCTATAATCATTAGAACTTCTGTACCAAAGAGCTTACTAACATCCATAAATCCTCCTTGATGCCCCAGATGGGCCTACCAAACTGCTTAAGACTCTGCCCGATCAACCACGCAATTAAAGAAGATCTCAAAACCTGGTAACTCCTTTCCTGATATTTTATTGAGCCACAGTTCTAGAAACCCAAAGTATGAAGAGTCATGCACTTCCTTAATGATTTGACCATTCAAGTTCTTGAAATAGGGTACCATCTCAAGAGTCTCAGATGCTTCTGATTGATACTTCATAAACTCTCCTTCAACTGTCTTGATCTGTTTGTGCTTCGCGTCCGATTTCACCATATGAACATGCCCCTCGCTTTGGATAGACAGACGCCTAATAAAGATGGTGGGGTCAAATTCTTTCGAATCCTCACTAAGAGCATTGATTGATTGGTGATTTGGAAGAGGATTTGTGGTTACACTAGGCTGTTTAGGTCGAAGCTCAAACTTTTTAGCATCATAAAGGTCCTGTATAGCATGTTTCAAATTGAAACAGTTATCTGTGGTATGTCCTTCTTGGCAATGATAGTGGCAGAATAGGTCTGGATTATACCACGTGGCTTTGGCTCAGGAATAGGCCTTGGTTGGATGGTAGAAATCAATCCGGCCTTCGCTAATCTGCTAAAAACTGAACTCAGGGGTGCACCCAAATTGGCGAACTGCCTCTTAGGTCGACTGGGAGGAGTTGTCCCTTGCTCTAGTGTGAACGGAGCTACCGTTGTGGACGATGTTGGTGCCACAGAAGGGAGAGTAGACATTATGGCATTGACCCCTGAGCTTTTCTTGGAGGTCTTACGCTACTCGGACTCGTTGCAAACCGATCCATTTTGGGGAGTTCCTCTTGGAAGATGGCATCCTCAACCTATTGTGCCGCGACTATCAAACCATCAAAGTTGAGAATGGGGAGAGCAAACAAAAACTTTCGGTATGGGTCTCACTATCATTCCCACTTGCTCTCTCTCATTTGGCCTATCCCACATCTGAGCCGGTTTGTCACGAAACCTTTTCAAATAGCTAGTGAACCCTTCACCTGCTGCTTGTTTTGTTGTTTCCAACTCTCTCCTGGTTAACTCTATCTCTGTATTATAGGAGTATTGACGAGTAAACGCCTTCATCATGTCGTCCCAAGTGCGGGTTGAGGAAGAATCTAGGGCCATTAGCCAATGGTGAGCACCACCAGTCAGTGAAAATTGGAAGGCCTGCCCCAGTTGCTCATCCGTGAAGCCTCGGCCTCCCCTCAACTGGCCAATAAAAGATCTTAAGTGAGTACGGGGATCACCCCTACCATCAAACTTTTCAAAGGTCCATTTAAATTTTTCTGGCAACCTAACATGAGGAAAGAAACACAACCCTTCTGTATCAATGATTTGATCTTCAACACCTTTAAGGTTTCTGATCAAGTGTTCAAGGCGGCTAACTTTATCCTTCAACTCTTGGTTCTCAAGACTTTCAGACTTTGCTATAGCAGGGCTATTGTCAATCACAACATCATCATCAACACCTAACACATTGGGGTGAGGAACAACCCTAGGACTATGGAGACGACTCCGTTGGTCCTAAACTTCTGTCGGTCGAGCAACACCAGCCTGAGCTTGCATCATCACAGTTAAGTTTGCTTACATCTCCTCAATCTTAGTGACACGGGCCTCCATGGAGTCGGGATTTGCTGGTGAAATGTTATCTTGACTCATAGTATCTGTACCCTCTGGGGAAACGGGAAACACTTCTAATGAGGGCTCTGGTGAAAGCCTCACTAGTCTAATTGAATTAGGATCTCTGACCCACAAGGGTAGGGAATGGCCTTCCTGACGAGAAATTGTGCCTCAACTGGGTAGAATATGATGAGAAAGTGAAACTTCGGATTACACTCCTTATTGGTACTGGAAAATGGACAAAAGAAAGGATGAGATGGTAACAAGTACATTCTCCTACGTGAGCATAATTAGGGTCAAAGCATACACAAACAAGGACAACTAGACCGAACAAGAGTTAGCTCAAATGAGAGTGGCATCAACTTAGCGGTAAACCAAAAGGAAGTGCCCCTAAGTTGAAGAGACTCTTAATTGATAGATCAAACTAGGTGGTTCATATAAGAACTTCCATATAGGCGGATCTACATCGAATCAATCACCGAAAACCGTGGTGGACGAGTTTGGGTCCACCATTAACATCGAGATAGCATATGTGAAATCTTTACCAGGTTGAGACCTATACCACATCGGACTGGTGGTGTTAGCATATAGCCACGGTACCAATCATACAGTGCAGTTGTAAGAATCAACAGCTGGTGTAGTTATAAACACTAGCACCTTTAATGTTAATGATAAATCCAATCCTTCCGTTGGTGAATGGTAGATTGAGACGGGTAAAAATGACTACAAGGGGTTCGTTCCAATATGAACCGCAAACAAGATTACATTAGTTGAGTTGATCCTAGTCATTGATTCTATGTCCAAGTATATGATGCATGTTGGCTAGGTTTAGGATCGGAAAGGCTACCTTGACAGGACCGATATACCTATCACCCGTATACACGGAATGAATCAGAGGTACGTGGTCCCTTTGATATACCAATAGGGGAATAGCTCGAGCATATCGAACTTAGAGTGTTAACCGATTGCGTCTCTTTGGGCACACCTAAATGTGTGTGATCTCCCTCAAGCACGCAAGGTAACAACCTCGCCGATAAGTTCCTTATTCTAAACCTAAATGGTACGGTATTAAGGGGTGTGATGTAACTGGGGGCAGCCCAAACATATGTAAAAGACCCTGGCAGCTACACTACGGGGGTGAATAAGGGTAATGCATGTTGTGCTCAATGCAAGAAGTGTATGCAAGTGATGAAGAGTGAAAAATAACATGTCAATATACAAACAATAAGGTACAAACAAAGGTATACAAACAATGGTCAATCAAGAGTCTGACATCCCCAGTGGAGTCGCCACTGTAGGTACCATGGACCTCCGCCCCCGCGGGATCGCGATATGGCACGTAGTGCGTGTACACATGCTAGGGTTCAACCCTAATGAGATGAGATAGTATCCCCCGGTCATCAAATGCCAAAAGGGGGGACACATGTTATGTGTAAAAAGGAGTCGCCACCTAGAAAAGGTCTAGGACCCATAAATGTCTCCCCCAATCAAGGGAGAGAGACTAATGACTCTGATGGATAAGGCTGGTTTGCACCAAGATTCTGGACAAGTGTCAAGTGACAGACTGAGAAGGTGTTAGGCACCCAGTCTGCCCGGCCCTAAGGCCGGTCTCTTTTTGTTTGGCCAAAGTTTGTTTGTACCCTACTAACTAGTCCTACATCTAGGTCACTGAAAACCCTAAACTAGGTATCTAAGCATGACATGTGAAAACCCTAAGCCAAGTGTCTAAATTATGCTAGCTAGGTTATGATGCAAATGATGAAATGATTACGCTAATTAAAAATAAAAACCCTAAATGCTTTAATCAATGAGTTATGAGTCTTGGATTAAGCTAATGAAATAAACCTAGGCCTATGATTAGTTTAGCAACTTATGAAATCATAAATTAAACTAATTCGATTAATTGAGCCTGACCTAGATGGATGATCAATGAATTTGTGAGATCCTAAATTGAATTAATTAAAGTGATTAAACCTAATCCCTAGTAATTTGTGAAATAAATTATTGCAATCCTACTTAATCTAATTGGTAAAAAGATTTTTAAATTAAATGGGGCCTAATTAATTTAGAAAAGTTAAATGGGCTAATTACATTAAATGGAAGCATTTTACTAATTTACCTAATCTAGTTTAGAAGATTAAACTGAACCTATGGTTTAATTAAATTAATTATGAAACCTAATTGCACTAATTATGTTTACCTTAAGCTAATCTAAGATGAGTTAAACATTTTTCAAAACCCTAGTTAAGCTAATGAGAAAAGAATCTTTTAACTAATTAATCTAGTTAATTATCCTACATTAAATAACTAATTAATTGATTGATTAAAATAAACGAACTACTAGAGGGAAAAAGATTGGTAATTACACAAATTTAATAAATTGAATTGAATGAAAAAATCAAATGCAGTGATAAAAAAAACTAAATAAATTAACCACAATTAAATAAACAATAGTCGAAATGACTAATTAAGTTAACTATGTTACTTTAATTAATATAAATTAGTACTACACTAATGCAAGTGAATGTTGGAGTACAAAAGATAGGAGATAGTAGGGAAACCCAAATCCCCAATACGCACCTAATGCTACGAGCCGGTTTGAGGGGCCAGCCACGCCCGACCTAAACTAAACACGCCCTAAACTACGTCCCATATATCCATTTGCTGATTCAAACCCTAACTTAATAGAAATTAGTGAAACCCCATGGTTATCATATGATTCAAAAATAATGAGCAAAACCCAATCGGTTTCAGCCCTCGATCCTAAGGGGCTGGATTAGAGTGACCCTAGGACTCCATATGAAATCCCCTAAAAGTATTGATTGAAACACGGCAAAGGCAAAAGTGAAATGGGAGAAATGTCACACAATGATAGGGGTTGGGAGCATATTACAATTTGAATTACAAAAATAAATAAATAGATAAAAATGAAATGAATAAATAAAAGCAAAATGAACACACAAAAAAAGAAAATAAAATAAAATAAAAAAAGATAAAAGGGAAGGAGATGGGATTTCGGCCACAGTCAAGAATTTCACTGAAAATAAGATAAAAAATAAAAAAATAAAAAAAGATGGAAAGAAAAGGAGAAAAGAAGAAAGAAAAAAAACAGACGAAAGAGAGGACAGTAGCAGGGAAAAAGAAAAGTAAAGAAGAAGAAGAAGAAGAAGAAGAAGAAGAAAGGAGGAGAAATTGCAGGTTCGATTGCAAGTTCGGTTAGGAAGAAAAAAGAGAAGAAGAGAAGAAGAAGAAGAAAAAGAGAAGTAGGAGAAGCAGAAGAAAGAGGGGGGTTCGGTTGCTGCCAGTTACAGCAGCAGGGAAGGAAAAGAGAAAGAAAAAGAAGAAGAAGAAGAAGAAAAGAAGAACTAGTTGCAGGTCTGTCGCTGCAGACTTTGGAGGAAGGACAGAAAAAGAAGAGAAGAAGAAGAAAAGAAGAAGGAAGGAGGAGGAAGGTGCGGCTGCTGGTCCGGTTGCAGCAGCAGGGAAGGAGAAGAGAAAAAGAAGAAGAAGAAGAGGGGTGTGGCTGCAGGTTCGGTTGCAGCTGCAGGTTCGGTTGAAGAGAAAAGTTGCAGGTCCGGTGGCTGTTGTAGCAGCAGGGAAGAAAGAAGAAAAAAAAAAAAGAAGAAGAGGAAGAAGAAAGGAGTAGTTGCAGGTTTGGTTAGGAAGAAAAAGAGAAGAAAAGAAGAAGGAGGTGCAGGTTCGGCTGATTTTCTACTATAGGAAAAGAAGAAATAAAGGAAGAAAAGATGGGGGAAGAAATTAGGGCTTGAGATCCTAATCTAAGGGCCTAGATTAAAAGAACAAAAAAACAATTTAAGAAAAAACTAAACCAAATCAAATCTACATGTTAAACAAAAAAACAATTAAGCCTAATTAATCTAAAAAATCAATTACCTAAATACCTTTAATTGGATCGGAATAAAAAAAATCATATCTAATGAACCGTATTGAACCAAACTAAACTAATTAAACAAAATTTAAAGAAGAAAGAAGTGCAGGTTTTTAGAAAAATAGAAAGAAAAGAAGAAGGAGGTGCAGGTTCGGCTGATTTTCTACTTAGGAAAAGAAAAAATAAAGGAAAAAGATGGGGAAGAAATTAGGCTTGAGATCCTAATCTAAGGGCCTAGATTAAAAGAACAAAAACAATTTAGAGAAAAACAAAACCAAATCAAATCTACATGTTAAACAAAAAAACAATTAAGCCTAATTAATCTAAAAAATCAATTACCTAAATACCTTTAATTGGATCGAAATAAATCAATTCATATCTAATGAACCGTATTGAACCAAACTAAAACTAATTAAACATAATTAATCTAAACAAATCAATTATTAATAAATTAGAAACTAATATATTAATTAAACTAAATCTAAATCGCTATTAAAAGAATAAATAAATACATACCTTGGCTTTAATGGAAACAAAGGAGATAACCCTTGTGCGAGGCCAAGACGAACCAAACCGAACCGAATTAGACTAAGTCTCGGCCTTCAGGAAGGTTACACATTCAAAAATTTTACTTGGATGAACTATTTATTTAGGGGAGTTGAAAAACCTTCATGGGGCCATATTCCTTCTCTCAAATTTTCCAATGTTTCCTCCCCTTGGAAGAGGGAAGGGCTATTTTATAGCCCTTGGACTGGGACAATTTTCTCAAATGTTCGATGTGGGACTAAACTAGAGAGGATTGTCAAAAGTTGCTTTGGACAAAGGGGTTAGGCTGATGGCGCCGAGGTGCGAGCACGACTGATGTAGGCCGAGGTGGACCGACCTTATGGAGGCCGAGGTGGAGCGACGATGATGAGGCCGAGGTGGAGCACTGGCTGTGTGAGGCCGAGGTGGAGCGATGCTGGAGGCCGAGGTGAAGCACGGCTGATGTAGGCAGGTGAGCACAACCTGTGTGAGGCCGAGGTGGAGCCACGGCTGATGTAGGCAGGGTGGCACGACTGATGTAGGCGAGGTGGAGCACTGATGTAGGCCGAGGTGGAGCACGACTGATGTAGGCAGGTGGAGCCGGCTGATGGAGGCCGAGGTGCGAGCACGGCTGATGTAGGCAGGTGGAGCACGGACTGATGTAGGCCGGGGTGGAGCCGGCTGTGAGGCCGAGGTGGAGCACGGCTGATTGAGGCGAGGTGGTATGGCCGAGGCCCTGATGTAGGCCGAGTGCGACGGCTGTTGGAGGCCGAGTGGAGCACGACTGATGTAGGCCGAGGCAGCACGGCCTGATGTAGGCCGAGGTGGAGCACGGCCTGATGGAGGCCGAGGTGGAGCACGGCCTGATGTAGGCCGAGGGGTGACAAACAACAATAATCCACAACATCAAATTCTAATTTTTGAAAACATTTTCTCTTGAAAGTTTATAGCAAAATATGGTCATTTTCTACTAAGTTTGAAAATTCTCCAAGTCTAAAATATCCAACATGTAATCCTTCATATTGTCATCATTGCCGGGGGGTGACAAAATTCGGTGTCTACATAAAGGAATCCGGTTCACTATGAATCAGAGATCAAATTCCCATGAACTTAATGTGTAGATTATCCATCAACCACTCACCTAGAAAACCCTTGTGCTAAGCTTCTCCCACCCAGCTCTGATCAATTGCTACCCCGCCATTGTACCCACGTCGAACCTCCACCCAACCTCCATTTGAAACCCACCTTTGCAACCAAGCTCTCTACAACATCCTCTCTACAATTGTTTGATAGGTGGGCTAAGGCAGTCAAAGCAGTAGGCCACTCGCAACCGATCTCTCTACCTGTAGGGCCATTGGTCCCTTCCGGCATGGACTACAAGATTTGAAAAAAAAAAAGGAAGATTGAAGAAGAAGATGGAGGAGATCTTAGGGGACTTGTGGCAATCGGCGGAGTAATCGAGGGGGATGGTGAAGTGATGGTCTCACAACCAGCTCCAGGAATACTAATAACTTACTTTATGCTCTAGCACGCTGCTTACCGGTGACAAACAACAATAATCCACAACATCAAATTCTAATTTTGAAACATTTTCTCTTGAAAGTTTATAGCAAAATATGGTCATTCACTGAAGTTTGAAAATTGTCCAAGTCTAAAATATCCAACATGTAATCCTTCATATTGTCATCATTCCTGGGGTGACAAAACGGTTTCTACATAAAGGAACCGGTTCACTATAATGGAGATCAAATTCCCATGAACTTAATGGGTGGGATTATCCATCAACCACTCACCTAGAACCTTGTGCTAAGCTTCTCCCACCCACTTCGATCAATTGACCCCGCTATTTAACAGTCTAAACTCCACCCAACCTCCATTTGAAACCCACCTTTGCAACAAAGCTCTCTACAACATCCTCTCTACAATTGTTTGATAGGTGGGCTAAAGCATCAAGCGATAGGCCACTCACCACTATACACATGGGCCATTGGTCCCTCTGCATGGACTACAAGATTTGAAAAAAAAAGGAAGATTGAAGAAGAAGATGGAGGAGATCTTAGGGGACTTTGCATATCGGTGAGTAGATTCGAGGGATGGTGAAGTGATGGTCTCACAACCAGCTCCAGGAATACTAATAACTTACTTTATGCTCTAGCACCTCTTACCTCCTCTACTTTGGTTCCCATCCATGGTGTAAACTTCTCTCTCTGTCTCTTTGCTCTTTTCAGCCTCTCGAACCTTGCCCAAACAGAATGACCAAACACATCGATGGAATGATAAAGTAGTGGTAAAGTGGTAAATTTCACTTTACTTTTCTATTAGTTACTCCATTACCATGTGGGTCCCAGTTCCACAACAATCCCACCCCGGCCTTCGCGTTAAGGGCCCATTTGTTTTGATGGGGTGGGATTTAAGGGGTGGTAGAGTTGTACTTACTTTCCAAAAAACATGGAAAAGTGAAGTGTTTGATTATTTTGGGGTGGAAAAGTTCTAGACAACATCGGTTCTTGAGCTTTCCTGTCTGCTAACATGGCCTTCACCCCATCCCCTTTCAAAGTCCCATCAAATTGGTGGGACTTTGTGGGGTGGGAAACATTGCAATGGCTCGCAATGGAAGGAACCCAACTTTCGTCATTTACTATGGCTGCTACTGTCAATGAGAAGTCACACCACCATTTGCAGCGCCTTCTGTTATCGCTCATCCCCTCTCTCTACTACAACCCCTCTCCATCTCCTCACCCATTTCCTTCCTTTCTCTGAAAATCAGGCTTTAAAACCTTATGCACTATTCGAACAATTGGACCATTGTCTTCCATGATAGTCACCTCCTCACAAACAACAATTTGGATCCTATAACTCTAAAAATCTGATACCAATCCATCCGTTCATGAATCATTCTCATAGTAAAATGGTTCCTGATTATCAAACACTGTATCAACAGCTTTGTCGGTGATTGGATCCTCCTCTATGGAAGGCAAGATCTTCTTCTTTTTCCAACCCTTGTTCTTTCACTTCCGACGATTCAGCTTATCTCTAGGAGAGAGAAGATCTCCATCTCCGCCAACTTTCTCCCACCATATCTCAATTCCATGGATTGAGAGAGCTCATAACAATAGAGTGAATGAATTGGAGAATAATGCAGAAACGGATAAGAAACGACCCTTTCAAAGTCCTGCCCCCATGCTCTCTGTTCTGCAATAGGAATTTTGGTTTGTGGGGAAAAAGTATGAATCTCTCTCTCTCTCCTCCCAACAACGTTTTCTCCTCCCAAGCAGCAACAATCACGCTATTTGAAAACGATTCCACCCTCATTGAGATTTCGTCACTGTTCTCTGTTTTTGGATGGATTAGGGAATAAACCATGAATGAGATGAGGTTCTACTCCTCTCAAGATGATTTTACAATAGCAAGCCAACCAAACACTGTTGGGTGGGAAAGATTAACTTTCCCTCATCTCTATTTTTTCTGTCTTTCACCCCACTAATATGTGGGTCCCACACTCACAACATTCCCATTTCCCACCCCAAACTCCTTTATAAACAAATGGGGCTATTCCGCAGATTTCCCTTCTCACCGAAAAAACACTTAGAGGCACCATTTGATAACATTCCTGCTGTTTCTGTCTCTAGAAACAGCAAAAACGACTTTTCACATTTTCAAAAATAAAAACGGATTTTTTGGTGTTTGATAAGCCTATTTCTCAAAATGTTTTTATAGACATAATGCCACTAAAAACCTCAATAGCATCATCAGATGCCCAAATGGGATAGAGGGTTCGGTTACCTCTTTTTAGGTTTAAATAGTTGAGAGATTAAATCGGACACAACAACTTTTTTTTTTCTCTCAAATTTGTTTATAGAAATGATGAAACAAGTCGGACTTGTTTCATCAAAGTCGTTTATATAATTGTAAATAGACATAAATTTTGATTTATGTTTTAGAAACGAGTGAAACGGATTAACTTTATCAAACATTTTTTTAGGTTGTTTATATGTTTTTGGGAACAAAAAACGTAGAAACGGAAGAAACGGAATATTATCAAATGTGTAGTGATTGCTGAAGTTCTAGGGTTACCCCTCGCCAAAAAGAGAAAAAAAGAAAGAAAAGAAAATAATAATATTAATAATAATAATAATAATAATAAGAGGTTACACCTACGAGTCCTTGCCCGAAACTGCGCACCGGTATCGTGGGGAACCTACCCCTAAACATTTAAACCTTATAGATCCCGCAGATTTCCCATCTCACAGAAAACAGTCTTAAGAGAGTTGGCCTGTTAGTCGAATTACTGTCGCTCGAAGTTCAAACAACCCTAAAATGGAGGAACCACAGAACGGGAGGGAGGGTTCGTCCATGGCGGAGAACGAGGAAGAACCAATGGTTGGTCCTGGTCCCGCCCCTCAGTCTCGTCCCAAGCGCCCTCTGCAATTCGAGCAGGCATATCTCGATGCGCTCCCGTCCGCTAACATGTATGTTGTTCGATTTTAGTCTGTTCTTGTCTTGATTCTTTAAAGTAATAAGAACTGTGACAAAAATAAGATTTGAAGCCAGGGATATCTATGGATGGAAGGATAGTGTTCCATGGTATCTTCATTTATAGTGTCAGATTTTTCGTTCCAGTAAGCTAACTAAATGACATGTTTTTATCTTCCTTTTCTGAAGTTAGAATCTGAAACTACTAGCCGGTTCATGTCATAAAAAATTCAAGTTTTATAGTTGGAGAAAAACTTGGAGCTCGTTTCTTTTATTTTGATTATTGGTTAGAACTTAGTTTTTTTTTCAATCAAAAACTTAACCCCAATTTGAGCCATTGAAGTAATCGATGAATTGGTAGTGGGATTTTTAATGTTTTTTGAGGGGCCAACGTAAAAGAGAGACCAGTTCATCTGCTCCCTCTAATATGTGTCTTTTTAATAAACCTCCTGACACTGTCCGCTATAGGAAAGCTTTGGAAAGATATATTTTCGTATTTATGCTGGTGCAGGTAATGCGCTTGCTCAGCCGCTTGACCAGTGGATTATATTATTCTCTTAACAATATACTTTAGGATGCTTTTACATCCCAAGCAAGTAGAGGCAGTTTAGGAAGACTTTACATAAGATGGCCATAGAAGTAAGTGCTCATGTTAGTGAATGGATTAAATAAGAAATATCGAGGCTTTTGGATTTTCTCCACAGTTATGTTTTGATCATCCATTGAGACTTTTGAGTTTTATAGTTTATATCCAATATGGTAATCAAATAAGATTTAAGTCGGTTGGTACCTGCATAGAATTAGCTTGGTCAAGCCTTTACCTGACCAACTACCTAACACTATGCAGGAACATCTTTTAGCTTAGTGTGTATGTAATAATGAATGAATGGAGGAGGCAAACACTGAACTTGGTTTAGAATAAGGTTGGAAATAGCATTTACAGAACATCGATCAAAATTAGCAAGAACATTTAAATATGTAGTAGCCTAATCCCTCATGCAACATCCATTTCATTTTATAAATAAGGTAGTTTCCTGCCCAATACAATGTAACCCATGACCTATATTTATGGACCTATAAAAGGGTAGTAAAACAAATACTAGAAAAGCTAAGGGATGGGTCACTGTAGTTTTAAACAAATTCATGTCAACTCGACTTTATGTATAGTTCCAGCACAAGTATTCATGCCAGAAAAAGCCCAAATCCAAGTCTAATAGGTTAAATAAGTAGTCTAATAGGTTATCTGAGTCATGGGCTAGGATTTTTTATTATTATTATTAATATTTTTTTATTTTTATTTTTTCCATTGCAATGGGCCTATTTTGAAAGCACATATACGAGAGAGAAATGGCCCATACAAATTTAACTAGTTAGTTGTATCTAGTCCTCTAAAGTTGTGAAGTCGTGGGGATATCAATGGGTTCTTTGGGACGTCAATAAGTTAGTTTCATTGTTAGTCATGAAAGACCTTGAAAATGTAAGGTTCATTAAATATCTTGAAAAGAGTCCTAATGTAAGTCTTTGGAAATGTACAAGCCACCAAGTCTAGGAGGAAGTGCAATGAGGATCTTACATGTTAGCATTTAAGAAAAAGTAAACAATTTTGAATGAAAATTGGTTTATACCATTCTTTGTGAGGGATAGAGTTCCCAATGAGATGCTATGGTGGTGATTGCTAGTGAGATACTAGCCTAGGCTTGGGGTGAGGCTCTTCAAGTCATAAATTTCTGCTTTTATTTTATTTCCTTTATTCTGTCCATGCGATATCAATTAATTTTGAAGTTGTTCAGTTATCTATCATTTATCTAAAAGTTAGTTGAAGATATTTGATGTAGATAAGTCACTTGGGCTTATTTTATTGCAAATAAGCCTTGGGTTGTGTTATGTATATGTTGGGTCTTTGATCCCATGGTTTTCGCTAAAATGTGCCACTTTAATAGGCCTAAAATATGGGTAGAAGGTAGGAAAATGGAATTTTATTCATTAGTTTAATTAGTTGCTATTTAATTCAATAAAGGCCCATTAGGCCATTAGTTGTTATAAAGTCCTATATGGACTATTAGTTAGTTAGTCCTACTCCATGTTGGAGTCATAAAGTCAAGTCTAGTCCTATTTTGAGTTCCTAGTTGTAGTAGGAGTGTCTAATCCTATTGGGAAACTAACTCTTAGTTGTAGTAGGAGTGTCTAGTCCTATTAGGAAACTAGCTTCTAGTATTAGTATGATTGTAAACTTCCCCTCTATAAATAGAGAGGCATATGTACCATTATGGAACAGATTTGAATGAAAGAAAGTTTGCATTTATGAAAGAAAGTTTGCAACTAAATGCTTAGAGCAGCTGAGATAGCTGTGGGTGAGAAGCCTAGGCTGAGATAACCACTTCCTTTATTCTTTTTCACCCTTCTCAATCCCCCATCTATTTTATTCTTCTTTTTTTATTTTATTTGCTATAACATTCAAGAGATATAATTCAGATTCTGATAAAAGTCTGCAGAAATCAGAACCGATCAGCAATCCTAGTGGGAATAGAGAGAGATCGATCTCCTCTCTTTCTCTCTTCTATACTCTGTTCAGCTAGGTCTTCAATCAGGATATTCCAGGCCTCATTAGGGTCCCACGATCCTTACCTAGTCACTGTTGGAAGCATTCAGCTGTTGTTCTTGAAGGTTCTTATCAGTTTTCTCTCCTAGGTCAGAAAATCATGAAAACTTGTAACTTCACAACCAGCCGTCAGAATCCTCTCAACTTTGGGGGTTTTTGTACCCTCCCTAGGGACTATCTACGCCCAAGAGTGCAACTCAATCGGACTCCTATAGCCCTGGCCGCACCTCTCTCTCTCCAACTCTATAACAGGTCTTTCTCTCTCCTATCGGGTTAGGTTCTGGGCTAGTTTTGCTCCTATATGGGTATTGTATTCTTGGGGATTTATTTGATGGTATTATTTCTTTGTTTCTTACTCCTATTTGTATTGTGTGGGGTTATAAACTGCGGAGTTAGTTACTTGTAATCTACTCCTGCATTAATATTCCCTGTTGTACATCATCTCTTGTTCAAATATGAAGTTTCTCTCACATTTGATCAATTTTGGGTGTTGAGATCCTTTAATCTTGGACTGGTTCCGAAACTTATTACTAGGTTAGACCAGCCTCTATTACTATTACTTCATTAATGCCTTAGCTTGTCTAACTTTATATGCATGGGGATAAAAGTTACATTCTAAACTCATCTTAGAACGCACACTACTGAGCATTCTTATGTTGCTTGTTTATGTGTGAGAATAGAAGTCCCAAATGTCTCAGTGATGCCGAAAGCTCCAAATTACTGATAATCTACAAATTACCAATGATCCCCACTATGAACATGCGTCTATGTGTACAAGAGCATAATGATATGGTGTAAATTATTCTACCACATAGGGATTGAATGAGAGTTTTGTTGCTTATACGTTATTTTTTCATGTAATTTAATCTTTTTTTCTTTTATATTATAATGCTATAACTATGTTGATCTGACTTGATGCAAAACTTCAAAATGTTAAAGTTACATGTATGCATGGGTTCTTACCTATCGAAGCACATGAAGGGGGCCAATTTAAAGAGAGGTGGGGCCACGCGTTATGATGGGGATTATAGAGAGAGTAGGATCCACTAAATAGGAAGATGTAAATGAAGTTACCAAGGGGAAAAAAAATTGTACATGGATTGGGATCCTATATATTCTGTCAGGGATCTTCAAAATCTTGGGTTGACAAGCCTCGCTCTGCCCTGGATTCTCCTTTATTATATATACCAGGTGATGCCTAAAAGCTCCGCACACAAGGAAGGACGCGGTGGGAAGGAAGCAGCCCTAGCCTCTGTCCGGCCGATCATTCCGCTGGCATCTCGCATTCACGCCCCCGTTTGACTGCCGCTCGGGGATGTAGTTGTAGATACGTTAGTCTTAGTGGGTCGTTGGCTCCACCTGTTATCTCCTTCTACGACATGCTGTTGTCGTCGCCATATTTATTCCATATGTCACTTAGTCATCTCTGCCTCGCTGCGGGTCAGCCCCTCAGAGCGTAGAATAGAAAATAAAAAGATTGGGTAATATGTTTTGAAAAAACTGCTTACTTCTCTGATTCTGCAATGTGATCTGAACTCTGTTACTTAGTGGGTTGGAAAGAAGTCTATAAACCTAGAACAAAGGGGTGGGGCTTAAAAGAGGCAAATATGTGAACAATGCTCAACTTCCTAAGTGAATAAGTGGTTCTGGTGGTTGGCTGAAGAACTGGGAAGCATTTGGAGGTCATTCATTGTGGCTAAGTGTGCAATGCAGAATAGCTGGAAACTCAGTTGGTTAACTCCTCTCTTGGCACAATCTTTGCAGGGGTATTATGAATCATCAAGACTCTTTTGTTCAGGTATTACCATTAAGGTGAGCAATGAAAACTCAACTTCCTTCTGTTGTGGTTTTTGATGTGACAATCCCTCGAGCAGGTTTTTCCCAATATACACTCCATTGCATCTGATAAGCATGATTGTGAGGCTGATCATATTGTATGGCAGCTAGCGATAGGATTTGGGCTTCTACAATTACTAGGAACTTAAATCATTGGGAAATGGGCCAAAGTAGAGCCTTGTTGGAGCTTCTTGGAAGCTGTACTGCTTATGCAAAAGAGAATGATAAGAGAGTATTGAAATGGGAATCAAGTGGTACCTTCTTGGTGAATATCTTAGCTGGCTGTTTTGATTTAGAAACCAGAATCTAAGTGACTTTCCAGTGGGTTTGATATATATGTGCCAAAGGATGTACGGCCATGATTCCCCCCCCCGGGGGACCACTTATAGAGACGATATCCTCATTGTTTATCATCTGATTTCACTAGGTCATGGGCTAGCAAGCGATTATGTAAGGTGATCCAACTAAGTAAACAACACCAAATAATAACAAACTCCAAATGAAAACCAGATCTGAGTTACAGATCAATGATCCAAAGAAAAATCACAAAAATCTGGAAATAGGGCTGAACTGAGATAAATTTAGGAACTACACAAAGAAGGATCTAATGGACCAACACACTTGGTCTAGGGTGGCTTAGAATCAGTTCAAGATGTCCTCCAAATATGATACAAAGAAGGTCTGTAGAAGAGCAGTAAAACAGCAAGCAAAACCCAGGCAGGATTAGGGTTGGAACCGAATGGGAGAAAGCTTGCTGCGGTGTCACCTGGCCCCAAAGGCCCTCCAAGCTTGATTGAGTCTCTCTTTTATGGGGTAGAACAAGCTCTCAAAAGGCCTAGCTGGCTGGCCAACAAATTTGGGAGTTTTAGTGGTCGACCAAGAAAAGGAAACTTTGCAAAAGCTGAGATCGAAGTCTGATTTTGGGGCGGACCTTCAATCTCTCACAGAAGATGGTTTAAGAGATTCAATGGAATGCAATTCAATTGGCTCTCCAAACAATTTCTCACAAGTTAGAACAAAGAGAAAACAAGTCAAGTTGGGATAGATGTGGGTTGGATGGACTTTCTCAGTCCTGGGTCTCTCACACACAGCTATTTCAGCTGTTGAAGCATCCTTTCTCAGGGATCAAAGAGCAACAATGGCTGTAAATTCAATAATTCATTGAGTCTTAATTGTTACAGCAACACCCCTTTATATAATAGAGGGCAGGGACTCACAACTTGGAAATAAACCCAAGAGGAAACAACTTGAAACTATAAACTAGCTGTCTTAAGCAATGAATTTACTAAGAACTACTAACTTGTTCACTAAGAAAATAACGGAGGACAATAGAAGTTCCTTCTAGAAGACTAACTCTCACTCCAACTTGTACTTTGACTGGTCAAACCACAAGAGACAAAAGGGCAGCAGTAAGGGAGCTACAGGAGAGAAAAAGAGGAAACTATTGATGATTGCTGTTGGCTGGATCGATGGCTGCATGGGAGGTTTCTAGAAGGCACCAACTGGGGACAAAATTACTGCAGAAAAATAACATAGAATAGCTGGTTTGATGGCCCTTCTATAGGGACCAGAACTGGGCAAAATTGGGCCAGCGTTGGGCTGGCTTGATCAGCCTAAAGCTGGGCTGGTGCTGGCTGCTTTCTTCATTGTTCAATAATGTAATCATGCACGTGTCTACATCAAGTGATGTAGATCAAAGTATGATGGAGAAGAGATTAGAATAAAATTTCCAAGGAAAGAAAAAGAAATTTACTGTTCACGTGAACAGTGCTGGGGCCCCATATGGACTGCTTGAGCCAGGTTCTTCTAAAAGGATTTGATGCAGATATGCACCCATGGAGTGATCCATACCCATCCGGGTGTCCAGACAGATGACCCGGATCCATATTAGAGTTTTTGGTCTAGTAGGAATTTCGTTGTTATTTTATTAAGGAGAATAATATCTTTACTTTATTTTATTTTGTTTATTTTAGGAAGTTAAGTACGTAGGAATTAGAGTCGGTTTAGAGCTTGTTTCCTTTTATAAATTGCTTCCTAGTTTAGGTTAGCTTCTATTTTAGTTGAGTTTCTATTTTTATGTCTTTTATTTTTCTTTTAAATTGGTTGTAACCAATAGACAAATCAGATTCAAAGAATAAATTGAGATTAGTTTTAGTGAAGAGCTTGCGGGCTAGTGCGTGTGCGTTTCTTCCTCCCCCCGTAGTTTGAATCTTCTCCCTCCTTTGCAATTCTGAGACCCATCTCAAGGATTTCTTCCGTACCTCTACCGGCTCTCTATCAACTTGGTATCAGAGCTGAAGGATCCATCCTTCCCCACCATTTCCTTTTTTCCCGGTTCCCCTTCCCCATCATTAATCTGCCGGACAGTTCCAGCAGTGGGGAAAAAAAAAAAAAATTCACCGCTACCCTCCATTCCCCCCAAACCCCATTGTTTCCAACCGAAACTCCAACCTCACCCCTCTGACTTTTCAAGCAAACCCATCTCCTGCAGTTACTCCATTCCACCCCTTTGAAAAAAAAAAAAAGGGTCGAACCAAACCCAACCACCCCTTTTTCCCTCCTCATTGCCTTAGTCGAAAACCCTCCTTGCTCTAGGGTTCCACAAACAAAAAAAAGGAAGAGAAGAAGAGAAGCGAGAGTATGAGATACCAGGTCCATACCTATGCTTGCTTGCTCCCTTGACGCCTCTGTTGAAGTCGTTGGCTCTAGTCGGATCTCCATTAAAGTCGCCATCCTCTACTGGATTTGCGCCGCTGATTGGAAGTCGAACTCTATTTTTATTGCTAGTAGAAGACAACTCCAAGTCTCCAACGTCTTTCACCCCAGTCCCTGACATAAGTGTCCTTTTAAGTTTAACCCCCATTTCCCATAATTACCCACACCCTTGCATGTTGGTTTTTTGTCCTAATTTTTTTCCTTCTTCCAAAACTGCCCCTTAATGTAGGCTAGGGTAGGTGAACTAACCAAGTTTCAACTGCAGAAACTTTTAATCAAAGAACAACCATGAATAGCCCAACAGCAACACAATATATCAGAATAGAAGGACCAGATTGGATAAACCAGTAAGCTATCGATGTCAGTGGTTAGGTATTCTCAGATCAGATTAGTAATTTGATGAGTAAGGCTTAATAGGTATTGATACAAGTCTCAAACAGTCCACCCAACATGAACAAAACCATGGTAGATGATAGAAATCAGAATAGACCAAAACATATGGCTGGTTAGGTCTTGGCAGGTTCTGAAAATTTGTAACAGAATCTGCAATTTTCTGGGCAGAACTGAAAGAAGTGATTTAAATACCTGTTTACTTAAGACAGATCTGTAACACCTTGGATGGTTGATAGACGAAGAAGAAGAACACTTGAAGAAGAAAAGCCTCTCGGGCTTCACACTGCAGAGAGTCAATTGGATCAAACGCCAATTCCATCAGCCTTGATCAAACACAAAACAACTCTTCATGGAGAAGACAATAGCAACAACCATTAATTTGTTTTATCAAAATCATTCTTCCTTTAGGAGCCTCCTCCTCATTATTTATAATGTTGATAGGGGAGAGAATTACAAAATAGAAAGTTCCTAAGAAAGGAAACAAAAATATTCTCCTAATACAATAGTTACTAAAAACTGAAATTAGAAACTAACTGAAATTAGAAACTAGTTGAAAAGGAAACTAACTACTAATGACTTGACTCAACTAATAACTTGACTCCTAATGACTTGACTCAACTAATAACTTGACTCCTAAGGAAACAAATATAATTCAAATCAAATCCAACTAAAAATGAAAACTAATGAAAAAGGAAACAAACTAGTAATCCCGTATGTAACCTTAAAGCCCCTCTTTTAGGCCTATAAAAGTGGCCTATTACACTCAAAACACATGGAATCAATGGCCCAACATGTATAGAACCCAACCCTAGGCTTATTCCTAATAAAACAAACCTATTTTGGTGATTAATCTGCATCAACTCTCCCCATCTTGAAAAAATTCATCCTCGAATTTTGTAGTGATGAGGGGGCAACAACATGTGAGTAGCAGCCTTGACCATTCCCAAACAAAATTCTTGTTGCTTGTAAACTTTCAGAATGTAGTATTCAAGGCGTGGAGTTTCTCTTCAAAGAACCATGATGGTATAACAAATTCTATATGCTCTACCTCTGAATCAATACCAACTGTGAATGTCATCTGCATAGAATCGTCAACGTTAGTATCCTTTTCATCAAGGATTGAAGGAACAAACTCATTCTTTTCATCATGAATGTCAAAGACTTGTTGTGGAGTGCTCTCAACCACTACCTCATTGTCCACGGCTTCAATATTGTCTACTTTGATCTCTTCAATATAGAACTCTTTAGTGGAATCTTCTATCTCTTGACCTTCTGTCTTTGAAGCTTCAAGAGCTATCTATTCAGTGTGAACATTGACTTCAAGTTCTTTTGGTTTGAATAGAGGTATCTTCGCTTCCCATAGAGGTGTTACATGTGCTATTAATGATTATGGGACACCAACACGTCGTTGCATTCTAAATATTTCATTCGTTTGTACAATTTTTTGATTCAGTTATATCAACTTCTCCATTATGGAAGCCATGGAGGTTTTCAACTCAGCCATAGGGTTATTCTCTACCATGCTTTGATACCACTTAATGTAGACTAGGGTAGGTGAACTAACCAAGTCTCAACTGCAGGAACTTTTAATCAAAGAACAACCATGAATAGCCCAACAACAGCACAATATATCAGAATAGAAGGACTAGAATGGATAAACCAGCAATCTATTGATGTCAGTGGTTAGGTATTCTCAGATCAAATTAGTAATCTGATGAGTAAGGCTTAATAGGGATTGACACAATCACACAAGTCTCAAACAGTCCACCCAACATGAACAAAACCATGGTAGATGATAGAAATCAGAATAGACCAAAACATATGGCTGGTTAGGTCTTGGCAGGTTCTGAAAATTTGTAACAGAATCTACAATTTTCTAGGCAGAATTGAGAGAAGAAGTGATTTAAATACCTGTTTACTTAAGTCAAATCTGTGACACCTTGGATGGTTGATAGATGAAGAAGAAGACACTTGAAGGAGAAGAACCTCTCGGGCTTCACACGAGAAGTCAATTGGATCAAACACCAATTCCATCAGCCTTGATCAAACACAAGACAACTCTACATGAATAAGACAATAGCAACTGCCATTAATTTGTTTTATCAAAATCATTCTTCCTTTAGGAGCCTCCTCCTCTTTATTTATAATGTTGATAGGGGAGGGAATTACAAAATAGAAAGTTCCTAAAAAAGGAAACCAAATATTCTCCTAATACAATAGTTACTAAAAACTGAAATAAGAAATTAGTTGAAAAAGGAAACTAACTATTAATGACTTGATTCAACTAATAACTTGACTCCTAAGGAAACAAATACAATTCAAATCAAACCCAACTAAAAATGGAAACTAATGAAAAAGGAAACAAACTAGTAATCCCATATGTAACCTTAAAGCCCTCTTTTAGGCCTGTAAAAGTGGCCTATTACACTCAAAACACATGGAATCAATGGCCCAACATGTATGGAACCCAACCCTAGGCTTATTCCTAATAAAACAAGCCTATTTTGGTGCCTCCTCAAACTCTATCCTCTGCTTATCCTTTACCACTTTTCTCTTATTCCCCCCTTCATGTCTTTAGCTATAGCCTTGGCAATTTGACTAGGCACTTCTCCGCATTTAGCCACATCTGAGGAATTTCTAACCAGATGTTGCTTAAGTCTTATGGCCCCACCACCCATAAACCTCTTATGACAGTAGTTGCATTTTATATGCCTCGTATCGCCATCAATCGGCTCACCGTGTTTCTATGCAATCTTTCTACTATCACGACTATGATCTTGTCTCCCACCTCCTCTCCCTCTTCTCTCGCCTTCCTCATCGCCTTCTCTAGCCATTTTATGTCACCCTGATGTTGATGCATAGAAAAAAAAATGTCATTATCAACTTACAAGTATATGGTATCAGCTTATATTTTATTCTTACATAAAATTATTTTTTAATCAGTTTTAGAAAATATTTTAATGACATAATACAACAAAATCAAAGATGTTATAACATGACAAGTATATAGTACGCTCCAAAACACTTTAATATTAATCTCCTATTTTTATTTTGTTTTTAAAATCAAAACAGAAAATTTTCCCTATTTTAAAATTAATTTTCAATTATTAATCTATTTTTCATATTTTTTGAAAATTAAAATAAATAATTATCGGTTGGAAAAAAATTTCACTCCGATGGAGTCGTAGAACAGCCATTGGTGACTAACATATATATAGTTGACGACCATCAAAGCAATATTTATCATAGAAAATAATAATTTATGTTAATTGAAAACGAATTTTTAAACCAGAAAAATAAAAAAAATATTTATGTACCAAAATTTTTTTTTGACTTAGTGAGGTCATAGATCGGCCTCTAATGTCTAACATATAAAAAATCTACAAGCATCCAACAAGTATTTATGTACTATTTAAAAAAAAATGGTTTCAAAGAAAGAACTTTACCTTCCTTAGACTTTGAATGTATAGATCTTCTTGTAGGAGTTCAATAGAAGTCAAAGAGTGTGATGATGTGGCTAATTAGAGGATGGAAGGAGTGTTTTCCCTTCAAAATAGCCTTCTTGGACTGAAATCACTGAGATAGCTGAGACAAAGTTGAAATTTCGACTGTCTCGACGAAATGGGGTTTTTATAACACATGGAGTGTACCATTTCGGCGAGATACTGAAACGGTGCGAAATTTCGGTCGAAATACCGACCGAAACATTGCATACATCTCATTTGGTATATAATTTCGTTTCGGTTAAAAAAAAAAAAAAAAAAGACCGAAAATCCAAAATTTCGCCGAGATTTTGAACCATGCAACCAGGTAAGTGCAGCTGTATCTACATCAGACCGCCTTGGTTTTCCTAGGTACCATGACAACAATGAAGAGGTTGCTGTATTTTTCATGATGACATTTATGGGATAAATTGTATTTTACATTTTTACTTACATAGTTTCCTTTTCTTTTCTCCTTTAGTTACATTTGTTGCTTTTTGGTTGGCCCATGGAATCACGTGCTGAGAAATGCCAGTATGTGTGTTGGCAAGCCCTTTGATCAGTGTCTGGGTATTTAATAACCAAGCGGCCCCTAGGAGATAAGGCGGTTCAGCCTGGACCGGCACCTTGCCTTGGCACCTTGTTGGTGTCACCTTACATTTTTCCATTGCCTTGGTTGCTTTGTCGCCTTGATAACTATGGTTCTTACATGGCTTACTAAACTTGCTTATTCTCAGCTTTAGAGTCCTTATAATCCCTAAAAAAAGTCTTTAACACTTTCCAATTTTTTCCTACATCAACATGCTTCTTACGCCACACTTAATTTTCCTCTTTATTTTATGATTTATTCTCCTTCACCCTATGGGTAAGGTTCTCTCTTAGTATCAGAGTAAGACAGATTGGCATATGGTAGTAAGGTTGTTACATAATTGTCAAATAATTAAGTTGATGCTGATTATTTTATTTGCTATTGTTGGATAGGTATGAGAAAAGTTACATGCATCGTGATGTGGTCACGCATGTTGCTGTATCGGTAGCAGATTTTCTCATTACAGGAAGTGCGGATGGTAAGATACAATTTTTTGTACCCATTTTAAGGGCATTACAAATTCCTGTCACTTCTATTTTCTTGGAAGTCTTGGAATTAACATGTGTGCTTTTTCATTGATATTGCTATAATTTTGTAGTGATTAGTAGGCTGGCATACCTGTTAAAGCAGTTAATTCCTATATACAACTCATCTAAACCGTATCCCTCCCAAAATGAAGTCAGCTAATGAATTCCTACATCTCAGTAAAAATCAAAATTTACACCTATAGGTGGACATCTCGATTCCTACTGGACGTAGGAATTGACACAGTGATAGGGGTTGTAATGCCTGTGATGCCCCAGTAACTCTTCATTGTGTAATACTAATAAGCGCAATTCCTGGCAGTTTGGTCTCTCACAATCGAAACTGAGGTTAGGTCATTCTTGTTTCTTGGAATCTTTGTTTATTTTTTTCACATTGTTGTAGAGTAAATCTTATTTGGATGCAACTAGCATATGATGTCCCATGGGCAGTCGGGAACTTAAGTGTCCTTTTGGGGCAAATTTATTGCTTTTATTTATTATATGAAGCTGAGAGGGTTTTTGTTGGGTGATGTTTCTTTGGTACAGTTCTTATATGATACAGGCATCCTGGAATGCTAGCTAATTTCTTTATTGGACACCTTGAAGAGATTCTCATAGAGATGGTCTTTTTGGCATGCGGCTTCCATTTAATATTTGTTAAATTTAGACTGAATGGAGTGGCAGTTGTCTATTTATATCTAAGCTCTTCTTTTCGAAGATGTTGTTTGGAATTTTATGAGAGATGAACATTTGGGAGAATGGTACCTGGCTTGTGGGAACCTGTAATTGACGTCCAGGTCCCTAGGAATTTACCTCTCATATTTGGTTAGAAAGTACTTCATGTCTGCAGAAGATGAGTTATGAGATGGTTGGATTGAAAATGGGATTGGGTAAGAGTGAGAGAAAGTGCTTTTATTTGAGGATGAGAATAGAATTGAAAAACGTGAGGTTTGCTGAAGATTAATAGTGTTCTAATTATATTATATAAAATAAAAGTCTGTGTACAATGGGAAGAAATTACTAGGGTGGTCTGTCTGAAAGATACACCAATTGGCTGTTATTTTGATTTCTGTAATGATAGGGTTTTCCTGTCCCAACTTGTTGAAGGCTAGAGGGCGATTAGGCCCTGATCGGTAATGATTCTGGTCAGAAGTGATTATTTTATTATTTTTTAATATTTTATTATCATTATTATTATTTTTTGATTTGGTGATTTTTGAGATAAAAATCACTGATGTGATTTTGAAATTGACTCAAAACAGAATCAACAATTGGTAACGAACTAAAAAAAATCACTTCCGAACCTTTATCCTACTAATTACGAAATTGCCATTTCATGTTTGAGACATCATTTTAAAATCAAAATGAATATTAATAAAAAAAAAAAAAATGAACTATAAAATATGAAAAAAGCAATAAAATGAACTATCAAATATAAAAAAAAAATAAAAAAACTAATAATTTAAACAAAAAATATGGGTCCAATGCTACCCAAATCTTTGTTCTCATATCCTAAAAGTGTTAACGCAGGTCTTCATAATTTAAATTACATTGTAATCATTTGACACAAATGTGATATATGACAACATGTTAGAAGGAACACCCATATGGCATTGCTAATGAAGGTTGTGAGGCCATAATAATGATATAGTAGAGTTTGATCAACTTCAACAACACGCCGCGCATGTTGGGGACCACCAAATGTTTCATTTCCCTTTTGATGCGAATATATTTCTTGATCTATCTTCTTTTCATGCATATCAATCCACATGAAGGACTACCGAATGTTTTGTCCCATCCATGATTTGGATTCCGAGTAGTGTAGGATTTCCTCCTCACCATCTGGCCTTTCCCACATTGACACATGGGGGTTCAATATCATTCATTGGAACATATCTATGGAATGTGAACTCATTTATTGAAAATATGGTACAAAAAAGGGTAACTGTTAAAATGCTGATAACCCAAATATTCATGCCCTCAAATAAACTCCCTTAGTTTTTCCAAGAAAGTCGACATAATGTTTTTCTCTCAAGTTGTTGCATTCCCCCACGTACAACCAGATGATTTGCTATAAGTATCCTCAAATCATGCATTTTCCTTGCACTTGCACAAGGGTTTACTAGGTTCTACCACAAAACTGTGAGCTGCTTGAGTTGCAGTCGACTCTGCTTCCTGGTCTTCATCTAAAGCATCAGAAGCACATAAATGAGCAAACTTGGCATCTTTCTCGTGCTCATCTTTAATAAAATTATAAATTGCAAAAAAACATGCAATCATTATGTAGCTCTGTATCTTGAGTGGGTATGGAGGCATTAATCTTAAAATTCCAAAGCAAGTCTTCAAACCCCCAAAGCTCATTCGATCAGATTTCTTAGGTATGGATGTCTATGGTTGAACGACTCTTTTGGTGTTCTAGCTTGCCTTCCCCTGTAGTCTCATAGATGATATTTTTCTTCCTTAAAAGGTATTAGATATCCTCGTTGAGTTGGATATCCACTGTCTACAACATAATACTTTCCTATAATATAAGACGTGCAATGGATATAAGGGTAAAGAAATATTATATATGTAGACTGATATACCTGGAGGGGGGGGGTGAGGTAATTGCAGTAACGGTTGACGAAGTACTTTATATAAGATACTTTACAATTGTTAGCTCTTCTCTCCCAACCTGGATACACAAATGAACTTCATATTGAAGGAGCATGCACATATGACATTTTGTTTGGTTATGCCCTTCCTACCTTTATAAGGAATTTGTTTTCCTGATGCAGATTAATCACCAAAAAAGGTTTATTTTATTAGGAATAAGCCTAGGGTTGGGTTCCATACATGTTGGGCCTTTGATTCCATGTGTTTTGAGTATAATAGACCACTTTTATGGGTCTAAAAGGGGTGCTCTAAGATTGAGTACGGGAATACTAGTTTGTTTCCTTTTTAGTTGGGTTTGATTTGAGTTATATTTGTTTCCTTAGGAGTCAAGTTATTAATTGAGTCAAATCATTAGTAGTTTTCCTTTTTCAACTAGTTTCTAATTTCAGTTAGTTTCTAATTTCAGTTTTTAGTAACTAATGTATTAGGAGAATATTTGGTTTCCTTTTTGAGGAACCTTCTATTTTGTAATTCCCTCCCCCATTAACATTATAAATAAAGAAGAGGAGGCTCCTAAAATCCTAGAATGATTTTGATAATTAAAAAAAAAGCTCCATGCTGCTGCCGTTGGGTTTTCCCATGGCTGAACCTTGTGTTTGATCAAGTATAGGGTTGGTGTGTGATCCGACGACTCTTTGCGGCGTGAAGTCCAAGAGGCACTCCTCTTCTACTGTTCTTCTCAATTTATTTCAGTCCTATTCTCAAGGATTATGGCTGCTGCAACCAGGTAAGTGTTCTTTCTGTTTTCTGCCCAGAAAACTCTGCAAAACAGAGTATCCGCTCCTGCTGGCAGATTTTTGATCAATTGTTCCTCCCTATACCAGAGGTTTGATCCACATATTGGCTGATTCTGCTCAGCCATTGAAGAGAGATTTAGAATCTCCTTTTTTTTGTCTTCAAGTGAACTGAAACTGCTATTTCCTGAAGCCGATATTTCTGTTAGTGTTGCTGCTGATTCCTGGACTGCAGATTGTGTATTCTGTTATTCAAATCTGTTAATGGTCTTATTTTATCTCTGGTATAATGCTAAGGGCTGCTGCTATACTATTTGTTCTCTGTGTTACTGTTCTAGAGACCGATAGTAATTCTGGACTGTGTTTCAAGTCTCATTTTCTGTTACCTATTTGAGACTGGTTTGGTTGTTTTTTAGTCTAAAAGTTCCTGCAGAGTTGGGTGTCCAATCTAGTCCTACATTAAGTGGTATCAGAGCATGGCTGAGAACAACACCCCCACCCTAGTCTCTATTATGGAGATGCTACAAAATATGAGGGCTGAACAGGAAGCTAAGTTGAATGAATTGAAGACTGAGTTGAAGACTGAGTTGAAGACTGAATTGAAGACTTAGTAGGGACTTCGTGAAAAGATGGTGGTTTGATATTCCTATCCTAGCTCCAAGAATTCTTTTAAAACTATCCTAAAGAACCGATTGAAAGTATCACTGGATTGTTGAAACCCTTCGGCTCGTTTCCTTTGCCCACCTTTGGCCTGGATGATTTGGAGGAATGTGGCCAATTGTTTATCAACTTTGATATATCTACTGTCTTCCAGTCATCCCCGACTCTTCATTAGATTGCATAAGTTGATAAAAACATGTCGTTGCATCCTAAATTCATCATAACAACTATCTGAGTGGCCACGCAAAATCACTGCCATCTAGTCAGCACTAGTGAATCTGCTATCTCTACACAGCTCTCTGTCATAGATTGTGTCTATAAAATTCTGTATTATAACCTTTTCCATTAAACACCAATCATTCTCCTCTTCCTCACTTGAAGAGTTTTGACCATTAGTATTCATTTGGACATTGTTAGACATGACTATTACATATACTCCATCATCCATCAATGAAACTAAAATAATCAACATCCATTTCCTATGATTGACATTTGACATTAAACTTCAAAATAAGTTTACATCCATAACTTGTAAAAGCAAATCATCCATCTAGTAGGAAATATACTATCATCATTAAACATTCCAAACCATTTATGATCATTAGCCATTGTGTTAAGAAATTAAACACATCTAACATACAAACCAAGATTGTTCACAACATCATCAGATTTTACTTAACATGGAAAAAAATTGTTCGTAACATCATCCAAACCATTATTGTTTTCTTACTTAATTGAGAAAACAAATATTGTTTTCCAACCAAGCGCATCACTTTAAATTCTCTATCAGCTACACCCTCTTCTTCTCTGGTACTGTAGCAAATCCCTACCTCCACGCTTGGTCCTTGCTTATAACATTGACAACCTTCGGTCTGGAGGATTTACTCTCTAGCATGATGACACATGAATTGACAGTCTAATCTGAATTCCTAGATGCAGGAGTTGGAGAACAAAAGGATGTGAACCTCTCCATTTGAGCACGAGACACATCACACAGTCCTAATGGCCCCAACAAGATCTGAAGTCTTGCTCCTCTTCCTAATGGATTGGGGGTCCTATTAAATATATGGGTGTTAGCATCTCCTTCCACATTAGCATCATTGAAATCAGGCAAATCCCCAGGTAAATGAGTAGGTGGGAATGTGGGATAGCATCACCATTTGATGTAGTCATCCAATTCTTCATTGACAACATGATCCTCGTTGTTGCTGACTCCTTACCAATTAGCATAGAAATCCCAAAGTAAACTCTGCAACTTTGGCCACTGTGGTAGGCCATATCTCTTAAATTTTGCCCATGTTGGGTTTCCCTGAAAATAATTTAAGGTGGATGATATTAAAAAAAATAATACCTTATTTCAGGAAAACCCAACTGTTAAATTAACAGATGATATATGATTAAGGTAAAGTACCCTGATGTGCCTTCTCAAACACCATCATCCTCCCCTGTACGAGTCCTTGTCACATCATTCTAGCCGAACCCAGATGTTTCCAATAGCTTTTAAAACTTGAGTAATCATTTCTATGTTTGTTCATTTTATTTCTAAGCTGTAAAGTTTTAAAGGGTCGACCTAGTTTAGCTTGAAGGCGGGTCAATATGTTATTCCATCCTGTCTTGTTGAAAGAGCTAGTTGTCTTGTTTTCCTTTCTTACTTCATCCAACATGATAGTCACAAATGCATTGAATTCAGCCTTAGTCCACTTTGCAGACTCTCCTTGTGTTGTGGACTAGGATGCTATGTGAGAATTCCAAGTAGTTGCAACTAATAACACCTTTACAATATACCAACCAATCAAAAAAGAGTACATGATAAAATATGACAGGAGATTCTAAGTAAGTGTGAGTTCAGATATTGATGCAGATGAAACAAAAAGAGATGGTTCTTATTCATTAGTTCTTTTGTTCATCTATATTTCTAAGAAATGCTGCAAATGGCAATCATATGATGCAAAGAAGACAACCAAATAAGTCCCTCTTTACTAAATTTGGAAATCTGAGTCAGATGCAATTAAGTCACAACCCTACTGAGAACCTCAATCTTTAAAATTTTATAATGTCTGCCAATTCTTATAATAACTTAAGTATAATAAATTTAAACTCTAAAGCCAACTACATAAGGAGGGTGATCAACTTTATCAATCCACCCGATAGAATACATTTGTAGGTAATCTGTGCAGTATACAGGTACAAAAATACCCTTATACTGGAGGGTATAACAATATAAGATAGCTCTATTGAGACATGTTGAATCCACCCAAAAGTAAGGTTCAAAATATCGGGTTTCAACCCTTGGGGAGACTGAAATTTTGGTCAAATTCTGGAAAATTTCTAGGAAACCATGGAAATTTTCCCGTTTGGTGGAAACTTTGGTTTTGATCCCAAAAATGTGTTTTTTTTCTTGATTTTTTGTATACTTTCTATTTTAGACATTTCTAACCCATTCACATAATTAGTTTCATGGAAAAAACACCTAAAGTCATACTTGTGGTGTTGACCAAAGTTTGCTAGTGTACGTTGCTTTGTTGACTGAAATTATACTACATAAGTACATATATAAGTTACTAACTAAAAATGTAAAATAAATGATTAAAAGTTTAAAACAAACGGAACTTAGTTTAAAGGATCCAAAATAAATAATAATATTGTATAATTGTGAGTTATTTCTCAAGTCTCGAGTCTCAACACTCAACAGTCAACAGTTAATTCTAAGTAGAGTGTCAAGGCGGTTCCAGTTCACGAGCTGCGTACCACTGCAGATTTCGTAAACACTCCTCTGAATGCACCACATATGAGTCCCATGATATGTTTTGGGTCCAATTATTTTGGTAGTCTGTCATTGCCCATCTATAAGATGCATCATCAACATCAGCTAGGTATCCCAGCTTAGGGAATGGCTCAGTCATAGTGATAGGATGTGGATGTGACACGGAAGTCCGAGCTGTTGGAATTGGAATAAGTTTGGCAGCGGATCACGAATCTTGCGATCTTCTCTATCTAATGAATGGAAAGTCGCTTTGAAATCGTTCGCCTTGCACCCACCCCCACAAAAGATGACCCACCACCTGAACTATCCTTCTATCCAAATGAAGTAGAAGATCCACCATACTGTCCATACCCACCACCATAACCAAATGAACTGGTGCTCTCGAAGGATGGTCCATTGGCATATACACCATACGAAGGATGGTCCAAGTTCCCTTCCTTAGGTGGATTTGCTATGAATTTGTAAGATTCAAGCTTAGAATGAAGATTTGGTGGCACAAGGGCAAAATCTTGAGTGTTTTCACAGCTTTCCCACTTCACAGAGAAGAAATATGGGGAGTGGGTCGAAATTTTGAAATAAGAAAGCTTGGTTTCCCATTTATTATAAAAGCTGGTCCAGCCCAAAGGGTCGAACCCATTGGTCTCCTTGAAATTTCTCACATTTCCACCGAAATGTGAGAATTTTGGTCGATATCTGTCGAAACCAGTGACTTTTAGAAGTCACATGCCATTTGGTATCGAAGTCCGGGATACCGTTGAAATGTGGGAAATTTCGACGGTATCGGTCAAAACCTTGAACCATGCCCTAAAGTACTATTTGAATTTGGCTCAATTAAGTTGAAATCAGCCATACCCTGATTTAGAAAAATCAATATATTGAGCACTGCATAAGCTCATGTTTCTTTATAAATATTGTCATTGATGTAGGATAGTATTCACCTCTATGTATTAAAGAAAAGTATGACTCCAGATTTCAAATGCATGCTTCAGTTTGATTCAATCAAAATTGCTGATTGACTAAACTCAGGATGTGTGGTGCATGCATATACATAAACAGCTGTTCGAGATATTTAATCATCAATGCCAGATGGAACAGTGATACAAATAGAGGAACATTTTGTCATGCACTTCAATGAATACTACTTGGAAACTTCAAAGTACTGCTAATTCATTGTACATCCTTTATAGCTAACATGCAATTGTTTGTGATAGTGCATCAATACATCCTTCTAGCATGCTACGGTTGAAAATTACACATAGGAGCGAATCTGATTCATTGGTCATCGTGGCTAAAAAATCAAGAGTATCATTGGAAACTTCACAAAAGTTTACCCTCAATAAGATTTTTCATCGCAAATGGACATAAATTGATAAAATATTTTGGTTCTTCAACAAATAAAGGATGCCTCATTCACATCTAATAGAAATGAAATCAAATACACTTCAAAAAATAATACAGATAACAAGCACTGATGTGTTAATTTGAAAGGAAATCGGGTCATGTATTAGTGAAATTTGAAGCACCAGGAGTTTTAACTTTAAAAATTACTCATACAATACCTGCAATCTGAATCCCAATTTCAAAATCCCTAAATCAGAATCCCCTAGTTAGAAGCAAAATTGCTCGGTGGGTGTGGGACCTGTGTGTTGGGCAAGTACAGGCGACGATTGTTGCTCAATGCACCTTCGATCCAGTTTCATGAACCAACAGAGAAGCAAACCCTCATATACCTCAACAGTAGCAGGAACTTCCAACAACTTTCATAACTCCACAACCTAGGGTTCCAACACTCAAATGTCAAGGAATGAGAAGTGAAGACGAAGATAGCCAAGAATGAGTGGAACGAGATGTTTACAACAAGTATAAGAAGAAGAGAAGAAGAACCTAGGGTTTCAACCCTTTGGTTCTGGTTTTGTTTCTTCTAACAAGGTAGAGAAGACAAAGAAAAAAGGAAGTTGAGGAAGATGAGAAGATAAAGATGACAGACAAAAGAATTTACGGTTTACCTGTGCTCAATGGGGTTGTCAATGGTAGTTTTTGTCTTCTCTAAAGGCTTGGTGAAGGACAACGAGTGGGCTTGTCTTTTTTTATTGGGAGGAAAAAATGACAAGTTGATTCATAAAACTTGATTCGAAACAGTCAAAGCACCTCTACCAATGCTCTGCATATAATGTTCTCAAATAAAAAACGAGGCCGGTCTAATTTATGGGAGCATGGAATTAAACCAGTGCAACCAATCACAATTCTACTCCCATTTCGCTTTGGCAAATAAATAATCAGCAGAATCAAGAATTGGGAGTGTTACCAATCACCCCCTTAGTTAATGAGGAGACAGATGAATCCTTACATCTTTCTTCACCTTTTAGAGGATTTTCCATGCATGTCTAAATTGATGATTGCTGGTTTTTGTAACCAGAAGGTGAAGGATGATACCTCTATGAATGAATATAGATTAATCTCCATATGGAAGGATTTAGTGCCAAGAGTAGAGACTTTTGATGCAGATCAAAGGTACTAAAAGAAATACCATAAGGAAGCAGAAATTGAGTCAACTCACTGATTCACTCAGCAGATTCAACCAGCTCAGTAACCAGATTTGGTACTCCCTTCCGTGGGATAGTCTTAGTAGTTTTGTTTAAGTTTGTTACTTGTATTGGTTACCAGTTGGTAACCAACTTATGAGTTGCAACTACATATGATTTTATCTTATGCTTGCTTTGTGATAGAGTTTTAGTCCCATGGAACTCTGATGGGGTAGCCTTAGGGAAGAGAGGGGAAACCAGAATAGTAGGGGGAGGAAGGGATCATACAATTAGATATTGCACAAATCCAACCAGGGAGGGAGAAATCACATAAAGGGGAAGAATCACGCACAACCCTATGGCTCTCAAACATTAACTCAATTCATCATTCTTCAAATCTATGAAATTAGATTACATTAACTCCTCTATATAAAGAGGGCAGACTAACAGTCATAACCTAACTAGGAGTTAGACTCCAAGTAGGACTAGACATTACATAATAGGAGTTGGACTCCAAATAGGACTAGACTAGAACTCCAACATGGAGTAGATAACTAACTAGTCATTCACTAATAGGGAAACCTAAACTGACTAAAAATTGAAATAACAAAGGAGATAGACTCAAAAGAGGACTCTAACTAAGCTAATGACTTAAAAACCGTTTTCCTATATTCTACCCATATTTTAGGCCCATTAAAGTGGCCTATTACAAAGAAAACCCATGGGATCAAAGGGCCAACACATACATAACCCAACCCAATGTTTATTTGAAATAAAATAAGCCCATTAAGTGACTTATCTACATCAAACTCCTCTTCCAGTCTTATGGTTTAGAAGTTCTTTTTCTTTGATGTTTTGTAATCTTTTATCATCTATTACATGCTTGTACAGGTGGGACACCACACCTTATAACATTATACCTTGAAGAATTTTTTTGACAGAAACTTCTCCTTTCTCGTATAATAGAAGTTCTTTGACTTTGAGTTTCTTTCTTCAGTTGTAGATAAAATTTGATTCCTATTGGTCAAGAGAAGTTTAAGACCAATCTGAATGTTCCTATTTTTAGGTCTTTATATATGTAATGGCTGTTATCAGCCTGGTTTAAAGTTTCGGTTGATACCGATATGTTATGGATCAATATGATACACTTTTTGAAAAGTGAAGCGTATCCTTACGTATCGATAAGTATCGGTTGATATGCACCGATACGCACCGATACTTACCGATACGTATTGATCCTTAAGATACGCATCTAGGCCCTGATTGCTACAGATGAGGCCATTGCAATTGTATGTGTTAATTACAATTTGGGCTACTTCAGTATCATGTGCCTTGGCTAGTCAGTCCCCCAACGCATTGTGTCGTACTTTTTAGGGCAATTGTGGCAGCATAAGGCAAGTTTACTATATGATGGTGAACGTTTATCATGTTGTTTCGTGCATTGACAGATATGCTTCAACGGCGATAGTTTTCTCTTGCGCTTATGAGTCACTCTCACCTCCCCACTCTTGGGTTCGTGACCTAACTTGACGGAGTTAAGTTTTTTTAAGAGCAGGAGAGCTGATGTAGTTACCACGCACTTGACCCGTAGGGGATCTGTAAGAGTGGCTAAGGGTTGATTTTGTAATTTTGTTTTATGCTTACCTATTCATCGAATAGCAGTAGGATATTGAGTCCATTTTAGTGTTAAATTTTGTATTAGATTTTGATAAGGATTAGGAATCCTTTTTTGAGTCAATTTTATCATTGAAGAGTTTATTTATATGTTTGTAAACTACCGATTATTTTTTTAGAGTTGATGGAAAAAGTTGCTTTTGAGTGTGAGGTGCCATACCCATATGCATACACAACTGTTCTCTCTTCCTGCATAACTCCAGAGCTGATCCTTCTTCAGCAACCCAAATTTGGGGTTCAGAACCCGGGGATCAAATCACATCCTGGTGGATAGCTAGCACATAGGCTCACCTTAGCTCCAATGCTCCATAACAACTATATATATCTCTTGCTTTGGTTTTTGCTAGTTTTGCCCCTTGCAAACTGGACAATCTTATTAGGATATGTGTCTTGTTGGTAAGATTATTCTGTATTTCGAAGAAAAAGAAGATTGATCTGATTATCCTGTATTTGGGAGTAAAAGAAGATTGATACGCTTCATCTAGACAATTATGTCTTTTCTTTACATGAATGAAACTATTTTCCTCAACCACCCCTAACATAACCTTATCCCAACTAAATGGGGTTGGCTACTTGGATCCGATATGAAAAAAGGAAAATCAAGAAGCAACAAAATAAGGAAAAATAAGTGAAAATGGACTAAGAGAAGCAGATAAGGCAGAAATCAAAGATGCATCACAGGGACATCCCCTACATGGGGTCTGCTACCCGGGTCCTTGTTCTCTACAAAACTCTATCCATGGTCATACTAGAATCGAGCCCTACCATATACATGTCTTTTCTCACCACTTCATAGATAGACATTTTAGGCCTATCCCTACCATTTTTTGGCTCACTCCAAATGAATCTGCTCTCTTCCTTATTGGGGCATCTATAGGTCTCCGTTGCACATGGCCATACCACCTCAACCGGTTCTTGCGGAGCTTGTCTTGGATTGGTGCAACCCCCAACTCATTTCTAATACAATCATTCCTTTATCTCTTCTGGTCTTGCCTCACAGTTCTCTTAGCATTCTCATCTCAGCTACACTCAGTTTAGTCAAATCACCCTTCTAAATGCCCAACACTCTGCTCCATATGTCATAGCTAGTTGTACCACTGTATCCGCCCCCAAAAAAAAAAGAGCACAAGCTTGGGGGTGGGGGAGTGATTTTGAGTTATTTCGTCTAATTTTAGTGTCCGTTGGGCTATGTATAGGTTATTATTTTTCCCAGATTATTCTGTTTTCTGCATAGTTTTTAAGGCGGTAAGGCGACGGGTGTTTGAGGGTCTTTCGGAGCGCCTTAACGATAAGGCGGGCATAAAGCGTCGCCTTATTGACTAAAGCGTTCATGTGTAATTTTTTTATAAAACCAATCTATTTGACTCAAATCCTAGTTGAATCCTATTACTCATATGTTAAATAAATATTAAAGGTTCATATTCATACCAATGTAAGATATTCATCAAGAAAACAAATCAATAAAGTGAATAAACTAAGTTCATCTTCATCAATCATCAATCATCATAACATATTAACATATAATATAAATACATAATTATGAAACAAAATTATAAATATAAAGAAAAGAAGACATAAAAAATACAAGTATTTATTATACTTACTTCTATGATGCCAAAATGAATGCCTAAGCCCTAAGGTCATCCACTATATTTCTACTCCTGTCAAAGAAGAATGAATCTCACCGCTGCCGGAGCAAAATGGTTGCCTGGATCAGTGGTTCTTCGTTGTTCTTTGATTCCTTCTCAAAGCCTTTTCTTAAGACCCTTGACAAAATCCAAACCCTATTTGTGAATTGTGTTTTTGTTTTGTTTGTTTTGGTTATTTTTGGTGGAGTAAAGCTAATCCCATACATCTCAAGTGTTAACAAAACCACACCTACCAATAAAAAATCTATATTTGGAATCTTCATCAAGTAATTTTAAAATGTGTTAAAAAAAAAAAAAAACCCATAAGACGCCACTTCACGTAAGGCGGAGCACTGCCTTACCATCTCTAGATCACATCAGCAGTTGCCTTAGCAGCACCTTAAAACTATGGTTTTCTGCCTTTAATTCATTTATATTGTAATTATCACAATCGCTTTCTGTTATTAGTAAATCTTGATCTATTAGACTGCTGATGCATGATCACTGTGAAACCATTTTATTAACATTTATTGTCATTCCATTGATTTCTTTCCATTATACTCTTGCTTTTCAGGGCATTTGAAATTTTGGAAGAAAAAGCCTCTTGGAATTGAGTTTGCAAAGCACTTTAGATCCCATCTTGGTCCCATTGAAGGGGTTTCTGTGAGTAGCTTATACATGCTGGGTTATTCTTAGTTTTGAATATGTTTAAGCTGATTTTTACTACGTCATAATTAAGCAACAAGAAATTTTGCTACTGAAGCAAACAATGATACAAACACAGTAGTATACAGTGAGGACAGCATAAAAAGCCAGGGAAGCGGCTCCAGGATCCTCATTTTAGCTGCTTCTGTTTTTGATTGTCTTTTGTCGTCAAATTGATTTTCTTATTGTACAAGCAGCTGTCAACCATGATGAGGTTCAGTAATGCAGGTTAGTGTTGATGGCTTGCTCTGCTGTACAATTTCGAATGATCGTTCTGTCAAGATATACGATGTTGTCAATTATGACATGATGGTGATGATACGCTTGCCATTTGTTCCTGGTGCAATTGAGTGGGTTTACAGCCCTGGAGATGTCAAAGCCAAGATTGCTGTCAGTGATCGTAACTCTCCGTATGTACACATATATGATGCAAGAGCTGGTTCAAATGAACCCATCATCTCCAGAGAGGTCTGTCAGCCATTTGGCACAGTAACATCTACAATTTTAAAAATTTATTTTAAGAAGATGTCTTGATGGATCTCTTTTCTGGTTGTCTTTTATCTAGGTACAAATGGGCCCAATAAAAGTTATGAAGTACAATCATACACTTGACACTGTGATATCTGCAGATAGCAAAGGAATAATTGAATACTGGAGCCCTGCTACGCTGCAGTTTCCAGAAAATGGGTGTGTGTGCTTTTACTTGCACTTATCTTTTAATCAGAGACAGACTCATTCAATCATAACCTCAAATAAGAAATAAATTTACACTCCAAGGACAATGGGAAACATTTTGTTGTTCCTCTTGTTATTTTTCTTCCATTCGCAATTTACTTCAAACAATTGCAAACAGGAAAAATCTTCCCAATGGTTCTTCATTTACATCTGAATGCTCTGCTATGCCACAAGAAAAACAATTCTTCAGGCTCTAGGAAAATCAAGTTTATGGGCATATGCTTTGCAGTCAATTAGGAAATGGGAACTCTTTGGTCGTGAAATCAGCAAATCATTTTGTTACTCAGTCATTTAGATCATGATCTCATCTTTGGTAGTGTATTTTGGTTCTATAAGTATAATCCTCTTCTGGAAGTCTTGTTGATGGTGTTGACAAGCATAGCATCCAAGAAACATTGCCTGTGTTCTTTGGGGGCAAATGCTACTTTCTAAAAACAGTTGTAATTGTTATTGTTGTGATAAGTAACTCTATTTGATTATAGTTATTGCTGTTTTCATCCATTTTTTTTTTTTTAAATTTATTTGCCAATATCAATGATGCAGTATGAAATAGTGATTATTTTAATTTTTTCATGTAGAATGAGTTTCAGATTGAAAAGTGATACCAATCTTTTTGAAATTGTGAAGTGCAAAACAACAGTTTCTGCGATTGAGGTACAACATTCAATTTAGAATGAAATCTTATGGTTTATTTGCATTTCCTTTGACCCAGTTGTTGCTTGACCTTTGTAAGGCCTAAGTCATCCTTTCTAGTTTGCTGTTCTTTTTTTAAATAAATATTCTTCGTGAATATGTGGCTGAGATTTCAAATCCTTTGTTCTTCAGGTGAGTCCCGATGGTAAGCAGTTTGCTGTTACATCACCTGATCGTAGGATACGCATATTCTGGTTTAGAACTGGTAAATTAAGACGAGTTTATGATGAATCTCTTGAGGTATATATTCCTCTCAATGCTAATTTTTTTTGGGATAATTTTCTTGCTCTTTTGAAATTAAGCAGTGTCTTCTGTCGATAGGTGGCCCAGGATCTCCAGAGAAGTGATGCCCCCCTTTACCGGTTAGAAGCAATTGATTTTGGACGAAGAATGGCTGTTGAGAAGGAAATTGAGAAGACAGAAAATGTTCCACAGCCAAATGCAATTTTTGATGAAAGCTCCAACTTCATTATATATGCTACACTATTGGGAATAAAAGTAAGTCTGACAGTTCCCTGTATGCACACAATTTTTTGTATCCTGGTAGGAGGTTCCATTGAATCTAACCTAGATGATTTGAAACTGGAATAATGACCTTTTTAAAATATGCAGTTATGTCATTTTATGCCTTCTCCATTTGGTTATCCATCAATGCATAAAACTGATGTTCTTTCCATTCATGTTAGTAGGTTGTTAATTTGCACACAAATAAGGTGGCCCGAATTCTTGGAAAGGTGGAGAACAATGATAGATTCTTGAAAATTGCCCTGTATCAAGGTGACAGAAGCAGTAAAAAGGTAAGAAAAATTCCAGCAGCGGCATCAAATGTCAATGAGAGCAAAGAGCCCTTATCAGATCCTACTCTCTTATGTTGTGCTTTCAAGAAACACAGGATCTATTTGTTCAGGTACTTAATTCCGTCCAATTTTTTTGCCAATGTCCTTCAAACTCTAAAACAACATGTTTCACCATTGGCATAATTATGTTGTACGAGTAGGAGAGATCGTTTAGAATTTAGATACTTACAATTTATTATTATTATTTTTTAATTTCTTTGTTTTATTTTTTCCCCGATTCCGTACAGAATATAACATTCCATGATTTTTTTTTGGGGAGGGGGATGGGGTGGTGGTTAGTAGTGGTGCCATAGAAAGTAATGAAACAAGTATTTGAAGCTTTGAAACTCTGAAAAATCATGGACTACTTTGGTGCTTATTGGTGGGGAAGAAAATTTAGGTCTTTAGATTTCTCATATTTTTTTGGGTATGGTTTAAACAGTAGGAGAGAACCAGAGGAGCCTGAAGATGCAACCAAAGGAAGAGATGTGTTCAATGAAAAGCCTCCTCCTGATGAACTTTTGGCGGTATCAGATATTGGAAAATCTGTCACAACATCTCTTCCTGACAATGTGGTAAGATTTGCTTCTTATATGCTTTTACATTCCAGGCTTGAACTAAGTGAGTTTGTCAGCTACACCAGCAATTAAGGTTCAAATTCACCATTAGAGAAAAAATTTCGATGCACACGAGTTGCCGGTTCTCCTCTATTACAATTGTTTTTGTGATTCATTTCGAGTACTAATTTTGAATTTCTTTATAAAAAAGGAAGTTATCTTCCCTATGTCTGTTATCTTCTCTCCTTTATTGAATATTCCAGCAATCTGTTTCTTAGGTAATCACTCAGTTATTTTTGATGACATGAACTTGTTTGCTTGCTGGCTAGTTGTGGAGTCTGACTTAACTATAATCCAGTGCATGGGTTTTTTGTTTCTTCCTGTTTTTGTTGACTTAATTGTTTGGACTTACTTTTGTGCTCTATCTTTTTTCTTTTAACCAGATCATGCACACGTCACTGGGTGACATCCATATGAAGCTATATCCAGAAGAATGTCCAAAAACTGTGGAGAACTTCACAACGCACTGCAGAAATGGCTATTACGATAATCTAATTTTCCACCGGGTCATCAAAGGCTTTATGATACAGACAGGTGATCCTTTAGGTGATGGCACTGGCGGGCAGTCTATTTGGGGGAGGGAGTTTGAGGATGAGTTTCACAAAAGGTATCGTATTTCAAGTTATTGACATTCAAAAAATCTTTTATATTGATGGTAATTAGTATGAGGTGAAGACTGTTAAATACTGTATAATGTTGATACGAGCCTTAGTTATGTTAAGGAGAGGCGTTGATAATCTATTTAACCCTCTACTGTTATGTTATTAATGTTTTGAAAAATGGAATCTACTCAGTGTGTTGGTGAACATTTTCCTCTTAACATGGTGGTAGAGGTATTTATTCAAACAGCAACCTTCTGGCTAGATAATGGAATCTTTGACTTCTGATTCTCATCTACTTAGTTTGTTTAGATTAAAAAAAAGAAAAAAGAAAAGCAAAATACTACATAATTGACTTGAATATGGATCTGTGTTGGCATGTATGAATGATAGAGAATGGGTATTATAATCTCATCCTGCAATTGAAGCATGATCACTGATAACAACTCATGAGAAAAAAAATTTCACCAGTGAGAAGGCTGATTGTAGGAAGGTTAGGGTTTGCATGGAATGATGAAAAACAATAGGTTTGGGTTTATAAGGTGCCAAATGCTTGTGGTGCATTAGATCTCTGAATTGAGATGCTTATGGTGATTGATAAAGTAGTCGAGATAATTTGGGTCCTAAAAGAGAGTTGGGTTTAGAGAGAATGATGATAGTGTTTAAGGAGAAGTCTGAATTATTTGAGGCTGTTAACGGTGCTAATAGTGAGGTACCACATATCCACCCCAGGTCTCTGGTTGTAATTATAAGAAGAGTTAATCTTCAACCTCTTGACCAAGAGCAAGAGGCGGAGGAGCAGAAGATGTTCCAATTTGGAAAACTCGCTCAACTAACCTCTGTTGACTCAAAATTTCGCAGATATGTTGCTGACGCAACAGTTTTATTGAGCCCAACAAGCAATTGAACATTTCAGCTGCTTGAAGATCCACAGGAATTGGCTGAAAAAGGTCTGGTGGAAAGTTCAGAATCAGAGCTGGTTTCTGGTTTCAATTTCACAGTAGGGACAGTATTAGGGGCCAAAGTTCTTAGGTTTTGGTTGCCCCTAGGGTAAGTTTCAGACCCCAGAGGTTGAGGCTGAAAGGTATGATCTAGAGAGATCAAGCTCTCTGATTGAACCAGTATTAGCCTTAGCACAGGGTACTGGAATAAGTTCAGAAATCTAATGGCGAAAGAAGGTTGTAAGAAGAAGTGATGCAGATGGCTGGACCAATTTGACCTGACAGGACTTCTAGACCACAAGGAACCGATTTCAAACCGTTTTTTGGTTCAATAGGAAATTTAGGGATGTAGGGCCAGTTTCCAATTAGACAACTAGGAACCAGTCCCACAACTGGATCCCTTGATAGTATTATCAGTCGGTTACGGCATGTAAAACCAGCAACAGGAACTGACAGTACACCTAAACAACAAGGTGTTTCACCCTTAAAACTACTGACAACTTGTACAACAAGGTGTTTCACTTATTCTATGTGTATTAAAGGGTACTTTGGGAACTAGTGTTCTTATTTTCTTATATTTTGATTTTTCTTTTTTACCTTTTACCTCTATAGGGAGGTGTATGTAATTCCTCAATAGTATGAAGCAATATATGTGTGGGAGAGATCATTCTCTCATACACAATATTCTACCATCTCTCTTGTTCTCCTCTTCTTCTTCTCTTTCAACCCTCTACTCTCATCTCATCTCTTCTTCCCTTATTCCCTTACTCTCTCACAATCCCTACATTCTAACTTTAACTGTCTAACATTCCGCCCATACATCATAGTCGATCATATGATAGTCCTATAGAAATTTTTTTTAAAGGAATACGTCGATCACACAACACTCTGGGTGCAACTCTCCACTTCATCCATCCCACTTTAATTCTCTGTGAAACATCATCCTCTATATCACCTTCTTTATTTATGGTTGATCCTAGATACCTAAAATAATCACTTTGTGGTATTTCTCTCTCCTCAATTTTCACCATTCGTTATCCATTTTAGTCAACATATTCCATCTTCGTCCGACTGATCTTAAAACCTTTTTATTCCAAAGTTGATCTCCATAATTCCAATTTAATATTAATCCCTACTGTTGTCTCATCCACCAGAACAATAGAATCAATAAAAACATATATAGAACCTCATCTTGAATGTTCCTGGTTAAATCATCCATGATAAGTGCCAACATATATGGGCTTGAGGCTGATCCTTGATGTGACCCAATTTTAATTGGGAATTCACTACCTTGATCTCCCACGGTTCTCACACTAGTCACCACGCCCTCATACATATCTCTAATTATTTCCGTATACTTGACACCATTCTCTTCTCTTTTACATTCCATTAACTCTCTGGGACTTTGTAACCATCTTTTTCTAGGTCAATAAAGACCATATGGAGATTCTTTTTGGAAACTATAATTCTTTTCATGAGCCTCCTAAGTACCTCCTGAGTAAGTAAATAGTTTCTGTCATTGGATCTACTTGGCATAAAACCAAATTGGTTTTTTGAGATCGTACTTCTCTTCTCAGGTGGCTTCAATATCCCTCTCCTATTGAGGCTTTTGCTTCCCCCATTCTTTCTCCATCGATCTTTCTCTTTTCTCTTTCTTCTTCATAGGTTTTGGTTATTGAGATCAAGCTTTGTCACAGTGCCAAAACTGGTCACAGATCCCTTCTGTATAGGGCGCCCTGCATCACTTGCAGACTGCCGCAAATTCCCTTGAGTCCCTCTGGTAGTTTTCAGATGATTCCTTGTAATCCAGGGGCCAATATATCATGTGACTGGTCTATTGGTGTATTCATTAATATTTGGTTGCATTAGACATTTGTTTATGTGTAGCAGTTTATGGTTAGCAAATAGGTGCAGGACAAGCATAAATCCTCTAGGTATGGACCAGACAACCAGCAAACATACAAATAGCCAAAGATGTTATTGGTAGAAAACACAGCTTAATTGGCAATAAAATCTGTTAGTATTAGAAACTCATCTATTGTCTACCTCAATATGCTGGAGTCTGGAGTCACGTACCATTTGAATAAGCATAATTACTCGCTGTTCTGTGCAGATATCGGGGCAACAAGTAGTTGGCAAATGATTTGCATTTTTAAGTCCTGTTCAAACAACAGGTAGAATCATTAATAATGGATCTGAGTAGAATATTTCTTCAACAATGCACAACATATTCATTGGTAGAAAATAACTTAAATGGAGCTCAGCAGTTATCCAAGTGAAGGAAATCAACACAACAGTGAAACATAATGCTCTGCAGCGACATTCGAGACCTTGTAAAGAACTATAGGTACATTTATAGGCCAAGGAATTAGAAGACTCTAATCTTCAAACTCATTCAACTGTAATCTATGCTACAACATATAACAACTAACTTTGTTGGGCAGAATTACCCAGCAGAGTCACATGGTTGCTGGTCAAGTAACTGCACTAAAATAGTCTTTGCTTGGACAGAGATGTGGAAGGAAAAATATATAGAGAGGAGATCCAATTGAACATAATGAAAGGACTTTGGACATTGGAGTGGTGAATAGGATAAAACCGTTCTGAACTGTGGTTCTTGGGATGCTTCCTGCAGTCTTCCTTGGTCAGAGTATCAGTAGCTATTAGGTTTGTCTCATAGAGATTGTTACCCTGCATCGACAGGTAACCTCATGTCCCAGTGCTTGTAATTGCTGGCATTTTCAGAGCTTGTTTCAGATAGCCATGGTTGGAAATTTCAGAGCTTGTTTCAGACAACCATGGTTTCGAACGCGGTAGGCACTCATATGTAGAAAGCTTTTGATGATGTGATTCTTGTGTGGCTGCCCAAGTTTATCCACATCTTTCATACTTAAACAAGGCTTTTTAAGGTCTTTGATTGTGGTTTTTTGTCTCTTCGAGAAACTTCTCTGAGGAGTTGACATGGTTTGTGGGCTTAGTTGCCATGTTTCACCACCTTTATGCTTTGGTGAAGGCTGAGTCTTAGACTCTCAGCTAATGAAGAAAATGGAAATAAAAGAGTGTAATGAGGAGTTTTTTCTAATAGCGTTTCTAATGTAGAACTAGAATCCTAATCTTAGGCAGGATCTGAAATTCTGGCTGAATAGAGAATAGGTCCTCCAATAGGCTTGGTTCTAGCTCTCAAACACTGTCTCACTGCAAACAAATAAAAGGCAAATAAGAAAAGAAAGAAAATTTGATTGAGGTTTGAGAAGGGAAGAAGAACTAGTGAATGAACATCTCACCCTACTACATCCCATAGCACAACATAAGCCATTTTTTTTTTTCTGTTTTTTCATTAATAAATTCGTGTTCACTGTTGTAGCCCCTTACAAATTTATATAGAAGACTTAAAACTGACTCAAACACTAAAAATGAAAGGACCAACCTAATCATTAACCAATTGGGAAACCTAAACTGACTAGGAAACTAAAATAACAAAGGAAATAGACTCATAACAGGACTCTAACTAAACTAATGAATTAAATCCTGTTTTCCTACTTTCTACCCATATTTTAGGTCCATTACAAAGAAAACTCATGGATCAAAGGCTCAACACATATATAACCCAACTCAAGGTTTATTTGCAATAAAATACACCCATTAAGTGACTTATCTGCATCAGTTTCAACCTTTTCATTGGCTTCTCACCTCATTTTCTTCAGTTTTTCTGTGTGTTTCTTCTCTCTCTTAATCAGAGAGCATAATAAATGGGCTCCAATTCATATGCTTCTTTGGGGAGGAACTTGCTAATGAGAAATTGGAAAGGCCTTTATATGTACAAAACTGTGTTATTTATTATTATACGTGATTCTTTTAGATAATTGACATGTGCGGCAATATTGGATTGCATTTTCTTGTCTTTCAGTCATTCTCAATGCTGCTGTGGTTTAGTGGGACACATTTAATATGTGAACCTTTTGCCTATCTCTCTGCAGCTTACGGCATGACAGACCTTTTACTTTGTCAATGGCAAATGCGGGGCCAAACACTAATGGATCTCAGTTCTTTATTACTACCGTAGCAACGCCATGGCTAGATAATAAACACACAGTGTTCGGTAGAGTCATGAAGGGAATGGATGTTGTACAGGTAATTTTGGTTTTCATACACCTGTTGCCCCTTTCTTGTACCTTTTGACATGTTGAGTGTTCTATAAAGGATCTCATACACAGATGCAATGCATGCATGCTCAGGCATGCTAGTGGCAATTACCTTGTGAAGAATTCTAAGTGACTGGGGAATCTTCCAGTGGCAACCCAAAAGTGCATTAGCACAGGGCAAAGTCTCCTTTTCTGGTTTTTCTTTTGGAAAAGAGAGACCTGTTATTTGCTGAAGTTGGAGAATTGTATTATTATGGAATACCCTTTTTTTTTTTTTTAATTTTTAATTTTGTGAGCATCTCACAATATGAGGCTCTTGTGAGAAGGTGGTTCCACAGTCAGCTTTGTTGCTTTGTTTTTTGTTTTTTGTCTCTTTTGAAGTGGACATGGTGATTTGTCCACAGCAAGCATGTTGCAAATTTTAGCATGGGTGCATAATATGAGGCTCTTGTGAGAAGGTGGTTCGAAAGTCAGCTTTGTTTTTTGAGTCTTTTGGAAGTGGACACGATGGTGATTTGTCCACAGCAAGCATGTTGCAAAATTTAGCATACCTGTGCATAATGTGGAATTGTGGACTATGTCAGCTGATTGCCAATCACCCTTGTAAAAGGATTTACTAAATGCAAGATGTCCAGCATATATTCATGAAGTAAGCCCTAAAACAGTTGAACATATCTCTATGTACCCTTTCTTGTACAGCTCCCTAATTTGAACCAAATGGGGGACGAGATGTGACTTGACCAATCTAACTGTGGGACAGTTAAAGTATCCTCTGGAATTGCCACATGTTAAAACACCTTGTGTTGACTCTGCCTTTATTCATCTGTGCGTAGTTTTCAAGGCATCGTTGATGTCTTGTCGTCCAGGCACCCTTTGGTTGGATGAGATCCTTGATTGCCTAGGTGCCTTGTTGGTGTTGCCTTGCCGTTCGGGCTCCCTCCACCACCTTGGGTCACCTAGACACCATGACAACCATGCTTCTGTTGAACCATTTTGTAAAAAAATTAATGTACCAACCATTTTCTAAGCTTTAAATGGCAGTTGGTGAAACACACATGTTCTGAAATGTACCATGGCAGAGGTAGATGGTGATGTGAACTCGTCCACAAAAATATGGGTGCCAAATACTTACATGGATTGGCCCTGATGACCTCTGTTAGCACCCTATTTAGGAAATGAACCCCCATATTTATACCAATTAAGTGGTCTTGTGTATTTATCACCACCTCCTTTTTAAAGAGGTGGGGAAATCGTCAAGCTGTTGATTTGCAATCAAGTTGGAACCTCCCTTTGATAGTTTTAATATTCTGTCCATTTATGTATATGTATCATTGCTTGTGTGGATTTTATAGAGGGAGACTGATTGATTACGACTTCTGGTTTTCTTTGACAGGGTATAGAGAAGGTGAAGACAGACAAGGCGGACAAGCCATATCAAGATATTAAAATCTTGAACGTGACTGTTCCTAAATCTTGAAATCCCTTCTTTGAATATTATTTCCTACAGTTCGCAATGTTGATGGTCATGGCATTCATTGTTTGCTCTGCAATAGTACTTCAGGTTTCATAGTTATTCTCCCTCTACTACTTTTCCAGATTACTGGCTATATCCAAATATACTTGCTGCAGTTGTTGGTGCATTGGCTCTCAGCTGTTTTGATTTCTCAAAAGTTAGCAATATAGGAAGGAGAAAAATTTCTGTTCTGTTCTGTTCTGTTCCTGTAAGGCCATACACTTGTTTATTTGAAACATCCATTGTAGGATTTTTGATTTTTGATTTTTTTTTGGGATTGCCGGGGGTGGGGTGGTGTGGGGTGGTTTAAATGGAGATGCATGTCTGTGAACCCTTTCATTCTTACAATAATTAAAGCCTACATCAGAAGGGGTGGTTCTCATCATTGTGTCTCCAGTGATTACATTGAGAACTGCTAGTTGTGGTATACCATTCATGGTCATCTGCAGGTTATGCTGCTGTTTTGGCCATTTTTTTTTTATTATTTTTTTATGGAAATAAAAATATATTAGTGAAACATAATTAGGTACATCTGTCCCAGTGATTTATATACAGCCTTTCCTTTCTATGCATTGCTTGGTATGCCTCCTATCTAGCAAAAGAACTACATCCTGAGATGGTTTGACACAGAAGTCTAAGTGTTGCCATTGTTTATATACAGCCAAAAAAATTGGAGCCACACTTAATGGCCAGACATATGAAGAAAGGTCAAAAGTTAGTTTTGTCAAAAAGGTGTTGTTACTCCATATCTCCTTTACTTCCCAGTTCCTTTCTATAGCCTCCTTGAGTCTTGAAAGTAGCGCCCTCGCGCATCCCTCAGAAGGGTCTCCTGTCATTATGTATCAGTCATTAATAAAGGACATATTCCATTTGAAATAAAGCAAACAGCCAATCCTGTTATGTTATTCTCTGTTTTAATAGCACAGATCATGATTGGTTTGTCTAGCAAGGGGAAGTTGTGAACTTGGTTGGGTGGGAAAGTATGATTTGAAATAAAGCTGTTTTGGCGTTTTGGCCAACAGAAAAGCTGGAAAACATGCATGTGATATTTTGATGGCCATGATGACATGAAGGCTTCAGTTGCCTAGCTTGGCCATATAATCTTTCTACTTGCTATTATTTCCACCTACTTAATTCATCTTCTGGGAAACAACTGATGCAGGATAAATCCAAGGTTCTCTGACCCAGCAGGAATAGGGTATTTGGATTAGGGGAATTGAAGAGAGTTATTTCTTGTTAGGTGTTATACAAACACCAACAAATACGAAAATAAATATAGATTTGTACAGCAGTTAACGAGGTTTACACACCAGTGGTGTGTGCTACGGTCCTTGGGCGAAGAAGAAGTTTCGTTATGTAGAAGAGAGATTATACCTAAACATCGGTGAGAAAATTCGTCTTGGAATCCTAGCTCGAAAAACCTCAAATTATAACTACTTGTTCAACAAGATGATAGTACATTATATACTTTTGTAAGTCGCGGGTCGATCTATTGTGTTGTGGTCATTGTGTCGAGCCATACCACACCTCCTATGAGATCAGTGCTGGGCTTCGGCCCCCTTTTGTTTTTATCACAGATTTCAGAAAAAAAAAATCTCATTCGGATCATCACCAAAATTTGTCGGAGCAGGTCATTCTTCAAAACGGACCAAGAATTCGAGACAAAACATAACATTAAGGCTTAAACAGATTTGATAATAGGGTTCAAGATTGACTTTTGGTCTATGGAAGGCTCGTAGGGTGATATTGGGGTAAGTTTTCTCCCAAGTTCTTTTAGCTGATCAACCCGGCTTTGATGCTGACAGAAAAGAATAACAGCAAAGGGTCTCATCCAAATAATAAGATCCATCTGATTATGTATCAGAATCTACGGCAATCTGATTCAGATTTAGTTTCCTTTTTTTTTTTTTTTTCACAGGCCGACATAAATAGGGTGAAAAGTAGCTGCTAAATTTCTGAACCCTAATTTAAAAACAAAAATCACTAAAATATCATTTCTGAAATACTAATCCATGATTAAATAGTTAACTTGTAGTTACTGAAATAATAATTTGAATCTGTACTTAGTCTTAGGGTTCAAACGCATTGGCACACTGGAAACGGTGGTGTCATGGCTAATAGGGATGTTACTGAAAATGATCATCTGTGTCTAGGGTTGCAAATATTTTTGTCAGAGAGAGATTTCTTTGTGTTGGAGAAGAAGGCTTCTTCTGTCTTGCTGTGGAGAATTTGGTTAATTACCTTCATCACTATAACGGAATTTGTTAATATGGTTAATTTTTCTAACCATCTCTTAATTGTTTGGGGTTGAAATTTGAAAAAGGAGATGGTTATGAGATTCTCTCAGATTAATGTGCCAAGCGGAAGCTATTTTTATTTTTTATTTTAATTTTTTTATGAAAAAGTGAGAATCAACGTCTTTGTTTTGGTAAAGGAATCAACGTCAGTCTCTACATACTTGTCTAACCCTCTCCAGCCATATTAAGCTGTCCCACTAGCAACATTTATAATTCAGCTATCCTTAAACATTCATAATTACATATAGATCAGAAAGAAATTTTCAACAGAACATAAAAAAACTCCTATGCCCACCCCGCCTCATTTAGGAAGGAGCAATCCAAGGCATGAAGCTCTCACTACTATAAGGTCCGAGAGGGGTAAATGTACGTAGCCTTAACCCCTTGCTTCGTAGAAGAGTCTAACCCCCAGCTTTGCGGAAGAGGTTGTTCCCAAGTTTTGAGCCTGTGGTCCAATCATTATATCATAAGAGTTCAGATAAACACAATCATAACCAATAAAAATTGGATGATCCCCAAACGGTAGTGTTTGTTAGTTAGCACCCATCCATGGGTTGTCCAAATGGTTAGGGTGAATTGGGATTGTGTGGATAGGCGCATGGTCCTAGGTTTGATTCTCCATCAGTGCATCTGTGATTTAAGTGGGGATCGTGGCGGTGGGTTGCTGCGCTAGTCTCTCTGAGGATTAATCGAGGTGCGCATAAACTGACCCGGACATCTTGATTAAAAAAAAAATAAAAATGTATTTATTAATCAGCATGAGACATACTATGGAAACTAACATAAGTGGTGATAGATAGGACATCTTAAAGAAGAGTGCACGCTCCTCCTCTGTCGTGCAACAATTGAGGGTGTTACCTCTTAAATCTATTTTCGTTTTATTTAGGATCTCTTCAGACAGCAAATTAACCTGTCTAAGAGTAATATCTTTTTTAGCATTAATTACATCCGATACTGCTAAAAAATTTCTATTAAATGGGTGCTTTGATGAAAGCGTGTGATCTGTTTCTCTGGCTTGGGGTATGGTGGGCTTTGTTCCCCGTTTTACTCTTCTTTACAATAAAATTTTAGGAACTATTCAGATTTACAAGTAAAATAAAATAAAATATATCTTGGTAACCATTTGTTCCCCACCACCTCCCCCACCCCAAAAAAAAAAAAAATCCAAGACTCAGCACCTCAATTGGGTGGTTCTTAGAGTTCCAATAGGCTGGTAGAACAATTTTAGTAAAATCTGTTCCATGCTCAATCCCTACCTATCTCATGTCATGTTTCCTTTTCCCAAAATCAGTTTGTAGAGTGCAGACAATTGATTCAATTTTGGATTGAGAATGAGAAATCTAGTCAAGGTCCACACCTAATTTCCTGATCTTCTATTTCCACTCCAAAATTTTCTAGTGGGTTGGGAATTTGCTGAAGTCATATCCACAACAAAGCCCTTATACTTGGCTTTGATGACATTGAGTCTCAAACTAATAGCTTCTGGGCTTGGATTCATAAATCCTATTATTTCCATTCTCTTTCAATTTTTTGACAGGAATTTCATTTGGCCTATAGTTTCTTACTTTTGATATTCAAGCTTCACTACATACTGACTTAAAAGGTGTTATTTTGAAACCGAAATCGAATACCAAATATCAAATCCAAAATTGAGTCAAATTAATCGAATCGAATCAAACCAAATCAAATTAATTCAGTCCCAATTTTGATATTTTAATTCGGTTCGGCTAGGTTTCGGTTTCAGCTTAGAAACCGTCGGTCCCAACCGAAACCGAACTGAACCACCTATTAAAGATAGAAAAAGATAAGAATCAATTAAGTGCTCCAATGCAATAGTAAATAGTAAATACCAAAAGCCAAGAGTTGAGAACCGTGAGGTAATTAATTACCACACAATGGCACTAATACACTTCTCTGTTTTTTATTTTTTATTTTTTTAGTTAAAATCCACTAACTTCTCTCTGTCTCTCACTCCTCCTATCTTTGACCGTTTCAAACTTTTCTCCCAAACCGATTTCCTAAACGCAAATTGGAACCAGATTATAGAACCGATTTTAAACCGAATCCAAACCGAGACCGAGCAGGTTCGGATTGAGTATCCAATTGCAAAACTGACTCGGTTTGATTTTGGTTTGTACCATCACTCATACGAACCGAACCAAAACTGAGCCAAAAAACCAAAACCGAACCAATTGACAAGCTTACATACTATTACTTTATTCATAAGAAAAAAACTATATATCGTTACTTCTGTTTGTAAAAAAAATTGATAACCATTTAATTAATATAGCCCATAACCTAGCAGTTAAGGGTAGATATAGGCATATATAGTGTCTCTTTACGGACGATGTTGTAGATTTGCTGTTTTCATAGTTTAAATTAATACATTTTTTTTATATGAAAAAAAAATATTAAATTAACAGATTTAGTACATCAATATTTGAATGAGAGATATTAATATTAATAAGATTGTTCATATCCTTATGGGCTATACGAACCATGAGAAGTACCATGTTGTTGTTAGGTTTGGGCCAAAAAGGGGTTAGAGGCCGGGTATGTTAAAAATGAGGAAGTTATGCTCCAAAGCTACGTTGTGGTATTGCTTCCACAAAAGAGATCATCAATTTCCTTAGCATTGCTCGAAATCTAGTTGGAATACATTTTATTTATACATAGAAAAAAAAAAAGGTGGGAGGTGGGAGCAACCCACTTAATTTTTTTTTTTTGGGTGGAACACTTATAAATAACTTGTATGATTTGAGGAGGAGCACAATTCTGAAAAACACTACCCAAAAAAATAAAAATAAAAATGAATAACATATTTATTTCGAAATAATCAAATAAAGTACATGGTGATAGCCAAGCTATGTTTATCAAGTGATAAGTAATGGGCTAAATGATATCAATTCTGTTCAAAATTTTGAAGTGGCTAATAATTAAACCATTTAAATGCCTCTACCCCTACCCACGACGACCAAAAGAAAAAAAAATGTTTATTAAGGTTGGTTGACATATGGAAACTTTCATGGACAGATTACCTACTGTGCCAAATGGAAGGATTAGAACTAGAGTAGTAGACTGGCTTCTTTAATTTTAAGATGTTTTGCTTATGATTTTAATGATCACAATAAATCTTCGGCTTAGAATTAAAAAAAAAAATAATATTGATATATAACTATAAAAAAATAATAATAATAATCCAAAAAACAAATATTGATATCTCTCTATATTTGTCATATATTTTCAACATTTTAGTATAATATATATATATTATGGGAGAGGGATAGGTATGCCGCCGATATCAAGTATGCTAGCAGATAGCACCAATAGGATCACATGATGGAGTATCATTCAGGAAGGATATGAGGGTCATTTCAAAAAAAGGGAAGATAGAGATAGACACAATGAATGCTAGCATACTTGATATCGGCGGCATACCCAACATTTTCCCATATATTACGGACAAAACAATGCAGGTTGAACTTCTTTTACTACTTAATTGAAAGAAATATATTAATATTGGTCTGCTTTATCTATAACTTGTAAAGTTAAGGAACCATATAGAATATCAATATCAATATCATCAAATTGAAAATGAAATCTCAAGGACAAAGAGTGGTAAACATATAATATTAAGAAATCCAAGAATAAAGCAAATATAAGATTGTTTAGTTAATCCTATAATCATAGTCATACTTCATCTGGTTTCAAACATTAAAAAGTTTTCTCTAAAGCCCCTTCCATATTGCCATTCTTGTAGTCCTTTTAGAATGTCAAGAAAATAAAAAGGCGTGGAAGAGGAGGGGAGGACCAAGTAATGGGAATGAAATATAGATAAAGGGAGAGAGACCTGGGCGACAAATACAGGGAGAAAATAAAGTAAGGTTTGAAACGATTTGTGAGAAAGTGGGTGAGGGGAGTGAGACTAGTTGTGGAGAAAATTATGGTAGTGCAATTAAAGGGTCAAACAGAGAATGATAAGTTTACTAATTGAGACATAATGAGTGGTTAGGAGTTTTAGAGAAGAAGGCAAATTATTATTGTCACAATAGTCTCTTAGTTCTCCAAATATTACAAAGCATTTGTTATGTCACGTGGATAAATGATATTTCTATTTCGATTGTTAGATGGAGATGATATAGTCTAGATTAGTCACGTGTTAAATTTTAAAGTCTAATTCAATCAAGTTCCCTCTTTTGTATTGATAAAAATTCCATATATGTCTATGCATATGTATCGATACTCCAAACTTTGGGGATGGTAATATATGATTTAGATTTAGATTAAGAAAATACATAAAAATAGATAGTTCAGATTTATCTTGTGATGTTCGGAAATTTCACTTTCCATTGTTACATGAACCTATAACTCTACCTTGCAGCCAGCCGCTTTATGTATGCACTTTTAACCTAGTCATTTTATTTACACTACGTAGTTAATTAGCCGCTTCAGATATGTGGCCCTGGACTCCAACTTTGTTCGGATTTATTTATTTTTCTTATTTTTTATTTAATTTTTTATTATACATGTTTAATTTCACCAAACAATATGAAGACCGGTTTAATTGGTTTGACTGAGGCACCCACCTGACTGGTCTACATTAGAACTGTCAAGGAGTCATTTTGTGTTTTATGGGTCTTAGACCCTAATCTAGGCGATGACTCCCTATTTGTTTCTTCTCTCTTCCAAAAGAGGTGAAGTAGAGAACAACTTTTGAATCTCTTCTCCTGCACTGGAAGGAAGGATCATTGTTCATATACAAGAAATAATGAAAAATTATAAAAATTAAAATAGATGTAAAATCTATTATTACATAGTAGAGATTAGTGGAAATTTTGTAATTCAGCAAAAATTTAAGCAATGTTTTGACTATTACTATATTTTCATATATAGCTTAAACTTGACAAAGGAGTTGAGTATGAGAGCATTGTAACATGGATCTACCCATGTCTAGCTTAAAATGGATCAACCATTTTGAGGGTTAACTATTGCAAGGGTTATAATTGCCTTAGAATATAGACATTTAATATTTTAAATAAAAGTTTTCGATAAACTCATGGAAATGACTTAATAATCACATCAACCTAGGGGGTAGTGCAATTGGTGAGCAACGAACATGATATGAGTCGTAAATTCGGACGTTCTAAGTTTGAATCCCACTAAGTACACCTTGGGCTACTCACACGGGGGTGTTTAGTGCTCTATACTGCTTTCAGTGAAAGTTGAATAGTTCTCATTCAACTCCGGTATGACTTGGTTTATGCGGTTATGGGGTCAATATGGGCTGCAGGACTAGTAAGGCGAAAGGCCGGATACCCGACGTTAGCAAAAAAAAAAAACATCAACCTACATGAATATGCGACATGGAATTATAAGCCTAATAAAAGAGAATGTTTTATGACGTGTTTGGACCTGTATGACAACATATATAGTTTTTGTGAGGTCAACATTTTCGATAAAATAAATTGTATCACCATGCATATAAAATAGATATCACTTGTATGGTGACGTTTAATGATTCGTGACCTGCACATCATTGAGTCATACTGGCTCCATGTTATATAGAATAAAATTTTGGACTCCATACTCATCACAAAATGAGTTGAGAAAGGTATTCAAACCTTTTAAATGGTATTTCTATGTTTCTATATACATTTCCCTCTTATGACAATTTCATTCACTACACTTTTAAATTTTATATATTTTGGACCAAATTTTTACCAGAGAGATGGGTGCAGAGAGCTATCTATTACACGTCCCACCATGTACCATCACATGGTATATCGTAAAGTACCATTATCACTAGGGCAGTTACATTGAAAGCTCATATTAGTATCTACACTGTTATTAAATAATTGATAACATTATTATGCTCAGGACAATTTCACTTCTTAATTAGATATGTCTCAGGCCTGTGATCATTGAAGGAGTTTACATCAGAGCTCTCTTTCAGTTTTGGGATTCTCATATTGTTGATGTGATCTCGTTAGTATTTTGATTTCCGTAGCCTACTCCTACTCCATCAAATTGATAAAAGGCTCTACTTTGAAACTTCTAGGGGTATTAGGCAAGCAAGAAGTGTGCGTACTAAGCAATCAAGCAATGGCTGAGCTGCCTATGCTGGCCTTATACTTGATCCACCCTTGGGAAATTCTCTTCAATAAACAAGCCACGGCTGTGGTGTTGCGTAGAAAGCAGATGATTTCGACGAGGCCCTTCCCCTGAACAGCTAGATTAATTACAGATCATCCCCTACCTCTGAATCCTTTGATGGACATCAGAGAATGACATAGAAGGAATAGGCTAAATGTTAATTTAGAAAGATTTTAAAGCATATCAACCGCCCTGATCTATGAATCTATTTCGACTATCAATAAATTCCTAGCTATGATTTTTGGGGGAATGGCAAAACCCTATAATCACCAAGGTTTCTGACTTAAATCCTAAATTAGCAATGGAATATGCCTTTGCTGAACTCATTGTTTAGAAAAACGGTTGTCAATTGCTCACGAGGATTTTGTGTTTTCCCCCTACACGAAAAGGTGGACTTCTCTATCGAGGTGAGACTAATTTTTTCACTTTAATGGGGCTAACATCTTCTCAAATGTTCAGGAATCCCTTGCGGTCTTTTCTTGGAATATCAAAATCCACCCTAAGTTCAAAATCTTCCTTTGGAAGTTATTTAAGAACAGATTGAGCATTAAAGTAATTTATACAAAATTCCCTTATCAGTGACTTGTGTCCTCTCTATAAGAGGGAAGGAGAAACAGAATGAACCTTATTTCTATTTATGTCATAAACCCTATGTTTCTAAGGTTGTCCTCTCTCTCTCTCTCTCTCTCTCTATAACATCTGCTCTTTTCTATGGGCTGCCTGAAATCAATATGTTAAAAATTGGAAGGTTGCTGAATCCCCACAAAATCTTAGGGTCCGTTTGATTTTGTTTCCGCTGTTTCTGTGTGTAGAAACAGCAGAAACGGTTTTTTCCGTTTTTGTTCCAAGAAACCAATTTTTTACTTCAAAAAAGTGTTTGAATTTTTCGTTTCAAGAAACTTTTTCAGTAGACATTGGTGTTTGATTTCACATCTTTGTAGAAAGACATCTGATGCAGGAGAACAAAAAAAAAAAAAACCTTAGCGAGAACAACTTAAAAATAAGAATTTTAACCCACCCAAAAAAAAAAAAAATATTTAGATTTCATAAAGAAATGTAAAAATTTACAAACAAAACCACTTTCCCTTTTCTCTGAGATATCTTCCATACCCCACCAGACACCCATTTCCTTCCATTTTCCAGCTCTCTCTCTCACATCTCTAAGCACAGTATGAAAATGAAGCATCCCTTGTAAATTAAGGAAGAATAAAGCCCATCAATGTCTCTTCTCCATTACCATTTTAGAGTGTAGAGACACCAAAGAGGCAAAAACTAGGGAGAGAAAGTGAGTTTTGGTGTTTGCTCTTACCCATTATACGGGGATCAGGAATATACCTCCATCAAGCATCAATGTCTCATTTCTTCAGAGATAGAACTCTGGGAGAGTCTAAGAAAGATATGGATAGTAATGGTATCTTATTGCCAGTCCCAGATCTCCCTTCTCCGTTTGGCGAATTTCATGGAAATTTATCTGATTCAGAGCTCTGAGAGACTGCTTATGAAATATTTGTCAATGCTAGTTGAACCTCCTGTGGAAAGCCATTGACTTTCATTCCACAATTAGAGAAGAATGAGAGATCCTCGTCTCCATCGTTGTTGTCTTATGCTTCTTCTCTTTCTCCTTCTTCAACTTCGCCTTCCTTGCAGAGATCACTCACTTTTATTTCTGCTAGTAATTTTAAGAAGGCATTGGGATTGAGATCTTCGAAGAAGAGTCCAGAAAAGGAGAGTAGTCCGTCCAAGCCGAAGAAGCCCGCCACTGTTGGGGAGCTTATGAGGGCTCAGATGGGGGTTTCCGAGTAGGCCAATTCCAGGATCGAGTTTCCCATTTGGGATCTCTGTTAATCCAGTTTTGATATGACAAAACTTCTCTATTTCCCAAATCCCCACCATTACAGTGCTGGAATCAGTGAAGAAATTAGGGCTTATCGAAATTTTACCTTGCAGGAACTTTGGGATACACTGAACAATGAGAGAGGAGTTGCAAGGGATCGTAAGGAGCTTGAGACACCTTTGGGCTTCAGAACCTCAAGAGCTTGACTACCTGAACAGCGACGAAGGAGCTTCACCCTGAACGGAGGAGTTGTAGGGAACCTTCATATTTGTAGCGATAGTAGTAGGAGAGATCATCCCCTTGGAATCTAGAGTAGCCGATCTTAGAGATTTTTAGCGAGAGTTGCAGAGAGTTGAGCGCCAAATATGGATACTCATTTTGTTGGGTTTTTTCTAAGAAGGGTTTTGGGAAGTCACAAAACTATCGGGGTTTTCATATTTTTTCCCCTCACTTTTTGTTTCAAGAAATAGAAAAGCAAGTCAAATGTGTTTCTTCATTCCTGATTTTGGAAACAAAAATAGACATAAATTTCAATTTTATTTTTATAAATAGATGAAATGGAACAAAAAATCAAATAGAAAAAAGAGATGTTTTTCCATTTCTAGGCACAGAAAAACAGAAAAACAATTTCTAGAAACAAAATCAAATGGTCCCTTAATATTAATAATTGGGTTCGTGACCCACAGTTATTTAGATGCGACCCTGATATTGTTGCACTCTCTTGATGATCCTGTGATTCCGTAGTCTGAATACAGGGGCTTTTATAGAAGGTGTCATGCATCATAGTTTGTGATTGGAGCTATTATTACATAAATTGCATGACCAGATTTGCTTCATTAAACTCTGGATATTTTTTATTTACCAACAAAAAAAAAAAACCTTTGGATATTTAGGGAGCACTCAAAAATTAGAAGCACGACCAGTGCTTAAAGGGCCAGGCTAGGTGCTTAGTGCTCACTTCTATAACCATCTGGACTTCCTATAATGTACTCATGGATGAAGTTGCGAAAGGTAATCCCGGACTAGGTGCTGGCAGGGGTTGCCTTAGGGACAGAAATGACACTGTCATTTCTATTTTTGCTCATTATTATGGAGTATGTACCAATTATGTGGCAGAGATGAGGGCATTATTGGATGGTGTTTGTTACTTTACTTCTTTGGGTATCATGTAGCTTGTTGTTATCTCAAACTCAAAATGATATTGTGCAAGTTGTTTCTGAGGGTAAAAATTTGTTGATTGAAATTCTTGGTCTTGGTGGAATTCTCTATCTAAGCTCTTGTAATCGGCGTCTATTTTTATTTGGTACTCAGTTAGGGAAGCTAATATTAATGTTTCACATAATACATTTCTTTTTCAGACTCAGTCAAGATTGCGATCAAGAATGATAATTCTTGAATTCCTTGTATTAGATCAAAATAGATTGTTTTTGTGGTTGGTTTATAAAGCCATCATTCCTTTTGGTTTTGTACTTGAGTTGGATTTTAGTTTTATTTTATTTTATTTTCTAATTTTGTTAAGTAAAATCTTAGGATGTTGTGTTTGGGGTAAACGGGTAATTATGTCCCCCATTGTATTTTATTCATTTATTTTCTACCAATAAATTTAGGGTCTGATCAGTACCCAGAGAAGTTCCTGATTGAAAAAAATAAAAAAAGTACTTATGGATCATCCGCATCAAGGAAAAGATCAATAGCCATGGGAGGTCTCTCCTTTTTCATTATATATTAAGGAGTTTTATAAACAGTTTACCATTGAAAGAATAAGAGAGAGGCTCTCAAACCTATGAGATAAAGGATAATTCAGGAGAAAGAAAAGATGTTGCAAGAGATGGAATGGAAGAGAGATTGGTGATTAAGTCGAAATTAGACTCCGCACCTCTCCTGTTTGCACATTTACATATAGAAGCCCTTGTACAAGAGAAAAGATAAAAATGCCCTTAATATATTTTACAAAAATTCTGATTATAAACAATGATATTTCTTCCTTCTTTTTTTTTTTTCCTTTTTTATTATTTATGTTTTTTCTATAAGAAAAAAAAAAACCTATTACGTCAGGCTCATACTTTTACACTTTGTGTTCATCAAGTATTGAGTGATTTATATATAGAAGGTTGACCATGTTTTTATATTATCATGAAACACCGTTCCCCCTCTGCCAAATTTTTATTTTTTCTTTTAATTTCTTTAATTTTTAATTTTTAATTTTTACTTTTATTTTTATTTTTTTATTATAATTACAATACGACTCGTCTCACTTTTTTTGAGGTAAAAAAAAAGGGGAAAGGATCTCATGCAACACCCAAGTATTAATTCAGGCATATGGGAACATCCCATTATAAAGAGAGAGAGAGAGAGAGAGAGAGAGAGAGAGAGAGAGAGAGAGAGAGAAAGAATAGCATTAACTAAATAAGATATGGGACACAATTTTCTATCTGAAAGCAACCTTGATCCGTAGACATAGGGGCGCTCTCGGATAAAAAACACTTGCCCGTAAAATATTTATTTTTTGTGCAACTATATTGTTCCATGTTCAGCATAAAATTCTTCACCCAACCAAATTCTATCAACTTTTAAAAGACTCTCTTCAATTTTCCTTTTTAGCTTTAAGTGAAGTTATTTATTTCTATCATCAACTGTTGTCTAATGTGTATCTCTCTCTCTCTATCTCGATCTCGATGTGTGAATGTGTGTGAGGGTGGGTGCATGCATGTGCCCTATGCGTGCTGTTAAAACATAAAGTATTTATAAATTTTCTATATGTTCTTGAGTTATCTAAATTTTAAATGAACTAAATTTTTTCTCACAAAATATAATTTACACTTTCTCGAATAGAAGTGGTAGGAGTTAATAATGATGATACTATTTCAAATATCTATTCATAATATCAAATCATCTTACTTGTCTCTTTTATTGAGATAAAAATCTTACTTGTCTCCAATTTCAAATACACAACTTTCTCTAATTTAATACGCAAATCCTCGAACTTATCTTTATAATTTTCTCACCCTCCCCTTTTCCTTTCCCTTTCCCTTTCCCTTTCCCTTTCCTTAAAATAGTCCAGTGTTGCATGTGCAGTTGTGCACCACTCTAGTCCTCCAATAAATTATTGGATCAGTAAGTACTTATCATTTGGTATTTAAATAAGATATAAAAAGTCTATACTGATTCCCACTAACAAAGATTTCTTCATTTAAATAGAAAAAAGGAAATTATTAATGAAACCTACCTATGACCAGCTGGATTAGAATAATTGGGTCCGACTTCCGACTGCCACGTAAGATCATTAACAAGGGTGATATTACCCATTTCGTAATCACTGACGTGTTCATCACTTTATCTCTTAATTTAATCCCTTATTACTAAACGATTATATTCCTCAGAAAGCATAATTTCACGCTTGCTGATTAAGGGCATCTCTCTCTCTCTCTCTCTCTCTCAAATTATAAGTAAATTAATAGAGATTTATTACCAACTTTTTATAATTTATAGAAAAATCGAAACCTTTCAACGCGTGTGAATCACTGATTGGCACAGTGCTTGACTGCCTGGCGCGTGATGGCTACAGCGGAAGAAATCCTCTACTCTCCCAGCATTTTCACGCTTGGTATATAATATATATGTGTATAGACCTTTTCCCATATATTAGTAGAGGTGTACATTTTATATAAAAAAGAAAAAAGAGTAGAAGTGTACTCTTTTTTCGTTTTTCTTCTACGGAATTATATATTATATGTGGATTAGGTTTAATGGACCTGTCCGTATGGCATCTATGGATGTTCCAATTATTTGTGCCCGGAAAAGAAAGAAAAAGTGACAAGGCTGAGATTTTAAAGAAATGCAGACACAAACTCTTAGCTCATATGTCATTTTTGAGTTCAATTAGGTCAATAATGCATTTCAATAACAAATGCACCTTGAGTCTTTCACCTATGATCTTAAATATACTGATTCATTTTTAATGAAATTTATATTATTTATTTCAATTTCTCAGCATTGATAATATTTTGTGAGTCTTAGGCGTCCCACCTTTGGAGATCTTAACTCTAAAGTCTAAACCGTGGTTAAAGAAAATGAAACTATACGACTATACAATTATTCCCAAACTAGATCGAAATCAAATTGAATTGACCGATTGACACCTCTAAACTACGCTTTGTAAGCATTTAAAATCATATAATAGACATTTTTAAAATTAAGATTATGTTTGGTATAATTTCTTGGAATGCATTATCAACCTATCGCATCACTAATCTACATTCCACTTTGAATACAAGATTTTTTTTTTGGGTAAACTAAAGGTATGAGCATTTATGTCAACTAATAGTGCATGTGTCAAACAAACTCGACGTAGAAAGGTCCAATTGTTTTCAATATTACTCACATGTGCAAGGGAACCCTACCAACCTAGTGTTCTACGCCCAAACACAATTGGGAATGAAAATGTGATTCAAATCCTCTCCAGTGGCATTGGAGGCCCAACACGCATTCGATGGCTGGGAGGACCTGGGGTGTGCATCCGTTTGTTGTGGTGTGTGTGAGTTCTTCCAACTGTTGGATGGGTGCTGGGCCTCGAATGGCATGGGAGAGGATCAGTTTTGTGAAAATACTCATGTGCATGAGGAGTAAGATTTCTCTTCGTAGAGCCCAAAGAATAAAGAGTCATCCCATGGTTGGGTGACCTAGGAAGGGGTGCCAAATCTTCGATCCCCCAAACTCTATGGAGAGGAGTTGGATCTAGGGGTGCAAGTTTGGCCTTGACTGTCGAACTTGCCTTGGCCTGCCTTGATCCCAAACAAGAATTGACCTGAAAATTTTGGCCTTGAGGGTGGCACGACTCTGAAATTTTTGACCCTAAATCAGGGTTAGGGAGGGTAAGGGTTGATATCTTTGGTCTGCCCAGCCCGCCCTGAACCCGAACCTGAACCTGATTTTCTTACCCTAACTTTTGGCCATGGTTTTGGCTTGACACGGTCCTGGTTTTTGCCCTTGATGTTGGCTTTGGTTGTGACCTGATGTTAACCTTGATATTAACCTTATTTTAGATATTGTTTGACATTGAGTCATTGATACCTCAAAATCCATGATATATCTTTTCACCGATCTCTTTTGATTTTTTTTTCTTATTTTACAAAAAACTAGGGTATACCCGACCCTTGATGGCAAACCAGGATTAGGTTAGAGCCAGGGTCAATCAAGATCACCCCAGCCCGACCCTAAAAAATCAAGGCCAATCAGAGCAGGTAAGGGTTGGGCCTAGATTGAAGTTTTGCGACCTTAAGTTAGCGTCAGGCCTAATTAAGGGGACTCAGTGTTGGGTTAGGTTTTAAGAAGCCCAGCCCAACCTGCTTGTTGCACCCCTAGCTGGATCCATGCGCGAGACAACTATGTCTTTTCACTCCCAAATGTATCTGGACTGGATCGTAGACTAAGAGAAATTAGCTACTCCGACATTCAAGGCGAAAATATTCGGGGAAAAAGTGGCAAGAGAAGTTAATGTCTGGAAACTCTATTTCAGGTTCAAGGTCGCGATAATGGTATCGTGGCAAATGCACAGTTGGCAATGACGGATGTTCTTATTCTTGCCACGTGTACTGTCACTGCCGTTAAATACAACCTTCCTAAAAAGTCGACGGTCAAAACAGTTACGCGTCGTCCTATGCTCTTCCGTTCCCCCATAAATATGGACGAATGCTTTCGCTCTAACAGAGAAACAACAATAGCCTACAGTGCAAGCGACCAACTCATCTCGCGACACTACGAACATTCTTAGAAGTTCTTTTTCCTTTCTGTCTCGGCTGAGATTTCCACTGATCCATCCATGGCGGAGAAGCATTTCAAGTACGTGATCGTTGGTGGTGGTGTTGCAGCTGTAAGTGCCGACTTCATCTCCGCTTACTTTATGCTCTTTCTCGATCGGATAATGCCTTTTTTTTTTGGTATTTGTTCTGTCGATGTACTCTTCGTAATCGATGTTTGGAATTTCTATCTCGTGGAGAGTTGTTAGAACAATCGCTTCTAGTTTTCTGTTTTAGTGTTAGTAGTTCTAATTTTGATGATTTCTATATTGTTTTATTCCGTTCTATTTCATGATCTTGCGTTTTTGGCTAATTTAGGTTTGTAAATTTGTCAATGATCTGTTTGGAATTCGGATGCTCTGTTTCTCTTTCGTTAAATGATCTTACGACCTATCGCCTTTATTGAATATAGCTTATAAGTTATACAGAATCGTAAGTGATGCGTTGTAAGGATTTTCGAATTTATTTGTCAGCATAACTGAGTAATAGGTTCCAGTGTTGAAACATTCTTTATTTTCTAGAAAGTTTTCTGACTCGTTTTTGTTATTTCCTTCGCAGGGATATGCTGCAAGGGAGTTTGTTAAACAAGGCCTTAAGTCGGGGGAGCTGGCAATTATTTCCAAAGAAGCAGTATGTCAACCCCCTCACCCAACTCCCACAAAAGCTTTGAATTACTTGCGGATCGTAGCTTATCTGTATCTGATTCTGATTATTCTGAGGGGATCGTTCTGATTCTGATTATTCCTTGAAGATATCTGGTTACAGAAATCCTGTTCGGTGGTAATTGGTTAATTACTGGTCAATAGAAAAAAGAAGAAATTCTGAGTTCATCATGGACAGGGAAAATCAAGTACGCTTGGTTTGGCATTCCCTCTTCTCTAAAAATATAAACTGGCATTCCCTATTTTTTCCTTGTGGTTTTCGACGCATGCTGTTTCAGTTTGAATATTGCTGCATTTATTGAGAGGTAAAAAAAGTGCTAGAGAGGGTCCAGTGTCAAAACACCCTGACAAGATTCATGCATCAACTGTCTTATGTTGTGCCAAATATCTAACATGATTTCTGCAACTACCTTTCTAAATTGCTAATAATAGTCATAATTTACATAACTAAAGAGTGTTTATAATGCTTCTGGCTACCGGTTACACTTATGTTGATCTTCTATATATGGAACTGCAGTAGTTGTTGTTTTACTTTCAAACTTGAATGCTGAACACTGTGAGGGCCATGTGTTTCTTTTTCTTTTCTTTTCCGCCGTGACATATTTTCCTCTTTCAGGTGGCTCCTTATGAGCGTCCAGCACTTAGCAAGGCATACCTTTTTCCTCAGGGTAAGCAACTTACATAAATCGACAGAAGTTATCAATAACAGTGATCTCATGTGTTCATGTAGTTATTTTTTTCACTCCAACAATATGAGACGTAACAGAATTTATTTTTCTATATCAAGTATTGGATTGAACTGCATTAGTGATTTCTCAGTTTTGTGGAATTTGGCATCATCATAATCATTAATCTGGCTCTGGTTTTTTGCATGGTCCACCTAGGCAAGTAACACCTTCCTTGGTGCCATAATATCTGCTGCTTATCAGATCTGGTGGGGTCCAAATTTTGGTGGCAAATGGGCCCGGGTCCCCTACCAATATCTTAAGTTTCATCCAAAATAAAATTGGCCATGTGGCGAAATAAAGCACTGAAAATCTTTTGAAAAAATGATTGAAAATAAATAGATGGCTAAAAATAGAAGGAAAATGCCTGTACGTGTGGGGTATATGATCGAATTTGGCATTGAAATTTAACATTGCATCATGGGATTTTTTTTTCCTTAAAAATTTAGCTTTGTTTTTGTAAAATTTAAATGCTCTTCTTACTCTATCAATAGTTTCATTCTCAATATTGGCTTGTGAAACATGATATGTGAACACCTTTGTGTTGATATGTGTTCCATTTCAGAAATTTTCAACTAATTTTTCTGCAATTTTTACCTTGAATTACACATCACTATTCTCCTATACTTTTATCTTACAAAGATTGATTACAGGATTTGCAAGACTCCCAGGATTTCATGTCTGTGTTGGGAGTGGGGGTGAGAGACTACTTCCAGAGTGGTACACTGAGAAAGGTAATGATGGCTTTCTTACCATATTCTTTTCATGCAATATCTTTAGGCCCTTAGATGATATTAAAAGATGATATATGATTATCTGTTATAAATTTTTAATAGAGTTTTGGTTGTACATTCTCACGATTGATGCTTGTCTGTTGTCACCACTTGCGGCAGGCATAGAGTTGATCCTAAGCACTGAAATAGTGAAGGCAGATCTAGCTTCAAAGACTCTCACTAGTGCAGCTGGAGCAACCTTCAAGTATGACATTCTGATCATTGCAACTGGGTCTTCGGTACGTATCAATTATCTGATGACACGTGATTGCCTTTCCTCTCTTGGTTTTCAATCTTTATGTTTTATGAAAACAAATAGTTCTGACCAGAAAATTTGGCTTGATATTCTGTTTAATTTCTTCCCTCTGCTTTCATGCTATTTGTTTCATGCTTTCTATTTCTAGGTCATTAAGTTGAGTGACTTTGGTACTCAAGGAGCTGACGCCAAGAACATCTTCTACTTGAGAGAAATTGACGATGCTGACAAGCTTGTAGAAGTATTTAAGACAAAGAAGGATGGAAAGGCTGTGATTGTTGGAGGGGGATATATTGGTCTGGAGCTTAGTGCTGCAATGAAGATCAACAATCTTGATGTTACTATGGTGTATCCGGAACCATGGTGCAGTAAGTGACAGTCCCTTTAAAAAGGATTTCTGTTGCTGGATTTTGATCCTTTACCTCCTGAAAATGACTTCTATATTCCTTTTCAGGATTAATGAGATGGCTTTTATGATTGGTAACTTATTTCATGTTATATGTTCTTGCAGTGCCTCGGCTCTTTACTTCTGAATTAGCCGCTTTCTATGAGGGTTATTATGCTAAGAAAGGTGTCAAAATTATTAAGGGAACCGTTGCAGTTGGGTTTGATGCAGATGCAAGTGGAGAGGTAATTTCTCAATCGGCCATGTGACAATAGATGTAATCAACATTAGCCCTACAGTGTTTTATATGATTGAAACACTTCATTTTCAGGTGAAGAATGTAAAACTTAAGGACGGGAGGGTATTGGATGCTGACATTGTTGTTGTTGGTGTTGGTGGAAGACCCCTTACCAAATTGTTCAAAGGCCAGGTTGAGGAAGAGAAGGGTGGAATTAAGGTTTGTGTGGTCTTCCAATCCTGTAAATTAGCACTCCATTCTAATCGTATTGGATGGAATATCTTCCATCTGGTCTTAGACATGAGGTTGTCCAAGTCTTACTATTTTCTTCTATTTAATATTGGTGAAATGGATTCTTATACCATGTGGGCATTATAAACAACTGCTGAAAAGGATTTTCTGCCTGATGTGGCTGATCTGGACCATCCAGTTTAAAGGGGAGGTCTGGATAATTCATGTCTGAAGTCTGCACCAGGCCCATGCCTATTGCTAATTGCACTTTTCTTAGACAAATGATTCGACTCTTATATTTTTTGCATAGTCTTAAATTTTATTGCATCCTTCATGGCTTCATCCATGCATCATTGAAACAGCATTCCAAAAGCTCCCTGTCTTTATCCACTCAACTTTCATGTGCAACTTCTGACCCTCTTATGGACTACTGAACCAATGTAACCGAAAAACTGACTCCTTGTGAAGAATCTTTGTTTAGGTGGTCTATTTCAGCCATTTTAGTCTCATCAATTAAAAATTTATCCTTAGCAACAACATTTTATGACCCAGGATGCCTGTTAATGTACACTGTAAAAGTTCTTGGTAAACATTTCTTGGATTTTCTATCATGACAGAAGCATCCTCAGAAAAAGAATTCGTTATTCTACATATACCAATTCTGTTGCTTTAGAAGAAAAGCTAAATATACAGTTCCTAGTTTTCGAATGCCATGTCCATGTTTGATATATTGTGAACCTTGGTTTTCTGGGACACTTGTCCATGTCTTACATAATATTTTCCAGATCAGCTGAATTGTATACCAGCTTCTGGCTCTTGCAGCAATCAACAGACAATTCCTTTCTGTCTGCCATATACTACTTCTGCATTAGAATCTCCTGAACATATTTATTTCCTATTGCGTAGATTGGAAGGGCGCACCCAGTGCACGAGGCTCCCGCCAATCTTTGCAAACTCTTCTAGTTCACAGCATGTTTAGTTAGGTGTCTTGCTTTTCCTTTTTCCCTTTTTCTTACTTGTTTCTTATTTTGAGGTGGGGAGTGTGTGCAGTTGATCACTTGATTGATTAGGGAAGTTAATCAGTGGTTATTTCTGTATTTGTTGAGTGTTTGCAATAATTCCTGTTTATGAGGTTCTGTTTGATTGCAGACTGATGGGTTCTTCAAAACTAGTGTTCCTGATGTGTATGCTGTTGGTGATGTGGCTACCTTCCCATTGAAATTGTTCAATGATGTGAGGAGAGTAGAGCATGTAGATCATGCCAGAAAATCAGCAGAGCAGGCTGTCAAGGTATGCTCTTCTCTGGTGATGTATTCTTTATATGAATCTACTTGATGGCAATCTTTGTATGTGATTAAACACATCTAAATTTAAGTGTTCGATTAACTAGGCACTCAACAAACAGTAATTCATCGATATGGGCATATGGTTCATACTCATTTTCTTCCGAGGATAATTTAATCATTCATATTCTTGGATCAAGAATAAACCATTTTTCATTTCTCATGCAGGCTATCAAGGCAAGCGAGGAAAGGAAGTCCATTGATGAGTATGACTACCTTCCATACTTCTATTCCCGCTCGTTTGATCTATCATGGCAGTTCTATGGAGACAATGTTGGGGATACTGTGTTTTTCGGAGACAGTGATCTAGAATCACCCACACCTAAGTTTGGATCATTTTGGATCAAGGACAGGAAGGTAGTTGGCGCATTCTTGGAGGCTGGTACACCAGAAGAGAACAGTGCCATTGCCAAAGTTGCAAGGCTCCAACCTGCAGTTCAAAATCTGGATGAACTTAAGGAAGGTCTAACATTTGCATCCAAGGTTTGAGAGACACCTATCGACAAGGGAATAAATGGATTTGATGTTTCCTGTCTTATTACACTTGGAATTTCTATCTTATTATTGTTTGATTGTATTATTCCATGGATAAGTCGTTGAATTAGTCCATGGGTAGTGTCCAAAATGCAGAATATTTTTCTGTAGGCCATGTTTGTTTCATTGTAAAATTTCCAGTGCATGTGATATTTTACAAGAAAATTTTCCTATTTTTTCCTTACTTTTTTATTTATTTAATTTGCATCAAAACAAACAACGGAAATCCTATTTTACAAGAAAAATTTTCTTTTTCACCATTTTACATGGAAACAAATGGAGTTGTAATTGTAGGGATACCAATAATGACTAGGCTGGTTATCACTAGGGTGTTCATATTGACCAAACACACTAGTTGGTGTTCATGTCCTAATCTGAGTGCTTAGTGATAAAGGAGATTGTAATTTTTAGCTTGTTACTAGGGTTGTGCAACTCTGTAGTAAACTCCTTAGCTTGGAAGGCCTTGTCTATGATGAGTATGACACAACGAGCTGCACTCATTTTCATGAATATTGATGCAGGAGTCGGAAAAAAGTGATACAGTGGGTCTACACAATTTAATATCGATGCAAAATCCCATTTTCATAGAGGGAAAAAAATTGTCAAAAATTACAGTGCTCACGCACGCCTATATTCATCCCCGCAGTCACCAATTACTCTTAACAGATCTTTACCTTTCTTTGATACTTCTTGGATACTGTTTACATCATCCTCATCAAGAACAAGTGACAATACAGCATTTGCATCTTGGATATGTTCAGAGAGACCAAGCCGAACTCCTATCATTGATCCTGCCACTGATGGCTGCCATCCAAAGTCATAAACCAAAACAAGTATTACTAAATGAATCATTACTATATAAGCTAACCAACGTAGTGAAAATTGCAATGTTCTTAAACTGTGGATGGGACAAGTAGCTTACCTGATCTAGGATGTATCTAACAGCAACAGTTGCAATTGAGACCCCATGTTTAGTGGCTACCTTCTTTAGTGTTTGAAGCAGAGTTTGGAAGAGACTCCACCCTCCCCAAGCATCAACCATCTTCCACATTTATCACAAAATGATAGAAATGAGATTTATTTTGGTTCATTTTTTCTCTTTCATAAAAGTTCAGAATTTATAGCAAAAAAAAAAAGGTTACAGTTGTACACTGGAGACACTAGTGATGACTTGCACGGCATTTTCTTCTGTGCATCAGAAACAAAAGCTACCTATTGGAACTGTGAAAAACTATAACCTAAAATGATGAAAAAAATAATAGAAATCATAAACAATCACACAATGCAAACACGAAAATTTATCTGATTTAGCAAGATTAATTATGTTCATGTTGAGATGAGATCTACTTCACTATCAATGTGGAATAGGGTTACAGGCTTACAACCGCTCATCCTCACACCACCCACAAATTGATTATAAAGAAAGAACCCTCACTACAAATATATAGTGAAATGCTATATGGGTAATTTACCGAAATACCCAAATGGTCATAAAAATATTTCTTGGGGGCAACCACCCCCAACCCCCAACATGGACCCTAAATCACCGGGACTCCAGTTACGAAGATAATGCGTAAGGTGGCCCGATTCTTTTGGGGCTTAAGGCCTCGAATGCTCAGCCTCTTAACGATTTTTCGGAATCAGTTCACTTATGCAAACGATGGAATACAAGACATCGTACCCCAATAGAACCAATTTGCAATTCATGTCAAACAATATCTACCAATGAATTCAAAGAGGGAAGCAAGGTTTGCAAGGTCTCTATACCCTCTTGTATTTCTGGAGTGAGGGAGTATTTAATGGAGGCCCAGCAAAAGGAATAGATAAGTTGGTATCGAGGAACTTCTCAGACAAGAGACCACCCAACACTGTGCCATACCTGTATTTCAGAGTCTGTTAAAGACTTAGAAAGAATGTAGGAAACATGCTTATGATCTATATATGTACAGAGTCTGTGACAACACAGAGTAAGTATTAGAGAGAGAGAGAGAGAGAGAGAGAGACGTTATGAGTTTAACTCCATAAAGTTCACACAATTCAGACATTCTTTGTTGAGGACGCATGTCAATAATAGAATGTTGCACCTGCATAAAACCCCCAAACCCATCATATTAGGATTGTTGCAAGATGATCAAAATGAAAACAAAGAAAAACAAATAGCTAATGATGGAATTATTTCTAGTTTACCTGATTGCTAACAATAGGAATCCCATTTTCCAGGATTATTTGTAACCTTTCAGTATCAAAGTTTGTCAAAGCCACTGTCTTGATTTTACCTGAACACCTTCCATCAAAATAATCCAATAAAATCAGAGAATGTGGGTCTGAATCCTAATAGTAGAACATCCATAGCAATCAAACTCACCTTCTTCTTTTAGATCAGTAAGGTGTTTTAATGCATCAAGGTAAGCTGGGTTGGAGTAATCCCACCTATTTCAAGTATCCCAATCTATGTATATTAGATGCTTGTCTAAATTCCTAAAAGAGATGAAGGTTTTTCATATGAACCATTGGCAAGTGGGAAAAGAAACACATTGTACCAGTGAAACTGAAGCATGTCCAAGGAAGCAACATCCATTCTTTTCAGTGAAACATTGATGCTGTCCCTAACAAAGCTACTTGTCATCTTAACTGGACTCGGCACCCATTTTGTAAGACTACATCACATAACCCAAGAAGGAGTTCCAGTAGAATCAGCTCCAACTAATTTAAAATTTTAACCTCATAATCCTTACATAACTAGCAAAATTGCATCAAACAACTCACCCTCTAACCTGTTCCAATAACTCTGGTGGTCTCTCTCGACGAACTCTATTGATGAAAATACCATAGAGATCTTCTGCAGGACCATCTACAGATCAAAGGGTGTGGATTAGAACCAAGCATGAATGGGTTATCATTTTGAGTTTAGTTTTATGGGTCTAACAGATATCAGCCATGTCGAAAGTGGTGAGGCCGGCGTCGGCATATCGAAGCATTGCGTCGACGGCATTCTCTCTATCGATTCTGCCCCAACCGCCGCTCGTCTGCCACATCCCATTCACGACCCTGCATATATCCAAGGAATCCTTTCCATACTTCACTATGGTTCGCCGGTCTTCAGTGACTTTCTTGCAACGAAACGAACTCCTAAAGAGTTTCCGAGTTTTGGAACCTGTTCTGGATTTTGTATTGATGTGTTTGAGGTTGAGATCCCCAAGGGATGGTACAGGGACGCTGCCATTTTCGCGGGAGGAGGAGGAGGAGGAGGAGAAGGGTAGTGTTGTCATTTAGTAAGCTCTGATCTTCCTTAATTTCCTTATCTACCCACTTAACCATCAACTGAATGCCAAGTGGTGGAATAAGGGTCGGACAAATGGGGGCGGTGAAATTTGGGATTGGGTTAGGGTAACAGGGTATTTTGAGGTAAGTAACTAGCAGAGTTACAGTAGTTAGCCATGTGGAAGGTAGATCGATTTATTATTGGGTTTGAACAATAATGAAATCTTACATTTATAACTTATAGTGACAAAATTTTTGATGAGAACACTTTAAATTTCTAGCGAAATCATGGTTTATCATTGTAAGGGAAAGATGACTAAATTGAAACCAATGGATAATTAATTACTAAGAGATAACTAATACTGAAATTACAAAATGAACCCTATTATCTAATCATTCAATTAGATCAATGGAAGATTTGTTACAATTTACAAATCAATTTCTTCATTCATAACCTCATATTCATTGATTATAACCATTTTATTTTATTTTTTATAAAACCTACTTATAACCTCATAATCACTTATTATTTGATGGGTTCATTCGGTTTAGTTATTGATTTATTCAATTTGGTCCAATTTTTAGCCAATCTCAACATACCTTAGTTCAAAAGCAATCCAATAAGGATCAGTTTGATCTGATCTGAGTTTTTCTTTTTTGATTTTGATCGGTTTAACCGATTAGGACTAGGTTTTGACACCTCTATGCCACATGCCATTGAGAACTCAGCAGATGTCCGAAGAATCATTTATGCTACTCATCGTTGCTCGTTTGTTTCCATCGTTTTGCGTGCATCAAAACGATTTTGGACCGAGTTTACATGGTTCTGGCCGGCTTTTAGTTCTGGTGTTGGATGAGTTAAAGTTGCCGCCATTGTTGTTTGTGGACCCTCGGCTAAGTGGGAAATCCGCCTTTTGGTAAATAAATTTAGAGCTTTAGTATGCTTTTTGTCTGAAACTAAAAAGTCCAATTCTTAGCTCCATGGTTTCTGTAGATCTTTTTCATTCGCAAACTTTGTCTGTACTCGGCTATCCATGGCGTTGGGGGTATGCATTTGATGTGGAGTGACTTTGCTAAGCTTGATATCCTGTGGAATATTTACTGGTGCTTTTATGTGGATCTGTATCTTCAAGATATCAATAAAAAATGGAATATGACTTTTGTCTATATGAATAGTGTGGAAAACATACGGAAAGTTCAATTTGACTCACTGTTGAATTTGGCTGCCTTTATTCATCTTCCTTGGGTCTTAGCCGGAGATTGGAATATAGAAGATAAAATGGGTGGCAGGCCTGTCACTTCTAATAAGCTACTCACCTTCAACAGCTTTATAAATTTGGCGTGTGCCTCTGAGATTAGAGCTTTGGGCCAACAATTCACTTGTAGTAATAAGGAGTTCGGAGACAGGAAGATTGAGGCTAAGTTGGACAGGTTTTTTGTCCAATATGGAATGGTTTAATCTCTACCCTAATTCAGTTGTTTCTTCGGAAGTGTTAGCCTCCTCTGATCACAAAGCCATAATTCTTCAGACTGAGGTCAGAACTGTCCCAGCCCCTAGACCATTCCGATTCGAAGCTTTCTGGACTTTAGAACTAAGCTTTGAGGAGTTTTTTATCTCTGTTTGGGATTCCATTGGTACCCGCGACTCTTTTTCCTTCATTCTCTGTAACAAACTCAAGAACCTTCAAAGACAACTCAAGAGAAGGAACAAAAATCATATTGGCAATATCTTCCATAAGATGGAACAGATCAAAAGTTCTTTGGACGCTCTTTCCCTTCCACAGTTGTTTGACAACAATTGGTTTCTTCATAAGAAACATCTTTGGGCTCTCCTCCGACGTATGGCCCACCAGGAAGAAGTCCTTCGAAAACAAAAATCCAGACTTGACTGGGCTCAATTGGGAGATCGCAACACCCGCTCCTTTCACCTTTCCACTCTCGAGCGCAGAGCCAAGAACTCCATCAAAACCATCAGTGTCAATGGCCTCTCTATTCAGGGCGATCGCAAGATTGGCCCCGCCATTACGAACTATTACAAGGAGCTGTACACGTCTCAACAACCGGTCTTAGACAATCATTATTTTTTTCCTATCAGAGGTGGAATCACTCCTCAAGACAATCCAGTTTAACTAGGCCTGTCACCGATGCAAAAATCGTCTCCATTTTTCTATGCCATCACATAAGTCTCCTAGTCTGGACGATTATCTAGGGCTTTTCTATCATAATTCGTGGAGCATCATTGGTTTAGAGGTGATCTCGGCTATCAAAAATTTCTTCACTGATGGTGGGTTCAACACTCAGATGAATCATATGTTCAATTCACTTATCCCTAAGGTTGAATATCCCTTTTCCATTGCGGAATTCCGCCCAATCAGACTTTGCAATTTATCAACAATATATTCTCTCATATCATTGTTAATTGGCTACGTGCTTGCACTAGTCTTGCTGTCTAGGTCTACAGATTCTCGGATTAAACTGTGACGGAATACAAGATATCATACACCAACAATCTCTACCTTGGCTTGAATTCTGTGGAGCCTCCTGTAAAGATAATTTGTAAACGTCTTCATCATTGTACTTCATTAGAGGCACAAACCCGCACCTGTTTTGTGCGTTCCTCATCTTCAACAATGAGTAATATTAATCAAGTCCAAACAGGACTCGAACTTCTCTGTAGTAACTGGCTTTGTAAACATATCTGCAGGATTGAGATCTGTATGAATTTTTCTCAAGTGAATATTGCCTTCTGACACAAGCTCCCTGATCTTGTGAAATCTCACATCAATATGCTTTGTCATTGCATGAAACACCTGATTCTTTGCAAGATGTATGACACTCTGACTGTCACAATGTAACACTGACCTCCTTGCTCCAACCCCAACTCACGAACCAGTCCACCAACGACTCCTTCCTTGGCGCCTCAACTGCGCCATGTACTCTCTCAGAGTGGACAATGCAATTGTAGATCAAGCATCGCCTCCATGATATAGGTCCACCACCAATGTAAAAACATACCCTGTAGTAGACCTCCTCTTGTCTAAATCACCAGCATAGTCAGAATTAACATAACCTGCCAATTTTGTAGAGCTTCCCTTGCCACTGAATATAACACCTATATCTTTAGTCTCGCTCAAATATCTGAAGATCCACTTAATTGCATTCCAATGCTCCTTCCCTGGATTACTCATGTATCTGCTAACAACACTGACTGCATGAGACAAATCCAGCCTGCTACAAACCATAGCATACATAGACTCCCAACTGCGCTAGCATAAGGGACTTGAGACATCTGCTCCACCTCCTCATGTGTTGTAGGGCATTCCCTTTCAGATAACTTGAAGTGACCAGCTAACGGAGTGCTAACCGGTTTAGCCTTTTCTATATTGAAACGCTCTAGCACCTTTTCAATATACTTCTTCTGAGTTACCCAAAGTTTATCTGCATTTCTATCTCTAAGGATTTCCATGCCAAGGATCTTCTTAGCGGCACCAAGATCCTTCATCTCAAATTCAACACTCAACAAAGACTTCAAAGAGACTATATCATGTTTGTTCTTTGCAGCAATGAGCATATTATCAACATAAAACATCAATAAAATAATGGAATTATCACTTGACACTTTATAATAAACACAACTATCATACTCACTTCTTGTGTAGCCAATCTTCATCATGTGGGAATCAAAGTGCTTGTACCACTGCCTAGGAGATTGCTTAAGGCCATAAAGCAACCTCTTAAGCAGACAAACATGGTCTTCCTTTTCCTGCACCTTGAAACCTTCAGGCTACTCCATGTAAATCTGTTCCTCTAAGTCACCATGAAGAAATACAGTTTTCACATCAAGTTGTTCAAGCTCTAAATCATACATGGCCACCAAAGCAAGTAGTACCCTGATCGAAGTGTGTTTCACCACCGGAGAAAATATTTCATTGTAGTCTATCCCCTCCTTCTGTGCATAGCCCTTGGCTACAAGTCTGGCCTTATACCTTTCATGCTCATTCTCAGATGCTGCCTCTTTCTTACGAAAGACCCATTTATACCCAATGATTTTTCTTCCCTTGGGTTTTTCCACAATCTCCTAAGTCTTGTTCTTCTGTAGAGATTTCATTTCCTCCATCATAGCTATCATCCATTTATCATGCTGTGCATCACTCAAAGCATCATGGTAGGAAGATGGATCACCTGTACCTACAGTGAGGGCATAGGCAACCATGTCCTCAAACCCGTATCTCGTAGGTGATTTGTGAGTACGCTTCCCTTTACCCTTTACCACAGTATAGGGAACTTCTACTACTTCCTGTTGTCCTGGTAAGTCACTTGATGACTCATTCTCTCTTGTTGTTTCTAGCTCACCTAACTCCACCTGCACAGTAGAACTTTCCTTATTTTCATCAACTGCTTGTGAATTGTAATTTGACTTCACTATATGAGACTCATCAAACACAACGTCTCTGCTAACCACAACTTTCTGTGAACTTGGATCCCACAACTTGAATCCCTTTATACCTTTCTTAAAACCAAGAAAGATACATTGCTTAGACTTTGAGTCTAACTTGGAACGCTGCTCACTCTCAACATGCGCATAGGCTGGACAATCAAATATTTTTAGAATAGAATAATCTACTGGTTTTCCTGTCCATACCTCTTCAGGAATTTTACAATCAATCGCCTTTGATGGAGACCTATTGATGAGGAAACATGCCATGTTCACTGCTTCTGCCTAAAATCTCGTGCTCAACCCTGCATTCAGCTTCATACTCCGAGCTCTTCCTAGAAGTGTTCTGTTCATCCTTTCAGCTACACCATTTGCTGTGGTGTCTTTGGAACCGTGAAGTGACGTGTAATCCCTTCAGCTTTGTACAATTCTAGAAACGACTTGTATGTGTACTCTCCTCCATTATCTGTTCTCAAGTATTTAATTTTCTTTCATGTCTTCCTTTCTACCTCAGCCTTCCATTCCTTAAATTTAGTGAACACCTCACTTTTATGCTTCATGAAGTAGATCCAGACTTTCATTGAGTAATCATCAACAAAGGTCATGAAGTATTCTGCCCCACCTTTAGATTTTGTTGTTGAAGGACCCCATACATCGCTGTGTACATAATCAAGCACCCCTTTACTCTTATGTTTTGCAGTTTTTGAAACTAACCTTGCACTGTTTTCCAAACACACAATACTTACAGAAGTTCAGTTTACAAGTTTTTACTCCCTTCAATATTTTCCTTTTATGAAACTCCATCAATCCTCTTTCTCCCATATGCCCTAACTGCATATGCCATGATAGGTATCATTCAGATCAAATCTGATCAGTAGTCACGATGCTCCACCTATAACTGTACTCCCTATGAGTCTGTATAGGTTTCCTGCTAACTGTCCCTTCATGACAATCATTACACCCTTAATAACTTTGAGAACTCCACCTTCTGCTATGTACTTGCAGTCATTTGAGTCAAGTGCCCCCAAAGATATTAAGTTTTTCCTTAATTCGTACATGTCTCACATCCGCTAAGGTTCTTACTATCCCATCAAACATCTTGATTTTGATAGTGCCTATCCTAATGGTCTTGCATACGGCATCATTCCCCATTAGGATGACCCACCATTATATGGTTGATATGTATCAAACCAATCCTTATGTGGACACATGTGATATGAACATCCGAATCTAAAATCCAAGAATCGAAGCTTGATTCTTACCGATGATATAGAGAGTACATCTCCATCATCTCCATCTCGAACGCACCACGCTTAGCTTCCTCGGATGCCTTATCTACACCTTTTTCTTTAAGTCCGCCTTCCTCTTCAAGCACTCTCTCTTCAGATGACCTTCCTTCTTACAATAGTAACAAGAGACCTTTGTCTTTGCCCCTTTTGATTTCGATCGACTCTTCCCATATCTATTCTGATTTGATCTCCCTCTTTCCTGCTCCTTCTCACCTCCGAAAAAACCTTCTCCTTGAGATTTCGTACTACTGGCGTTCTTCCTTATATCATTGGACATGAGGGCAGCTGTGACTTCATCCATCTCAAGGGTCTCTTTCCCGTACAAGAGAGTCGTTACTAGGTGATCATATGATTCTGGGAGCGACGATAGCAATAGTAACGCCTTGTCTTCATCCTCGATCTTAACCTCCAGGTTTACAAGTTTACTTATGATCTGATTAAACATGTTAAGATGCTCTAATAGATCCGTACCTTCCTCCATCTGTAGAGAATACAATTGCTTCTTCACGAACAACTTGTTCGTTAAGGACTTCGTCATGTAGATGCTTTCAAGTTTCGCCCATAACTGCGGTACAAATTCGATACCCACAACATATTGTAGGGCATCATCAGAAAGATTTAATCGAATAGTACTTACTGCCTTTTCCTCCATCTCTTCCCAATCTTCGTCAGTAATTTTTGCAGGTTTCTTCAACTTTCCCAATAATGTTTTCGCCAAACCTTGTTGTATCAGAAGATCCTTCATCCTTTGACGCCAGAGGGTGAAATTATTCTTCCCATTAAACCTCCCGATGTCATACTTGACATTCGATCCCTTCCCTGCCATCGTGATAGTAAACCCTAGAAAACGAAAACCTAGAGCTCTGATACCAATTTGTAGAAACGCAACCCTAAAACGATGCAGAAGATAATAGAAAAACAAAACAAACAATGCACACAGATTTTACGAGGTTCGGCAAGGTTGCCTACGTCCCCGGTGAGATGAGATCCTGCTTCACTATCAATGGAGAATAGAGTTACAGCGCTCGTCCTCACACCTTTCCGTATTACTTGTCTTACAGAGAAAGAAACCCTCGCTACAAATATATAGCGAAAAAACCCTAATCCGGATTAAACTACAATTGCCCTCAAATAAAAAATTCGAGCGGGGGCTGTGCCCCCCTACACCCTCTGCTATGCAGGGGGCCTCCTGCCCCCCTTGCAACCCCCACGGCCCGCTAACCAGCTAGCGGGACCGTCGTCCTACCTGTTTAGGTGCTGCACTAGTACTCCCTGGATTAAACTGCGACGGAATACAAGACATCATACACCAACAGAGACCACTCAAATGGCTATTCTCCTTAATGGAGCCCCGATTCCCTTCTTTAAACATTCCCGCAGTCTGAGACAAGGCGATCCTCTTTCCTCTTATCTATTCGTTCTCTATGATGAGATTTTGTCTACCAAATTTGTCACTGCATTGGAGGATGGTGTAATTGGAGGAATCCAAATTAATCAGAGTGGAGAATGAATTTTCCACATGGCTTTCCCGGATGATCTCATTTTGTTTGGGAGAGCGTCTATGACGGAGGCTAGAGCTCTCAATTTTATCCTCGATAAAGACTATAAATTTTTGGGTCAAACAATCAACCTTAGCAAGACAAGAGCACAATTCAGCCCCAACGTTGATTCCCCCATCAAAAGATAACTGTGGGAATTTTTTCAGATTACTCCCACCACCGCACTAGACAAGTACCTGGGCATTCTGTTCGTTATTGGTAAACTCTCTAAAGCTCAATGCTCGGTTGATTGATCACGTTTCTAGGAAGCTCTAGCATTGGAAAACACAATTTCTCAGCCCAGCTGGTAAACTGGTCCTCATCCATTCATCTATTTTTGTGATGCCACTCTACATTATGTCTTGCTTCCAAGTCCCTGCATCCATTCACAAAGTTATTGATACCACAAGCAGAGAATTCTTCTGGTCTAACAGGAACAAGTCCTTAGTGCCCAGAGTCTCTTGGAACGTAATCTGTCAACCCAAGAGACTTGGCGGCCTCGATGTCAAGCAAGCGGCGGCAAGAAACAATGCTCTCCTCACCAAAAAGGGTTGGGAGCTTCTCCAACACACTTCTTCCATTTGGTGCCGCTTGATGAAGGACAAATACTTGCCCACTTCATCGTTCTGGCAAGCTCCTTGCCCATTCAATTCCTCGTGGGGCTGGAAATCCATATGCTCAACTAGTGACTTCCTTAAGCAAGGCCTGTTCTTTCAAGTGGGAAATGGAAATTCTATCAACCCATGGAGTAATTTTTGGATCCCTAATCATCCTCCTAACACTGTGCCCTTTTCCTTACACAGAGATGCACCGAAGCGCTTTTCTCAGCTTATAGACTCTGTTTCCAACTCTTGGCTACGTGAGATCATCTTTTATTGGTGGGAACCTGAAATTGCCTTTAGCATTCTCTCTATTCCACTTCCTATTTTTCCTCAACAGGATAAATTCGTTTTGCTAGCCACTGCCAACGGTAAATTTTCTGTCTCTTCTGCCACAGTTGCGCAATCAACGGACCGAGTCAAGTCCAACACCATTATTGGCTCAAAATCTGGTTCTTCCCTACAACTCCCAAGAACCAACACCTCACTTGGAAACTACTCCATAACAAGCTCCCTCTTCAAGACCTCCTCATTCCCCGAGGTTTTCATTTGGATCCTAGATGTTCGCTTTGTCTACAACAACTCCAGAGCTCCAACCACCTTTTTTGGAATACTCGATTATTCAATAGGTTTGGCTGCTTGCCGGTTTTTCACAATTCCTTGAGAATCTCCCTTTCCAAGACAGCATCATCAGCATTCTTAGTAGACCGAATTCTCACAATCGAGATTTCACCCTCATGATAGCCTTTCTTTGCAATATCATTTGGCACATCTGGACTGGATATTGGAATTGGGTGTTTAGGAACGAACGTTTTCTCCCCTCTCACATCCTGCTTCAGGTCATTTTGACTACCAAGGATCTCCTGCTCCCCAACTCCTCTGCGAACAGGAGTCCAAGATGGGTTTTGTGGAGCTCCCTTGCTCCTCCCTTTCTCAAGTTCAATATTGACGACACAAGTCGGGGAAACCAGGGGCCTATCGGCAATTTTGAAGTTTGCAGAGATGTCAATGTGAATTTCGTGTGCGGCTTCAAGTGTGGAATCAGAGGCAATTTTGCTTTGGTCACTGAAGCTTTAGCTATCCGACATGCCTTATCCTTGGCGACCAACCAAAATTTCAGGCATGTGGTTATTGAGGGGACAATCTGTTGTTTATTAATCTTCTCTTAGGAAGACCCTATTCCTGCCCTTGGAGAATCTACTCGATTTTTCAGACTACCTCCAGCTCTTGCACTGCATCAAGGAATCCAATTCTGTGGCTGACGCCTTCGCTTCTGAGGCTGCTAGGTCACATTGCTCTCTTCTTTGTTTCTATTCCCCTCCTCTTAGGGCCCGTTTGGTATCGTTTCTATTCCAGAAAAGCCGTTTCGTGTCAAAAACGAAAATTTCAGTTTCCGTGTCAAAATGCAGTTTTTAAACGAAAAAATGGTGTTACAAAATTTCAGATTTTTATTGGGAACCTTTTTTTTTTTTTTGTAAAATGGAACGAAACTGGGAAGACGGAACTCCAAAATGGAGTTCCATCCAATCTCCTTTTTTCAGTTTTTTTTTTTTTTTCACTTTTTGTTCCAAAAAAACAGAAACTGACCATAAGTGTGCCAAACAGAAGATTCTGTTTTTTCATTCCAATAGAACGAAAAAACTTCAAAAACGTTTTTTTAGAACGATACCAAACGGAGCCTTAGTTCTGGTCTTTTATTGTTCTTTGACTGTATTGGGACATCTTTCGCACATCAATATACTTGTTTTATTACCAATCTTTTGTTTTTTGTTTGTTTTGTTTCTTCGTTTTGTTTCTTATTTTATGTAGGATTTATAGATCGACATAGATATATGCCGTGTCACTAATCTATTGGCACTCAAATTTTTAGGGATGTGTTGTCACAGCATCATCTACCAGCGTAGTAAATTTTATTAGATGAAAACAAAATTTTCTAGTGAGATATATAAACTTTTAAGAAGCTAGTTGAAAATAAGAAGTTGAAATTTCAATTTTAACAATGCTTTTTGCCCATTGAATATGAAAGGGTAGAAACTCATACAAGGTAGGTAAGTGTTATGGTAGAAATGCTATCCCAAATTTGACATATGGCTAAGTGATAAGGTGAACAACTCATCTATTTATCAATTAATCAAAATTAGCTCATCATTGCTTAAAATGATGGACTATTATAATAAAATCTATAGGATTAATCTGTGAAAACTCCTATATTTTTGGGTGAACAATCAATATATTCAATGAAAAGTAAGAGAGTACGACAAACCCCTCAAGGAGGGGAGAAAAAAAGAGCAATGAGAATACCAAACAACCCACTCACAAACTGCCAAACCCCAAGGGTGAGGGGGGAAGGTACATTCAAAAGGGTCAGAGACAACCCTCAAGATTGAGCAATCAGGCTGTTCTTAGGGAAATTACAAACAACACCCACAGGGTTAGCCACCTTGCTTCTAACCTCAAAATGGATTGATTCTCAAATTTGCAAATTAGATCTCGACTTTTTAGCCCATTTTCTCAAGTTCCTTCCTTCCACACATGGTAAATAGTTGCACAAAATACCAATTTATCTTTGAAGTTTTTCTTCACCCAATTGTGTTCCCTCATAAGAGGAAGAATAAATCTTGAGGAAGGCCAACACTTGCAAAGCACCTCTTCCCAAATGGCTTAGGAAGATGGACACACGAAGGTAGATCACAATGCACAAATAGGGGTGAGGTGGGGGGCAAGGAGATATGCAACTTATGAAGAAGAGTCTCAGTTGTAAGGCCGCGAGACAAAGCACACAAAGTAATGAAGTTGTGATTGGGGAGGTTATTGAAGAAGCAAAATATCTCAAACCAGGGAACCCAGAACCTTAAGATAGAGTTAAATCCCAAGTTGACAAGGAGATCAGAATAAACCCGAGGAGAAAGTAGACCACATCACTGTATCACTCACTCTACGTATTCTGCTAATTGTCAGATTGTTGGGCTGCCCAAGCCTCTCTCAAAAGGAAGAAGGGAGGGTCCAAGATGCCAGACACCATCGAGGATGATAGAGGAGAGGGGAGCCATCCGGTCAGTCCCAAAATCATATATAATCTCATCACCATAATAATTCAAAAACACTCCATGAGGGTGCCAATGGTCTAGCCAGAGGAGGGTGCTCGCACCATCATTGATACGAGAACATAGTTACCCTTCAACAAAATGTCTATGCTTCAGAATGTTCCTATAAGGCCAACAGGAATCCAAGGCACATTGAACCGTTCAAATTGAATTCTTTTTGGGGTAGTGGGATTGGATCCACTAGCTCTACCCAAATAATCGAGCTCCTAGGTGCATTCATCGACACAAGGTTCAAACACCCTATTAAGTTAACCTCTTTAATCCTTCTAAAACCAAGACCTCCCTCCTCTTATTTAGGTTTACGCATTGAATTCCAAATGTTAGTATAGAATAATTTATTGTTGTCACTTCCTTATTTCCATAAAAGAGCTCATAAAAAAATCTGTTCTTATCAACTGTGTCCTTAACTCTGTACGGGTATGTTTAATGGCCTCCACATCCTTTGCAGCTGCTGCAACATTGCAGTGAGCATCCAGTGGTTGCAAACCCCTTGGAGTGTATGCCTAGATGCTTATTGCAATGTTGTAGTGGCTGCAGAGGATGTGGACTCTATTAAATGTCTATTTCCATTTACCCATGTCGTATGTTCTAAGCTTGATTTGTTGAATGCTTCATTTTTTGTTAGACTGTAGTTATGGTGGACAATAAGTAACCTACACAGTCAAAATTAGTGGGTAGGTGCCTATATCTACACTACAAGAAAATCAATTTTCGGCTACGCTTTTGGGTGACGGTATTTACATTTCCGTCACCAAATATAATATAATGTGATCGTAATATTTAAATGTTGCCCTAAATTTATATAATGTGATGGTAAAAAACTAACAATCGCCATTTATAAATATTGGGTGATGGTATTTATTTTTCCGTCTCCAAATATAATATACTGCCATAGAAAAAAATAAATGTCTCCATAAAATTATTTTGGGTGATTGTTGAATTTATACCATCACCATATATTATTTATAGAGACGGTAATATTTAAATGTCACCTAAATTTATATAATGTGACGGTAAAAAATTGTCCGTAGCCATTTATAAATATTGGGTGATGGTATTTATTTTTCCGTCTCCAAATATAATGTAATTCCAAGGACAAAAATAAGTGTCGCCATAAAATTATTTTGGATGACGGTTGAACTTATACCATCACCATATATTATTTATAGAGACAGTAGAAAACTAACCGTCATTATTTATTAGTTTAAGACACGGCATAAATAAAATCGTCACCAAATATTGTTTTTGGAGACAGTGAATATATCTGTCACCCTTTATAAATTTACTATGACAAAAATTGCCGTCATGGAATATTTGATTATCAAATTCACTTAGGCTCCGTTTGTTTCGGCATAAAATTTTACCCAAAAATTTTGCTTACATGTTGCCAAATTTTCCAATGTTTGTTTTAAGGAGGTAAAATATGTTGTAAAATTTTTCAATGTTTGTTTGACATTTATTTTTCATAGGAAAATCATTTAAAATAATTACCAAATTCCCTGCATCCACCTTTGCAGCTGTTTTTCAGTTTTCCCTTTACTGTGTTGTGAGAATTGGCTCATTAATTTTTTTTTTAAATTCCATTAATCTTTAATCTAATATTTTTGTTGCATTGGTTGAATCCAAAGTCCTAATGGTGGTCCAACTTCTTATTTGTAAAATTGAGAACACATGAAAGAAATCGGAAAGGAAAACGAAGACAGAGAGTGTAGACACCTAATTTTGTCACCCCCGACGATGATGACACAAGAAGAATTACATGTTGGACATTTTAGACTTGGAGAATTTTCGAGCTTAGAGTAGAAAATGACCATTTTTTTCCTATAAACTTTCAAGAGAAAATGTTTTCAAAAATTAGAATTTGATGTTGTGGATTATTGTTGTTTGTCCCCTCAAGTCAGACATTACACTTTGATGCGAGAACAATGCGAATCAATACCCGATTCTCTCTTTCATTATATGATCTGGGTCCCTACTTTATGTATATTTTTGTAAAGGTTCTCGGTCGAGACCACAATCGTGTCTCACATCATTGGATAGTGCTCGATCTTCTTCTTCTTCTTCTTCTTCTTCTTCTTCTTCTTCTTCTCATCTTCTCCTCTCTTCATTCCTTCTAACGAACTGGCAACCAAACAACTCTTCTCCTTCTCTCCTTCTTCTTTTCATTTTGATCCTTGCCGTATCCACGAACGCAACCACCTATTCACCTCCTTTTCTTCTTCTTCTCATCTTCTCCTCCTTTTTTCCTCCTAACCGAACCTACAACTCACCTCTTTCCTTCATTTCTCTCTTCTATGCTCAATCTCCTTCCCTTTGAAAAATCCATCTTCAGCCATCGTTCTTCTTCTTCCTATTTTATTTTCTTGTTTTTTTGTTATTTCTTTAATTTGCTGATTAAATACTCCATATTTGTAATACCCACAACTTTTATTTCATTTATGTTTTCTATGTGGAATCTTCCTCCTTTTGTTCTTTATTTTTCTTTTATCCATTTTTGGTTTGATTTTCAATTTATTTCTCTTAATAACGTATGAGACATAGTCTAGGTTTGATGTTAGCAAGGGCAGGGCTGGCCCCTCAAACCGCTCTGCATTAGAGTAGCTTTCTGGTTTCGGGTTGATAAAAATTAACCCGTTTCGGTCCATTTCATTTTATCTCAAATAGTGTGTCCCTTTAGAATTAATTGTGTATTTAATTTAGATTCAGATATCTTGCCATATTGATAATCATTAGATTTAGATAGGTTAGTCAATGTCATGTTTGCCATGCTTCGTGTTTATTAACATGTTTTTGATACTTAATGATTCTTTCTTTTGTTTAAATCAATTCATTTTTCTCATGCATGTAGGTTAGCTAGTATTCATATCTTGTCCACTTCTCACTCATATCACCACGTGGGACATTTACAACCATTGTATATTTAATATAATAGTTAGATTCCATTTACTTAAATTGAGGTAGTTAATTAAATAATTATTTTAATTAATTAAATAAAGTCTTAACTCATTAGATTAATTAAGGTTCATAATGCATTTAATTGACTCTTAAAATTCGATTTTAATTGTTTAAATTTTTAGATTGATTAGGTTTTCCAAAACTTTCATCTGGAATAGTTAGATTTGGGTAGCTTTCACCATTCAATTCAAGCTTTTGTCTTTCTTTAAAAAATCTTTTCACCTCTTAGATTAATAGATTAATTAGGATTGCAATAATTCATTTCACAAATTATTAGGAATTATGATTAATCATTTTAATTAATTCAATTTAGGATTTCATAAATTCATTAATCAATCATCTAGGTTAGGCTCAATTAATCGAGTTAGTTCAATTTAGGGTTTCATCAATTGCTCTACTAATCCTAGGTCTAGGCTTATTTAATTAGCTTAATCTAAGACTCATAATACATTAATTAAATCATTTAGGATTTTTTATTTTTAATTAGTGCAATCATTTCATTATTTGCATCATAACCTAGCTAGCATAATTTAGACACATGGTGTAGGGTTTTCACATGTCATACTTAGATACCTAGTTTATGGTTTTCAATGACCTAGATTTAGGACTAGTTAGTAGGGTACAAACAAACTTTGATCAAACAAAAGGAGACCGGCCTTAGGGTCGGGCAGACTGGGTGCCTAACACCTTCCCAGTCTGTTACTTGACACTTGTCCAAAATCTTGGTGTAAACCAGCCTTATCCATTAGAGTCATTAGTCTCTCTCCCTTGATTGGGGGAGACATTTATGGGTCCTAGACCTTTTCTAGGTGGCGACTCCCTTTTACCCATAACGTGTATCCCCCCTTGGCATCTGATGACCAGGGGATACTATCTTATCTCATTAGGGTCGAACCCTAGCATGTGTGTACACGTGCTACGCGTCATATCGCGATCCCGACGGAGGTCCATGATACCTACAGTGGCGACTCCACTGGGGATGTCAGACTCTTGATTGACTATTGTTTGTATAGCTTTGTTTGTACCTTATGGTATGTATATTGACATGTTATTTTTCACTTTTCATCACTTGCATACACTTCTTGCATTGAGCATAGCATGCCTTACCTTTATTCACCCCCGTGGTGTAGCTGCCAGGGTCCCTCATATATGTTTGGGCCACCCCAGTTACATCACACCCCTTGATACCGTGCCATTTAGGTCTGGAATACGGAACTTATCGGTGAGGGTGTTACCTTGCATGCTTGAGGGAGATCACACACATTTAGGTGTGCCCAAAGAGACGCTATTGGTTAACACTCTGAGATCGATTTGCTAGAGCTATTCCCCTATTGGTATATCAAAGGGACCATGTGCCTCTGATTCATTCCGTGTTTACGGGTGATAGGTATATCGGTCTTGTCAAGGTAGTCTTGCCGGTCCTAAACCTAGCCAACATGCATTATATACCTGGACATAGAACCAATGACTAGGATCAACACAACTAATGTAATATTGTTTGCGGTTCATGTTGGAACCCCTTGTAGTCATTTTTTACCCGTCTCAATCTACCATCCTCCAATGGAAGGATTGGATTTATCATTAACATTAAAGGTGCTAGTGTTTATAACTACACCAGTTGTTGATTCTTACAACTACACCGTATGATTGGTACCGTGGCTATATGCTAACACCACCAGTCCGATGTCGTATAGGTCTTAACCTGGTAAAGGCTTCACACATGCTATCTCGATGTTAATGGTGGACCCAAATTCATCAACCACGGTTTTTGGTGATTAATTTAGTGTAGAGTCGCCTACATAAGTGTTCTTACAGGAACCACCTTCGCTTGATCCATCACTTGAGCGTCTCTTCAACTTAGGCACATTTCTTTAAGTATGTCGCTAAGTTGATGCCACTCTCATTTGAGCTAACTCTTGTTTGGTCTGGTCGTCCTTGTTTGCGTATGCTTGGCTAGTCTTGTGTTCAAGTAGGAGAGTGTTGTGTATTGTCATGTCATCATCTATATTTGTCCTTTTTCGGTACCAGTCAATGCTGCCAACATCTTACCCCAATCAGCCTTTCTCGTTCATCCCACTTAGTTGGGATTGTCCTAACAATCTCTCGGGACCATCATTCAGTGGTTCTCAATGGTAGGCATTCCTCCATAACCACCTTTGGCAGACATTTCTCCACAACCACCTTTGGATAACATGGATGCTCGAATGGCAGCTAGAGAAATGATGGCCAATCTCACTGTTTGAGATTTTAAATGTAACCGTAAGCGTGCGGATCAGTGTAGCTATGGGTCGAACTCAGGGAGAGCAGCCACTTTATTTTTTAAATGATTCAGATATCTTGCCATATTGATAATCATTAGATTTAGATAGGTTAGTCAATGTCATGTTTTCCATGCTTCGTGTTTATTAACATGTTTTTGATACTTGATGATTCTTTCTTTTGTTTAAATCAATTCATTTTTCTCATGCATGTAGGTTAGCTAGTATTCATATCTTGTCCACTTCTCACTCATATCACCACGTGGGACATTTACAACCATTGTATATTTAATATAATAGTTAGATTCCATTTACTTAAATTGAGGTAGTTAATTAAATAATTATTTTAATTAATTAAATAAAGTCTTAACTCATTAGATTAATTAAGGTTCATAATGCATTTAATTGACTCTTAAAATTCGATTTTAATTGTTTAAATTTTTAGATTGATTAGGTTTTCCAAAACTTTCATCTGGAATAGTTAGATTTGGGTAGCTTTCACCATTCAATTCAAGCTTTTGTCTTTCTTTAAAAAATCTTTTCACCTCTTAGATTAATAGATTAATTAGGATTGCAATAATTCATTTCACAAATTATTAGGGATTATGATTAATCATTTTAATTAATTCAATTTAGGATTTCATAAATTCATTAATCAATCATCTAGGTTAGGCTCAATTAATCGAGTTAGTTCAATTTAGGGTTTCATCAATTGCTCTACTAATCCTAGGTCTAGGCTTATTTAATTAGCTTAATCTAAGACTCATAATACATTAATTAAATCATTTAGGCTTTTTTATTTTTAATTAGTGCAATCATTTCATTATTTGCATCATAACCTAGCTAGCATAATTTAGACACATGGTGTAGGGTTTTCACATGTCATACTTAGATACCTAGTTTATGGTTTTCAATGACCTAGATTTAGGACTAGTTAGTAGGGTACAAACAAACTTTGATCAAACAAAAGGAGACCGGCCTTAGGGTCAGGCGCTGGTGCCTAACACCTTCCCGATCATTACTTGACACTTGTCCAAAATCTTGGTGTAAACCAGCCTTATCCATTAGAGTCATTAGTCTCTCTCCCTTGATTGGGGGAGACATTTATGGGTCCTAGACCCTTTCTAGGTGGCGACTCCCTTTTACCCATAACGTGTATCCCCCCTTGGCATCTGATGACCAGGGGATACTATCTTATCTCATTAGGGTCGAACCCTAGCATGTGTGTACACGTGCTACGCGTCATATCGCAATCCCGACGGAGGTCCATGATACCTACAGTGGCGACTCCACTGGGGATGTCAGACTCTTGATTGACTATTGTTTGTATAGCTTTGTTTGTACCTTATGGTATGTATATTGACATGTTATTTTTCACTTTTCATCACTTGCATACACTTCTTGCATTGAGCATAGCATGCCTTACCTTTATTCACCCCCGTGGTGTAGCTGCCAGGGTCCCTCATATATGTTTGGGCCACCCCAGTTACATCACACCCCTTGATACCGTGCCATTTAGGTCTGGAATACGGAACTTATCGGTGAGGGTGTTACCTTGCGTGCTTGAGGGAGATCACACATTTAGGTGTGCCCAAAGAGCGCTATTGGTTAACACTGAGATCGATTTGCTAGAGCTATTCCCTATTGGTATATCAAAGGGACCATGTGCCTCTGATTCATTCCGTGTTTACGGGTGATAGGTATATCGGTCTTGTCAAGGTAGTCTTGCCGGTCCTAAACCTAGCCAACATGCATTATATACCTGGACATAGAACCAATGACTAGGATCAACACAACTAATGTAATATTGTTTGCGGTTCATGTTGGAACCCCTTGTAGTCATTTTTACCCGTCTCAATCTACCATCCTCCAATGGAAGGATTGGATTTATCATTAACATTAAAGGTGCTAGTGTTTATAACTACACAGTTGTTGATTCTTACAACTACACCGTATGATTGGTACCGTGGCTATATGCTAACACCACCAGGTCCGATGTCGATAGGTCTTAACACGGTAAGGTTTCACACATGCTATCTCGATGTTAACGGTGGACCCAAATTCATCAACCACGGTTTTGGTGATTAATTTAGTGTGAGATGCCTACATAAGTGTTCTTCAGAACCACCTTCGCTTGATCCATCACTTGAGCGTCTCTTCAACTTAGGCACATTTCTTTAAGTATGTCGCTAAGTTGATGCCACTCTCATTGAGCTAACTCTTGTTTGGTCGGTCGTCCTTGTTTGCGTATGCTTGGCTAGTCTTGTGTTCAAGTAGGAGAGTGTTGTGTATTGTCATGTCATCATCTATATTTGTCCTTTTTCGGTACCAGTCAATGCTGCCAACATCTTACCCCAATCAGCCTTTCTCGTTCATCCCACTTCGTTGGGATTGTCCTAACAATCTCTCGGGACCATCATTCAGTGGTTCTCAATGGTAGGCATTCCTCCATAACCACCTTTGGCAGACATTTCTCCACAACCACCTTTGGATAACATGGATGCTCGAATGGCCAGGCTAGAGGAAATGATGGCCAATCTCACTGTTTGAGATTTTAAATGTAACCGTAAGCGTGCGGATCAGTGTAGCTATGGGTCGAACTCAGGGAGAGCAGCCACTTTATTTTTTTTCTTTTAATAATGCGAAAGTGAACCTATTAATGGTTGTGATCTAATTCTAACTACCTTCCTAAACATATGTATCTAAAATAACGCCCTAACCATTCGTCACCTAAGAATTTAAAGACACAAGCCACGTAATTAAAATTAAATAAATAAATAAATAAAAATAAACAACCCACGCAATTAAAAATAAAAAAATAAAGGAAAAAATACTGAAATAAAATAAAGTAAAGAAAGGGAGAAAGCTAGAGAGAGACTCACAAGTAGGTTTCTCTACTTGGCCGAGGATGCATCATAATATGAGCTTCCCTACTTGACGAGAGTCACTCTTACAAGGGTTACTCTACTTGGCTTTAGGAAAGGGAGAAAATTAAAATAAAAGCAATAAATTGATGGTTCTATGGCTAGGAGGGCAAACCAACATACACTAGCCATGAACCTTGGGAAAGAGATAGCAATAATGTAACGACTGAAATTAAAATCCTAAATTAAGAAAGAAAGGGTAGTCAGAAGAGGGAATGAGAGGGGGGAGAGAAGACTATTGAGGGAGCCTACTTACTTGAACTTCAATGCTTGAACTTGAAAGATTGGGTGATTTGAGATACTACCAGTACTAAAAACCAGATCTGGAATAAACCAAATCTGAAATTTCTAGAACTAGAGAAAACAAATCTTAAAAAAAAAAAACTGAACTTGAAAAAAAAAAGATGCTCCACGGCTCGTGATCTTGTCACCTAGATCTAAGCCTAGAACTATAACTTTAAAAATTACAACTCAATTGCATAGATCATAAACATAAAAGGCTGAATAAGAATAAAAGAGTACTTGCATTAATTGACATTAAAAACTATTACAAAAGTGATTAAAACAAAAATAAAGAAGAACTAAAACTAAAGAGAGTGAGAGAGGGAGAGAAAGAAGAAAATTAAGCATAAATTAGAAAGTAAACTAAGGAGAATAATAACTAGGAGGGGGGAGGAAGGGGCTTTTATAGGGTTTTTTTCTTACCTCCTTCCTTCTACAAGTCTTCTTTAAGAAAAGAAAGAAAATAAAATAAAATAAAATCTTGGTAAAAATCCTCATTCTCTAAGATATTGTGTGAGGAAAGAGAGAATCCGTTTCCAAAATTAATAAATTCTATTCCTTCCTTGCAATATTAACTAATATCTTACAATCTTGATTAAATCAGAAAGGAATCTTTGCATAGCATCTTCAAGATCTTGTGAGGTGGCAAGGAGAGAGAATAATCTTCAGGATTTTATAGGAGAGAGGATGTGGTACCAATGAGTGGGTCCCACCTTTGGATTGGTTCTTGATTCACTTTAAGCACTTTCTCTTGTAGACTTGAAAATTGAAAAATAAACAAGAAAAATAAAAGTAGTACTATCCAAAGTGGGGCAAAATGTACACTTATATCCCTAAGATTTCACATATTATTGTGCTCATCACTCACGGAGGTGGTACGCACACATACGGTCGCACCAAGGGAAGAGGTTCCAAATCAACGGAGTCGCCCTCAAACTTCTAGGTTTGTTCCCCAACCTCCCTACCCGGCCGAGGATGAGTATGACTTCTATGTCAATGCTCCTGCCGCCAGGGCAGTTGAGGATCAAGAGAAAAAGGAATTGAAGGATCAGGTCAACCGTTCGGAGCACATTATAAGGAATATGAAAGGGACAGGAGACTAAATTTTTGATACTGAGGGGCTATGCTTTTTTCCCCAAGCAATCTTGCCAGAAAGGTTCAAGTGGACATGTGACAAGTTCGATGGCTGGGGATCCCCGTACCCACTTGAAGTCTTTCATTGGACGATTGAGGATAACGAGGTTCACGATGAAATGTTGGATCAAGCTTTTCAATTCTCTCTAACCGGTGCGGCTCACCATTGGCTTATGTCTTTAGACAAGGCATCCTCTCGCACTTGGGAGGACATTATGGGAGCTTTCACCAAACAGTATGGCTACAATAATGAAGTGGAATTAACAAGAAGAGAATTGAAAACGACAAGGAAAATGCCAAATGGAGGGTTCACCGAGTATTTGAGGCGTTTTCGTGACAAAGCATCCATGATGAGGGATCGACCAAGTGAGCGAGATCAGATTGCTATGATCATGAGGTCGGTGTGTGGTCCCTACAAGGATGTGTTGTTTGGCCAGGAAATATTGACATTTGATGGACTCATAATGGCAGCCCAGCAGGTCGAAGATGCCCTCGCCCAAGAAGAGCTCCCCAAGTACAGCAAACTTGCTAAGGAGGCTAGTGGCAACAGAAAACCTCCTACCCAATAGAGGAATTCGGGGTCTAATGCCACGATGGCGATTCTTCCCACAACGCCAGCCTTGCCTACTCCAGCAACACCATTTGTGATTGAGCAAGAAGCAACCCTAGCTCCCCGTCGTCCTCGAAGGTAGTTCATTAACTTGGGGACTTCTTTGAGTTCAGTTTTGAATCGTTTGCTTCAGGCCGGTCTTATAGTCAAGCCAGATCCTAGACCCTTACCTGAGCGGAAACCCGATTGGTTCAATCCAAACCTATTTTGTGACTACCATTCTCGGAAGGTCATGCAGATAGATGTTACAAGTTGCAGGAGGCAATCCAAGATCTGCTTGATGCAAAGAAGTTTGAAATCCGGGTCAAACGACCCAATGTTGCCATAAATCCCCTTCCTCAGCATCAAACAGTTAACGCCTTGCAGGAAGATTTAGGAAATTATGACCTGACTTCCCTTATCATTTTTCTATCAGTAAAGAGTAGCCAAGCAGAGGAGACCAACGTTGGAGATCTTAGTGGATTTACTTTCCCCCTTCTGGCTGATGTTGTCACTTCTAGTTTAAAAGAGCCTGTAGAGTCAGAGTTGAAGGAAGATGAGATCAATGGCCTATATGATGAATCTAATTTTGAGACTTACACACCAAATCTTGGTTTGGAGCTAAATGCAATCAAACTTGAAGCCAATGAGGATTATGATATCATTATCCCTGGGGAAGGGTAGCAGGCAAAGCAAAGGTTTTCAGAGTTTGACGACGAGGTAGAGCTCTACATTCCGGGTGAGATAATAGAAGAAACTCGAAGTGGGAAGAACTACAAGGCAGTAGGACTCACAGAACCACCAACAAGGCCAAAAGATTAGGGACTGAACAATAAGTTGATTGAACCGGAGAATCAAGTATTGAGACAGTTGCAGAAGACCCAAGCAAATATATCTATTTGGGGCTTGATCATGGCCTCTCCTACCCACAGGGAAGCAGTGTTGAAATCTCTGGCAAGCATCCAAGTTCTAATTGGGACTGATCCGGCACAACTAGCTAGCCTAGTAGGAGCCGCGTATGCAGTGAACTCATTGATGTTTGCAAATGCTGATCTCCCTCTTGAAGGTTCGAACCACACAAGGGCTTTACACATAACCATTGATTGTAGAGGATGTCGAATTCCCCAAGTATTGGTAGACAATGGGTCGACGTTGAATGTTTTCCCTCTCAGGACCTTTAAACATTTGGGATTTGATGAAGCCGAGATGAAGCCATCTAGTCAATGTGTTCGAGCTTATGACAACACCAGGAGGAGCGTGTTGAGAATTTTCACTGTGGTGATAGTAGTTGGACCGGAAAAATTTGAGGTAGACTTCCAAGTTATCGATATTCTTGCGTCTTTCAATATGATTTTAGGCCATCCATGGTTGCATAAGACTTGGGCAGTTTCCTCTTCCCTTCACCAAAAGATAAAATTTGTGTTCAAAGGGCAGGTGATCACTATCTTGGCAGATCCTGACTTGGTTAGCATGATGGCATCCATTGATGTAGGGGAAAATAACAATGGTGAGACATCTAAAGTTCGTTTGGGAGGTTTTGAGTTGGGCAGTATCAATGCAACTTTGGGGCCTAGTTCATCGGGAGAGAGATTTGCTTTGATAGAGTTTAACATCACCAACCCCGGAGTAACCGACATGCTTCTTAAAATGAAGTATTTTCCAAGCATGGGCCTAGGGGTGCGACAACAGGGTGACCCAGATATTTTATCTCTGAATGTGAACACACAATGCTTTGGCCTTGGTTATGTTATGAAAGAGGAGGACCAACAAAAGATAGCAGCCAAGAAGCAAAAATATGACAAAAATTTCAAGAGATATGAAGGTTTGAAATACAAGAATGAGGGGAAGAATTTGATCCATATGCTTAGCAATGGGGAAAGTTCTGAAGGAAAGGCAACAGAGACAGGTTATCAGCAGAACAAGACCGTCAAGGCTGGGCTAGTCAAGGTTTCGAAGTGGAACAACATGGAAGATGGATCTAAGACCGTTAATGTGACTCCCTATTTCAAAACTCTGAATGGTTATTTCATCCAAGAAGGGTAGGATTTCTTCTATTGTGGATTCCCAGAACCATGGTTAGATGTGTTTCGGGAGAGGCTACAGGGCTTTGAGATCTTCTTTGATTCTTGTGATTGATTGGGCGAGTTAGAACATTACTCCTTGAAGCGGTTTGAAGCAGGTCCATGAGGGACACACGAGGAAGGCCTAGATGTTAGCGGTCTCTTGATGAGGAGGTTATGATGATTGGTGGGACCAATGAATCTGAGACACCTTCACCCCACTTGTTGATTCATCGTGCTGAGGGTGTCATTCCTAACTGGAGCTGTTTGGACTAGTTTGTTTACCCTGAGGAGCTGAAATTTGTACCTAAAGCGTCGGCCATGTCTGGGCCTAAGTCCTTTAAGTTTGTAAGCAGTCCACTAGTTGTTTCTCCTTCTGTTTCTCTTCATGTCGAAGAAGGTATTTCCACTTATGCAGTGTCGGTTCCGGTCGGAGCTAAGTCTGATGTAATTGTCCCAGATATTAATGAAATGAATTCTTCCGAGTATATTGCTTCTTCCTCTTCCCTATCCCCTCCATCTCCTGATGATGAATGTTGTGATGACCCATCGCTTGAATTTCTCAAATCATTAAAAGCTTTAAAGGAAAAAAAGGCCAAACCTATCTGTGAGAATTTCAAGCTGATAAATTTAGGGTTAGAACATGATCCCCGAGAGGTTAGACTTGGCATGTCCCTTGATGAGCAAGAGACAACCCAATTAATCGAGCTATTAAAAGAATTTGAGGAGGTGTTTGCTTGGTTATACACCGATATGCCCGGTATTGATGACAACATAGTTCAACATGATCTCCCTCTTTTCTCTGATGCAAAGCCGTTCCAACAAAAGGTTCGACGCATGCGTCCGGATTGGGCTTTGATGGTAAAAGAGGAGATTGCCAAGCAACTCAGTGTAGGGTTCATTAAGGTGACGAGGTATACTGAATGGTTGGCAAATGTCGTAATTGTACCAAAGAAGGATGGTTGGATCAGGGTATGTGTGGATTATAGGGACATTAATAGGGCAAGCCCCAAAGATAATTTTCCCTGACTCCACATCGATCTTTTAGTGGATAATACTGTGGGGCATGCACTTCTATCATTCATGGATGGGTTTTCTGATTACAATCAGATCCAAATGAATCCCAAAGATAAAGACAAGACTTCTTTCACTACACATTGGGGCACTTATTGATACAAGGTGATGCCTTTTGGTTTGAAGAATGCCGGTGCTACCTACCAAAGGGCCGCCACCACTATCTTGCATGATTTGATACACAAAAAAGTGGAGGTGTATGTAGATGACATGATTGTCAAGTCAATTAATCGAGAAGGGCACTTTAAGGGGGTGTTTGGTTCGGTAAATCTTTGGAATGACATTCTTTAGAATGATAATTCTTAATTTTTGGAGCTGTTTGGTTCCACTAGATTGACCCTCATAAGTGAGCACCCTACTTCCCATGAATGACCATATTACAAAGGATGTGTTCCAAATCTGAGTTTACCTCAACACTTAAACTCAGATTTGAGTAACCTTTTTACCACTTAATATAAAAGGAGAAAGCGGAAAGAAGTTCTCTACGGAAGCCAATATCTCAACCCGCGAGAAATATGTACTAGCCTCAAGGTAGGGGTGTCAATTTCTAAATCGAATCGGTAAAATCGACCGGACCAAATCAATAACAACACGGATCAAACCGAATCGAAGCCTTATTGGTTTGGTTCGGTTTGGAGTATTACAACCCCAAAACCAAACCGAACCGCACCGAAAATCGGATGAACCCGAAACCAAACCAAAATCGGCTCAAAACCCGGATCGAAACTGAAACCAAATCGGTAAGAAACCGAAACACTCCAAAATTCATTAAAAAATCAAAATTTGCATAGTTTTGTATACATTTGTATGGAAAGTCGAATCCAAACTGGACCAAAAACCAAAACCAACCCGGTTACAAATCGATTTAAGAAACCGAAGACAAACTGAAACCAAACCGCACTGAAACCAAAACCAAACCAAAACTGGAATTTCCTTTTTGGTTTGGTTTCGGTTTCAGCTTTCCCACATCGAAATCGACTCAACCCTAATCAAAACCGAGCTGGACCGACCGATTGACACCCCTACCTCAAGGCAACGAAACAATTTTTCAGTAAGAAACATAATTCAGAAGAATGCCTATCAAAAGATTGACATTCATATCCGATATATACACCATTTGATTTACCAAACCAAACACCCCCTAAGGCTTTGAGGGTTTTTTTGAGAGGATCAAGGAGTTCAAACTGAGACTGAACCCACAAAACTGTGTATTTGGGGTGACAGGTGGTATGCTTTTGGGGTTCATGGTAAGTGAGAGAGGGATTGAGATTGACCCATCCAAAATCAAAGCGATAACAGAAATGTCACCTCCTCAAACGGAGAAGGAAATTCGAGGGTTTTTAGGAAGGATCCAATACATTAGTCGGTTCATTTCTCAACTGACAGCCATATGTGAACCGATCTTCAAATTGTTAAAAAAGGATCAACCTAAGAGGTGGAATCCTCAATTCCAATTGGATTTTGATCGCATCAAGAGCTACTTGGTAAACCCACCAATCCTTATTCCCCCTACTCCAAGAAGGCCATTGTTGTTGTATCTCTCTGTATTAGAAACCTCCATGGGATCGATGGTGGCTCAACATGGTCCAGATGGGCATACAGAGCAAGCAATTTATTACCTTAGTAAGAAGTTCACAGACTATGAGACAAGGTACACAACCCTGGAGAAGACTTGTGCAACTTTGGTTTGGGCAACAAGGAGGTTGAGACATTACATGTTGACCTATTCAGTCTTTTTGGTATCCAGAATGGATCCCATCAAGTATCTTTTTGAGAAACCCGTGTTGACGGGCAGATTAGCACGTTGGTTATTGCTCTTAGTGGAGTTCGACCTTGTGTATGTCACCCAGAAGTCCATCAAGGGTAGTGGCATCGCTGAACACCTATCTGCACATCCAGTTGTTGATACAAGGCCTTTGAATGACATATTTCCAAATGAAGATGTAGTTTTTGTTGAGGTTGAAAATGAGGTTGGCATTTGGCAAATGTTCTTTGATGGAGCTGCCAATCACAAAGGTTACGGAGCCGGAGTTCTACTTATAACTCCTGAAGGGTTGAACATGCCCATGGCATATAGGTTGGACTTTGAGTGCACCAACAACATGGCCGAGTATGAAGCTTGCCTCATGGGATTGAAAGCAGCCATCTCTATTGGGGTCAAAAGATTGGAAGTATACGGAGATTCGTCGATTGTCATATGCCAAGTCCAAGGTAACTGGAAATCAAAGGAGGAAAAGTTAAAACCATACCAAGGGTGTGTAGATTCTCTAATGAAGCAGTTCACAGAAATTAGTTTTGACTATTTCCAGAGGGACAATAACAGGTTTGCCGATGCTTTGGCTACTCTTGCATCGATGATTGATTTTGGTCCGGGTGAGCAAATACAACCATTCATTATAGATCGGAGAGATCATCCTTCACATCAAAGCTTCATCAATGCCCTAATAGTAGATGGTAGGCCTTGGTTTGCCCATATTATGGATTTTATCAGAGAGGGGAAGTACTCTGCAGATGCTACCCAAGGAGATAAAAGGTTCTTGAGGCGTTATGCCACCCAATTCATATTACACGAAGATATTTTATACAAGCGATCTTTTGATGGTGTACAACTAGTGTGCGTCGATGAAGATCAAGCACAGACAATCTTGGAGCAAGTACATCAGGAAATCTGTGGCCCTCACATGAATGCCCGTATGTTGGCTAAGAAAATTCTCCGCTTAGGATATTTTTGGAATACACTAGAAGCCAATTGCACAGAATTTGTGAAGAAGTGCCATAAATGTCAGATTTTTGCCAACCTCATCCATGTGCCCCCAACAGAATTGCACACGCTGAGTTCTCTGTGGCCTTTTTCCACTTGGGGTATCGATGTGATCGGAAAAATTAACCCCAAAGCTTCGAACAGGCACGAGTTTATGTTAGTAGCTATTGATTACTTCACAAATGGGTAGAGGCTCAGTCATACGCAAAACTCACAGCAACAAAGGTAGCCAAATTTTTGCAAGAACATATCATTTGCCGACATGGGATGCCCCATGAGGTGATTTCTGACCAAGGTCAACATTTTAAGGGCAAGGCACAGGAGTTGTGTGACCAATTTAGGATTGCAAGGCATAGGTCTTCTCCTTATCGCCTTCAAACCAATGCAGCGGTTGAAGCGGCAAACAAAAACATGAAGGTCATACTCCAGAAGATGGCTGATAGGAACAATGATTGGGCTGACAAATTACCTTATGCCTTATGGGCTTATCGGACTTCTATTAGAACTCCAACTGGGGCAACTCCGTACTCTTTAGTATATGGGATGGAAACAGTCCTCCTGGTTGAGTAGAGGTCCCCTCTCTTAGAATCCTCATGGAGAGTCAGATTCCAGAAGTGGATTGGGTCAAGACGAGGTACGAGGAGTTGAACCTCATTGATGAAAAAAGGATGAAGGCAATGGACAACATGAAGAAGTATCAACTGCGAGTTGCAAGGGCTTTCAACAAAAAAGTCCACCCATGTTCCTTGGAAGTTGGAGATTTGGTTTTAAAGGAGTAGAGAGCACCCATTCATGACCCAAGGGGTAAGTTTAGGCCAAACTAGAGTGGCCCTTTTGCGGTGAAGGAAATCCTCCCGGGGAAGGCAATACGTCTTGAAGATCTTGATGGTCAAGAACTACAGTACCTGACCAACTTAGATCAGCTGAAAAAGTATTATGTTTAGCCTCCACATTAAAAAAAAAAAAAAAGAGGAATGCAATGAAGGAAAACTGCCTTTGAGGCATGAACTACGCTTGACCTAATTCCTAAATTTTGAGGATACGTAGGCAGCTTGAAAGTCAAAATTGAGGTCAATTTCTGCCACACCTCATAGTGGGTTGGACCTAATTTTCCATTTTTAGCTATCCCTTTCCCCTTTCAGACAAATGGCTTCTTGCTACTCTTACCATCAGAAGGTGATCGAGTCCAACTAAGAACTCTTTCCATCATCTCTCAAATTCGATGGATTCCAAAGAGTTTTCATCTTTAGTCTTTTCTTTCAAACTGACTATTTTGATTGACGTGATTTCTCCCGTGAAATCGTCATCCTTGCAAATAATTGTCTTGATCTGGCTTGAAGACTCCATCTACCGTTCTCCTATTCGACGGTTCCCAAGAGTTTTCAATAGCCCCTCTTTTAGCTTAACTTTTCTTTAGTTAGCGTGATCCCTCTCGTAAGATCGCTATCCAAAGTAGTATCCTTACTCTACCCATGGCAGAACCATCAGGTTAGTTTCCTTCGGTATGTGTGTCTTAACATCTGTTTTAGTTTAGGATTTGGGCCTAGACACGATCGCGGTTATCTGAGAGACCAAAGTCCTTGAAGAAATGCACCTTTATGCACTCTTTCAGCTCCATCGCATCAGTCCATGTCATGCTTTGATACATGAGGCATCTCGTTTCTGGATCTGAGAACTTCATGTTTTTCGATTCGGAACTGTGGAAATTTGCCCTACTCTAGAAGAATTTCGAGCTTGTCTTGTTTACAATCATCGAGGAGATGTTTTTCGCCCAACACTGCAACCTGTTAGCTTGATAAATATTCGAGAATTTTTCGGTTGGAGTGCTAAAGAGGCGAGGCAATTCATGGCAAGTGATCGAATCAATCTTTATGCTGTTATCCAATAGTTTGCCCCACTTCGATCAAATACTGAAAGCTTTAGGGTGCATCGAAGGAATGCTTTTCTTTTCTGCATGATCGCTCGTTATCTGTTGCATTCCCCCAAGTGTGGAGGCTTACCCATTATCACCAATGTCATCCGGCAGTTGAGACAAGGTTGCAACATTATCCCTACTGTTTTGGCAGAGATTTTGAGAGGACTTGATATTATGACCGGTGTCAAAATTTTTGCACCAGTGACTTTAATGGGTGCTTCGCCCTCCTCCAGGTATGGTTAGTCGAGCGCCTTCAATTGGTCCAACCTTTGGTTATAGCTCATTTGGAACCATTTCAGTATTTTAAGCAAATTCAGACCTTTAACTACCACGATGCAACAAATTGGCCTGAGTGACTGGGAGCCCTCACGGAGCGAAGCATCCGATGGGAAGTCCATTGGTGGTCAGTTCGGAACCCTGTTTTACACACTTCTGGCTGTGACTGTGTCAAGTTGTTAGGTATATCCCATACCTCCTTCTACATACCGGCTCGCTTCATGCGTCAATTCGGTTTACCTCAGGGTGCCCTAGGGGATGTGGGTACTGTGCCTATCACAGAGGCTTTAACAGAAGGTTTGGTGAATTCCATTGCAGCCTCATGGAACCGTTTGGCTCGCCTAGGTTAAGGTTGTTAAATTGAAGATCTTTTGGTCTGGGTAGCGTTTACTGAGGAGTCGTTCCCCACCTTTCTGCTTTTCAAAACTTGTAATAGCCGTGGTGCCATTTTTTTTTCCTTTCAATGAAAAGACTTTGTCATTTATGATGATCAATCTACTAGCAACATTCTCCTTCATGAACATATGGGCTTTGTGTGTTTTTACTAACCACTAACCTTCGTATGATGGTGCTCTTTCCAAGCCCCTTGGCTTTCGGATCTAGACCTCTCGTGGATTCGACATGTGATGGCATCTCGAACACCATTGCGATCTCTTAAATTTAATGCAGTTGTTTGTTGCTAACTTTGCTAAGCTTCATGTCCTTATTCAGGTATTTGAGATCCAGAATCTTCTAAGTTTTCCTTTGCTAATTCCAATGTAGGTGCACAACCAAACACATCATTGGCACTAATTTTGTGAGAATCCTCAGGATCATAACCGAGCACCGTTGTTGATTCTAGCTGAGCACCTCTGTGCGAGGATGATCATCCCCTGCAGAGAATCCCAAGGTTCATAATCTTGCATGACTGCCAATACGGACTATCCATCGCACCAACCTTTTGAGAGTCCTTAGGATCACAATCGAGCACCGTTGTTGATCCCAGCTGAGCACCGCTATGCAAGGATGATCATCCCCTGCAGAGAATCCCAAGGTTCATAGTTGTGCACGACTGCCAAGGTGGACTATCCGCACTAATTTATCAGGAATCCTTAGGATCATAGTTGAGAACAGCTATCGATCCAGTGAGCACCACTCTGAGGACTATCCACACCAACCTTTTGAGAATCCTTAGGATCACAACCTAGCACCGGTTGATACCATTGAGCACCTGTGCAAGGATGATCATCCTCTAGAGAATCCCAAGGTTCATAGTCTTGCACGACTACCAATATGGATTATCCGCACCAACTTTTTGAGAGTCCTAAGGATCACAATCGAGCACGTTGTGATCCAGATGAGCACCCTGTGCAAGGACAATCACCCTGCGAGAATCCCAAGGTTGTGACCACCGGCTAGAAACTTAATTTTTGGCATCACACGTTTGGGCATTACAGCAATACCCTAGTTCTTAAACCGGTCGATTTCGATTGACCGGTTTAACCATGCAGAACCCAAACCGAGAGAGCTAAAGCGGGTTCCTTAGGACCATGATGGCAAGGTGACCTTAAACCCCGGTGACACAAGTCGAGCCGTGCGGAAGAGGCAGTGTACCCAAGCCGTGCACATGCATCTATCATAAGGCTATGACGGATAAAGGGAATGTAGTGTATCTTAAAGTGTATCGATATTACATCTTATGCCAAGAGTGAGATTCTTGCGAGGGCGATACATCAAAATCCCTTGTTGGCCAAGTTGTGGCCCTCGGTGGGCGCATAGGGGCGTCTCCACCCCTTGAGTGACCCACCCATGTGATTACTTAGTTATTTAAGAAGTATATATAGCATTTATGTTTTTCTTTTTCTTTTCTCATTTATGACACTCGGACGTTGGTGAGAAGAGTAAAGAGGAGAGAGAAAAGAAAGGAAAGAAGAAGAGAAGAGAAGGAAGAAGAAGAAGAGATGGATTTCAGCGGCGCCGAGGCTTGATCTTCCCATTCCGACGCCAGAAGAGTGATCTCCAATACTAGATCTACGTTTAGAGGTGAGCAAAGGCTGGGTTTCTTAAACTTTCACCATACCCAAGTAAAACCCTTGATTTGGGTAGGGTTTCTTGAGATCTTGTAAATCCCCCTTGAGATGATGAATCTAAGGTTTAATAGATGATCTATGTGTTGATTTTGAAGGAATTGAAGAAGTGTTTACAAGGTTGGAGAAGCATTGTTGATTTGAAGTGATTTTGGGGTTTTAAAGGAGTTCTTGAGTAAAGAAGGTAAGATGGCATCTACGTTTAGAGGTGAGCAAAGGTGGGTTTCTTAAACTTTCACCATACCCAAGTAAAACCCTTGATTTGGGTAGGGTTTCTTGAGATCTTGTAAATCCCTTGAGATGATGAATCTAAGGTTTAATAGATGATCTATGTGTTGATTTTGAAGGATTTGAAGAAGTGTTTACAAGGTTGGAGAAGCATTGTTGATTTGAAGTGATTTTGGGGTTTTAAAGGAGTTCTTGAGCAAAGAAGGTAAGATGGCATCTACGTTTAGAGGTGAGCAAAGGCTGGGTTTCTTAAACTTTCACCATACCCAAGTAAAACCCTTGATTTGGGTAGGGTTTCTTGAGATCTTGTAAATCCCCTTGAGATGATGAATCTAAGGTTTAATAGATGATCTATGTGTTGATTTTGAAGGATTTGAAGAAGTGTTTACAAGGTTGGAAGTATTGTTGATTTGAAGTGATTTTGGGGTTTTAAAGGGTTCTTGAGCAAAGAAGGTAAGATGGCATCTACGTTTAGAGGTGAGCAAAGGCTGGGTTTCTTAAACTTTCACCATACCCAAGTAAAACCCTTGATTTGGGTAGGGTTTCTTGAGATCTTGTAAATCCCCCTTGAGATGATGAATCTAAGGTTTAATAGATGATCTATGTGTTGATTTTGAAGGATTTGAAGAAGTGTTTACAAGGTTGGAGAAGCATTGTTGATTTGAAGTGATTTTGGGGTTTTGAAGGAGTTACTGAGCAAAGAAGGTAAGATGGCTTTCCATTCCTTAAACCTAACCTAGATCTAGGTTAGAACCATCTTATGAGACCTTGAATGTGTGAAGAATGGGTTTGGAAAAGCCCCATTTGAATCCCCAAAGGTTGGGGAAGTTTGGGAAGAAATGGTGTTTCGCCAAGACCGGTGGGCAGATCGGTGGGCCATTTGGCTCGCTTATGGGCACCCCTTTGAGGGCAGACTCTCGGCCCAACCGACCGGTGAGCCACCATACCCGTCGATCTTAGCGGGACCCTCGGGCCCAACCAACTGGCTAGATCGATGAGCTGACCGGTGGGCCAACCTACCCGCCGGTCAGGACCGGTGGGCCGACCTACCCACCGGTCAGGACTGGTGGGCCTGACTGGTGGGTCAGACAGGTGGCTGTCCGACCCACCCGTGAGGCTCCCAACGTGATTTTTACGTCCGATTGGACCCAAAACGGACGTGCGACCTTCGTTAGGATTCTAAACACAATTTTGTCATTTGATCTTGTTAATTTTGATCCCAAAGTGGTGAAATACTAACCCGCTCACTCATGATAGGTTCACCAAATCTTACGCTTCCACACGGATCTCACCGTCAGGCGTGAGTCCTTGTACACTCTGAGTAAGTGGGAGAGGACGTTTGACCTTGTTTCAAGGCATTGTTTGGCATTCATTTAATCATACCTAGTCTAGCCATGTCATCATGAAAATGCTATGTAGATTAGTCATCCTCACATTGTTATGCATGGGTGTTGTGTTTTTCTAAATGCCAAGTGATGATATGCTTATGTGATGAATGTTGACATCATTATGCATGATGCATTAATAGACTAGATGCCGAGTCACTTGGAAAGCGAGTGCATTGGTGGTCTGGTATGGGGCGTGGTGGCACTATGCAATCGTACTATTGTCATATAGGAGCATGCGGTTTAGGATTATCATCTTCTCGTGCTACGAACCTTCCCAACAGGGGTTATGATGTTGGGTTACCATTTGGGGAAGCGATGGTCGGTTGTTGGGTCACTATGGCGGTTAGACATTACACCCGGCGGTCATCGGGGCGATCAACAATCCGTGGTATATTCAAGAGGGCCAATCATCTTGCTTTTAAATTCGAGTCGACCTTTAATTTTAGTCATTTACTTTATGTTGAGAGCCGATGGTCGGCATGTTTTATTTTTCGAGTACTCACGGTGGGCCTTCTCGATAGCCCTATGGGCGTGTCGGAGGATGGAGTTGCGGCTCGCATACAAGTATATGCCTGGTTGTAGTAACACTAAACCAAGACTTAGTAATGTTACTTAGGTGGATGTGATTAAAATGTAATGCATAACATGTAGTGCATATGGTTGTGATTTGTTGTGTGGATCTTGTGTGGTCCATCTTTCCCTCTTGAGCTAGTGAGCTCATCCCGTGTGCACCTTTTTAGATGATTTTGCAAGTCATCCATCTGAAGAACCGGGTCAGGTCCCCAGTTGAGTTCCCAAGAGGATTGGTGGGCCTGAGGAGTTAGAGCACGCAGATTGCTCGTGGGGGCTATCTTCTGGGACCCAGTTCTGAAACCGAGTTGAGCTCCATTTTTGATGCCAGCTGACCTCTACCTTTGATGCCGAGCTGACCTCTACCTTTGATGCCGATGGGCTCAACCTTTGATACCGAGTGAGCTCTAACCTTTGATACCGAGCCGAGTATGCACTCTAATTTTGATGATTCTTTTGTGTACTTGATATGAATTGTACTCTTATTGTGTAAATATCATGCCTTGGGGGGCCCTCCTCAGAGCGAAGCATCCGATGGGAAGTCCATTGGTGGTGGTTGAACCCTTTTACACACTTGCTTGGTTGTGTCAAGTTGTTAGGTATATCCCATACCTCCTTCTACATACCGGCTCGCTTCATGCGTCAATTCGGTTTACCTCGGGGTGCCCTAGGGATGTGGGTATTGTGCCTATCACGGAGGCTTTAATGAAGGTTTGGTGAATTCCATTGCGACCTCATGGAACCGTTTGGCTCGCTTAGGTTAAGGTTGTTAAATTGAAGATCTTTTGGTCTGGGTAGCGTTCACTGAGGAGTCGTTCCCCACCTTTCTGCTTTTCAAAACTTGTAATAGCCGTGGTGCCATTTTTTTTCCTTTCAATGAAAAGACTTTGTCATTTATGATGATCAATCTACTAGCAACATTCTCCTTCATGAACATATGGGCTTTGTGTGTTTTTACTAACCACTAACCTTCGTATGATGGTGCTCTTTCCAAGCCCCTTGGCTTTCGGATCTAGACCTCTCGTGGATTCGACATGTGATGGCATCTCGAACACCATTGCGATCTCTTAAATTTAATGCAGTTGTTTGTTGCTAACTTTGCTAAGCTTCATGTCCTTATTCAGGTATTTGAGATCCAGAATCTTCTAAGTTTTCCTTTGCTAATTCCAATGTAGGTGCACAACCAAACACATCATTGGCACTAATTTTGTGAGAATCCTCAGGATCATAACCGAGCACCGTTGTTGATTCTAGCTGAGCACCTCTGTGCGAGGATGATCATCCCCTGCAGAGAATCCCAAGGTTCATAATCTTGCATGACGCCAATACGGACTATCCATCGCACCAACCTTTTGAGAGTCCTTAGGATCACAATCGAGCACCGTTGTTGATCCCTTGAGCACCTTATGCAAGGATGATCATCCCCAGAGAATCCCAAGGTTCATAGTTGTGCACGACTGCCAAGGTGGACTATCCGCACTAATTTATCAGGAATCCTTAGGATCATAGTTGAGAACAGCTATCGATCCCAGCTGAGCACCACTGCGCGAGGACTATCCACACCAACCTTTTGAGAATCCTTAGGATCACAACCTAGCACCGTTGTTGATACCAGCTGAGCACCGCTGTGCAAGGATGATCATCCCCTGTAGAGAATCCCAAGGTTCATAGTCTTGCACGACTACCAATATGGATTATCCGCACCAACTTTTTGAGAGTCCTAAGGATCACAATCGAGCACCGTTGTTGATCCCAGATGAGCACCGCTGTGCAAGGACAATCACCCCTGCAGAGAATCCCAAGGTTGACAGCCACACGGCTAGAAACTTAATTTTTTGGCATCACACGGTTTGGGCATTACCTGTAATACCCTAGTTCTTAAACCCGGTCTGATTTCACAGTTGACCCGATTTAACCATGCAGAACCCAAACCAGAGAGAAGCTGCGGGTTCCTTAGGACCATGATGGCAAGGGTGACCTTAAACACCGGCTGACCCGACAAGTCTGAGCCAGTGCCAGAAGAGACGAGTGTACCCAAGCCGTGCACATGCATCTATCATAAGGCTATGTACGGATAAAGCAGGAATGTAGCTGTATCTTAAAGTGTATACGTATATTACATCTTATGCCAAGAGTGAGATTCTTGCCGAGGGCGGAATTCTGTCAAAATCCCACTTGTTGGCCAAGTTGTGGCCCCGGTGGTATACATTGGCTCTCCACCCACTTGAGTGACCCACCCATGTGATTACTTAGTTATTTAAGAAGTATATATAGCATTTATGTTTTTCTTTTTCTTTTCTCATTTATGACACTCGGACGTTGGTGAGAAGAGTAAAGAGGAGAGAAAAGAAAGGAAAGAAGAAAGAGAAGGAAGAAGAAGAAGAGATGGATTTCAGCGGTACCGAGGCTTGATCTTCCCATTCCGCCTTGAAGAGTGATCTCCAATACTAGATCTACGTTTAGAGGTGAGCAAAGGCTGGGTTTCTTAAACTTTCACCATACCCAAGTAAAACCCTTGATTTGGGTAGGGTTTCTTGAGATCTTGTAAATCCCCCTTGAGATGATGAATCTAAGGTTTAATAGATGATCTATGTGTTGATTTTGAAGGAATTGAAGAAGTGTTTACAAGGTTGGAGAAGCATTGTTGATTTGAAGTGATTTTGGGGTTTTAAAGGAGTTCTTGAGTAAAGAAGGTAAGATGGCATCTACGTTTAGAGGTGAGCAAAGGCTGGGTTTCTTAAACTTTCACCATACCCAAGTAAAACCCTTGATTTGGGTAGGGTTTCTTGAGATCTTGTAAATCCCCCTTGAGATGATGAATCTAAGGTTTAATAGATGATCTATGTGTTGATTTTGAAGGATTTGAAGAAGTGTTTACAAGGTTGGAGAAGCATTGTTGATTTGAAGTGATTTTGGGGTTTTAAAGGAGTTCTTGAGCAAAGAAGGTAAGATGGCATCTACGTTTAGAGGTGAGCAAAGGTGGGTTTCTTAAACTTTCACCATACCCAAGTAAAACCCTTGATTTGGGTAGGGTTTCTTGAGATCTTGTAAATCCCCTTGAGATGATGAATCTAAGGTTTAATAGATGATCTATGTGTTGATTTTGAAGGATTTGAAGAAGTGTTTACAAGGTTGGAGAAGCATTGTTGATTTGAAGTGATTTTGGGGTTTTAAAGGAGTTCTTGAGCAAAGAAGGTAAGATGGCATCTACGTTTAGAGGTGAGCAAAGGCTGGGTTTCTTAAACTTTCACCATACCCAAGTAAAACCCTTGATTTGGGTAGGGTTTCTTGAGATCTTGTAAATCCCCTTGAGATGATGAATCTAAGGTTTAATAGATGATCTATGTGTTGATTTTGAAGGATTTGAAGAAGTGTTTACAAGGTTGAGAAGTATTGTTGATTTGAAGTGATTTTGGGGTTTTAAAGGAGTTCTTGAGCAAAGAAGGTAAGATGGCATCTACGTTTAGAGGTGAGCAAAGGTGGGTTTCTTAAACTTTCACCATACCCAAGTAAAACCCTTGATTTGGGTAGGGTTTCTTGAGATCTTGTAAATCCCTTGAGATGATGAATCTAAGGTTTAATAGATGATCTATGTGTTGATTTTGAAGGATTTGAAGAAGTGTTTACAAGGTTGGAGAAGCATTGTTGATTTGAAGTGATTTTGGGGTTTTGAAGGAGTTACTGAGCAAAGAAGGTAAGATGGCTTTCCATTCCTTAAACCTAACCTAGATCTAGGTTAGAACCATCTTATGAGACCTTGAATGTGTGAAGAATGGGTTTGGAAAAGCCCCATTTGAATCCCCAAAGGTTGGGGGAAGTTTGGGAAGAAATGGCTGTTTCCTGCCAAGACCGGTGGGCCAGATCGGTGGGCCATTTGGCCTGCCTATGGGCACCCGCCTGAGAGGGCAGGACTCTCGGGCCCAACCGACGGGCCGACCGGTGGGCCACCATACCCGTCAGTCTTAGCAGGACCCTCGGGCCCAACCGACTGGCTAGATCGATGAGTGACGGTGGGCCAACCTACGCGCTTGTCGAGGACGGTGGGCGATCTACCCACCGGCAGAGTGGTGGCTGATGGGTCAGACGGTGGTGTCCGACCCACCCGTGAGGCTCCCAACGTGATTTTTACGTCCGATTGGACCCAAAACGGACGTGCGACCTTCGTTTAGGATTCTAAACACAATTTTGTCATTTGATCTTGTTAATTTTGATCCCAAAGTGGTGAAATACTAACCCCGCTCACTCATGATAGGTTCACCAAATCTTACGCTTCCCACACCGGATCTCACCCGTACCGAGCGTGAGTCCTTGTACACTACAGGTAAGTGGGGAGAGGACGTTTGACCTTGTTTCAAGGCATTGTTTGGCATTCATTTAATCATACCTAGTCTAGCCATGTCATCATGAAAATGCTATGTAGATTAGTCATCCTCACATTGTTATGCATGGGTGTTGTGTTTTTTTCTAAATGCCAAGTGATGATATGCTTATGTGATGAATGTTGACATCATTATGCATGATGCATTAATAGACTAGATGCCGTAGTCAGCTTGGAAACGAGTGCATTGGTGGCCTGTGGTATGGGACGTGGTGGCACTATGCAATCGTACTATTGTCATATAGGAGCATGCGGTTTAGGATTATCATCTTCTCGTGCTACGAACCTTCCCAACAGGGGTTATGATGTTGGGTTACCATTTGGGGGGAAGCAGTGGTCGCGGTTGTTGGGTCACTATGGCGGTTAGACATTACACCCGGCAGGTCATCAGGACAGTCAACAATCCCGGTGGTATATTCAAGAGGGCCAATCATACTGCTTTTAAATTATTGGAGTCAGCACCTTTAATTTTTAGTCATTTACTTTATGTTGAGAGCCGATGGTCGGCATGTTTTATTTTTCGAGTACTCACGGTGGGCCTTCTCCGATAGCCCTATGGGCGTGTCCGGGATGGAGTTGGCTCGATACAGTATATCGACTGTGGTTGTAGTAACACTAAACCAAGACTTAGTAATGTTACTTAGGTGGATGTGATTAAAATGTAATGCATAACATGTAGTGCATATGGTTGTGATTTGTTGTGTGGACTGTGGTCCATCTTTCCCTCTTGAGCTAGTGAGCTCATCCCCGTGTGCACCTTTTTAGATGATTTTGCAAGTCATCCATCTGAAGAGCACGGGTCAGGTCCCACAGTTGAGTTCCCAAGAGGATTGGTGGGCCCCGGGGATTTAAAGAGCAGCACGATTGCTCGGGGGGCTATCTTCTGGACCGCAGTTCAAACCGAGTTGAGCTCCTTTTTTGATGCCAAAGCTGACCTCTACCTTTGATGCCGGCTGACCTCTACCTTTGATGCCGAGCTGGGCTCAACCTTTGATACCGAGCTGAGCTCTAACCTTTGATACCGAGCCGAGCTGTGCACTCTAATTTTTGATGATTCTTTTTGTGTACTTGATATGTGAATTGTACTCTTATTGTGTAAATATCATGCCTTCGGGCCCACATGTACGTAACTATTGTATTACAATTCGGGTATCAAGTATTATAGGAATATTCACAGGTAAACCAAGTCTTCCGCTGAATTGATGAGCTCTTTCTTAGTTGTGTTATGCTTTGGTGGAATTTATCAGATGATCCTGACAGGTTTGGGTTAACGGTGTTAACCTTGTTCGTAATGAACAGGTGTGCCACGGTGGTATCGAGCTTGATGCTCTAGTCCACTCTGACATATCATTAGACCCCATAGAATCTATAATAGGAAATGTGATTGGGTTAATGTAAAAACCTTAAAGAGTTAAAAGCCGAAGAAAAGAAAATAAAAATGGTTGCATTTAGATATTGCATTCATGGCATGCGGAGAGAATAAAAGGTGAATTATTTGGTGTCATAACCCATCAGTACAAGTTTGATGAAATTTCGGCAAATAACGACGTAAAATGAGATTTCCAAAAATTTCACAAAACACCGATAAACAACATATCCACATATATATAGATATCAATGATCAAATTAACAAAAGACATGACAACTAAACTACACAAGTATTCAAATATAGAAATCCACCACAGACCACTTGTCAAAATACATTATCCCACAAATAAGTCCGATTCTGGAAAGTACAAGAATGAGAAAGAAAAAAAAATACAATAGGATGGACATCATGGACAGGTGAGAAGTTGGTGTGGACGAACTAAGTCCTCACTTGATCATCATCGTCGTCATCCTCCAACACTACTACCCGTTCACCGAGGTCTAGAGTTGACGTTGAGTTGACGGTCGTAGTGGTCGAACCTCGAGTTCACCAGTTGTACATCCCTCCGAAGTTGGCCAAAATCTACTGAGATGGTATTGGCCGTGGTATCCAAGTCTGGCCCGATGCGAGGAAGGAATTCTCCAAGGTAGCTTTGCCTCTCCAGGATCGTTCCTCTCTAAACACTCTCTTCCAGCCTTCTTAGCAGCTGATCTTGGCCATCCTTCAAAGCCCTCATAGTGGACATCATGCCCTAAAAATCATATGCACCACTCTCGGGTGGTGGGGCCCTATTTGTGGACTGCAGCTCGGTGAAGCCAGGATCGATGCGCTCGACTCTGAGGCACCTCCTCAAGGATGTCCTCATCCACCAAATCATCCTCCTCATCTTGAGGAATATAGTCCTCATCCTCCTCGCTAGACTCCTCCTCCATGGGAAAATCCTCCATAGGGGCAGCCCTCCTATCCCTACCTCTCTGAGCTCCTGCTCTCTGAGGTACCTCCATAAGGGAGTGGAGACCTATCCTCAAGAGATTTCCTGTCGAACTTGTCCATTGATTTTTCCCTCCTCACCACTCAGGTCCACTCTGAAGAACTCAAAGATCCTAGTGAGGATCCTGCCATATGGGAATCCTCCATCCTCGGGGTGAGAAGTGTGGTGCTCCATGGTCTTGAGGATGACGTAGGGTAAGCACAAGTGCTCGTCACCTCCCTCTAAAGCCTTATAGATGCAGAAGTCTAAAAAGGCTGCCATGAAGCCCACCTGGTTCCGGTGACCTCCTCTGGGGAGCAAGTTGAATTGGACCAATCGGGCAAATACACGAACCCCCGGGGAAAAAAGGATGTCTCGGACTGGGCGTGCCTCGCGCCAGATGGTCTCGTAGATGTAGTCCGGTGTCTCCAAACTCATGAACGGACCGGGGGCTTACTCCTAGGAGGATGTAGTAATGGTGCCCGGTGAGGAGATACCCAAAATCTGGCAGGTGTCCACGGTCAGCTGAATGTCCACCCCCTTCACCATGCTGATTATAGCATACTCCCCGTACTGGTAGGAGACCTCCAGGTTGTAGTAGAATCTATAGACCAACTGCTCGTAGCACGGACGGTCTATGTGGAGGATAGACTGCCAGCCGAGTGCTGTGAACCTCTCCTAAAGCTGAATCTTGTGGAAGTCGTCAACTACCACAGTCTTCTCCATCATTACAGACCTCTTTAGGAAGGCCTGACAGTTGGTTGCTACCTCTGAACAGCAGAAGAGATCCTCGTCATAGTCAGAATGATCGATGGGGGCAGGTCCGGGTCACCCAGTGCGGGGCTGGAGAACTAGTCCCCGCACTCTTCCGCTTGGAAGCGGTGGTCTTACGTCGAGTGCCAAAGGATGCGGGCTCCTTGCCTTTACGAGATGACATCCTGGCAAGAAAAAGAGGAAAGAAGGGTAAGTGACAAAACAGAAATCATGGAAAAATAGAATGTGACAAGTGAGGAATGATAAAAAGTCTATGAATGAAATGCCTGGCCAGTGACAAGACAGAGATTATGGCAAAATAGCAATGTGACAGAAAGGGGCAAGTAAAGCATGGCAAGTAGAGAATGATAGAAAAGAAAAAAAAAACCCAATTCTCATTGTGCAGGTTCAATCTAAGGAAGAAAACAAAAAAATGGAAAGACTCACAATAGAGTGAAGCATGAAGCTTACATGCTCATGGATGAAATGCCGTTATTCTACAATCAAGAACATGCAAAAACATATGCTAATGTGCTATTGAGGTCCACAAATACGAAAGGGTGTAAAGAAAATCAAAGAAAAACCAACACAAAAGATGGATTGTCATGGGAAGATATGGGATTTCAAACATAAGGGACTTTCTATGATCTCTACAAATGGCAAGTACAAATCAAACAAAATGCATTGCATTTGAGTCATTAATTGGAGAAAAAGAGCAAGAATTGAAGAAATCCCCAAATTTGAGAAAACTAGGACGCAGTTGGCGTTTTCTCTCAAAAATGGGAAGTAAATCCTAGAACTAGAAATAAACCACAAGAGAAACACAACATTCACATGGAAACCTGTTCTATGAAAGGAAACATGGGAAAGAACCTAGATTAAAGTCTACACATGAGTTCTACCCCCCAAGTACAAGTTTTGAGAAGAAAAGGAGGAAGAAACTTACTTGTGAATAGAGGAGTTGAATCTTCCCAAAAGCGCCGGATCGTTGAGTGAGATCGCGAGTGGAAGCGTCAAAAAGCTCTCCAAAATGCCTGGGAGGGAGAGAGAGAGAGAGAGGAAAATGAGCGAAATAAAGAAGAACAGGGCTTAAAAGGCCATGTTTGAAAATCCCGCTCGGGTAGGACCAGCGGGCCAGACCGGCGGGCCAACCTGCCCACCAGTGTCAGCCCGCCAGTTGAAGATTTGGACCGATGGGCCAACCTGCCCGTCGGTGTCACCCGCCGATTGAGAGAAAACTTGAAAAAAGGATTTTTATTATTATTATTATTAATAATATAATTATTATGATTATTGTTATAATTCTTATAATAATATGTTATTGTCAAGTGGGATCTTTGACCTACTTATTGAAGCACTAACCCTGTATTTTAGGAATCAAGTTGCGGTTAGCTGCAAACTATCATACATTATAATACTCTGTGTGTTGGCATATAATTATGTGCCGATATAAATTCTATGGTGTTTAACTAATGTGATGTATGATATGTTCCAGGTACAAGGATACGATGGTACGTACTAGATCCGGTAGCAATGCACGAGGTACCCCACGTGGTCCTCGTTCGGTCGGTCAACCACCGAATCCCAGGAGGTCCCGCTCTGTGGGGTAAACCTCACTTCCACCACCTCCAGAGACCTTTGGTCATGGTGGGGCACATGGGGACCCACCTATGACTACACTTTCAGACCCTCCACCGGTTATTACTCGGGGATGTTGCTACCATAATTCAGAAGTCACAGCAGACTTTCCAGCAACAAATGCTTCAGCAACAACAAGCATTTATGACTGCTATTCAGCAACAATTGGACCTTTCTCAATCAGGTCAACCTCCCCGGATACTTACTCCACAGGACCCGCCTGTAGGGTCTGGAATGGGGCCACAAGTGGGAGGTACACCTCCAATTCCACCATTTAGTATTCCTCCGTATGGGGTGCCCCCTCCATACTCTTACTATCTGGCTTATGCTCCTAATTACCCATCGACGAATAATACGTCAAAGGTAGTGGAGTCATTCAAGAGGAACTTACCACCTATATTCTCTAAGGTGGGGAGTGATCCTCTGGAGCCGGACCAGTGGATCTAGGAGCTAGAGAAAATATTTGAGGTGATTGAGTGCACAGATGCACAGAAACTCATTTGTGCGGGGTTGTAGCTCAAGAAGGAGGCCAACTCTTGGCGGCAAGCCTCTAAGCCCATATTGTTGGCTGCCCATCCAGAACCCACCTGGGAACAGCTCAAGGAGTTGTTCTTGGACAATTATTACCCATGCAGCTTTAGAGACCATAGGAGCTGAGTTTATGGCCTTAACTCAAAGAGGTAAGACTATCCTTGAGTACCAACAGCAGTTTGAGAGCTTGTTCCATTTTGCCCCTAGGCATATGAGGATAGCTGGAGAGAAGGTTGCGAGATTTTTAAAGGGCCTAAAGGCATCCATTGGGTCTGTATTGGAGGTCTTGGATTTGACCGACTATGGCGGATGCAGAAGGCCAAGACCATGGAGGATAAGCAGAAGGGAGAACAATCCCTCACACCTGGACTATGGAAGAGAACAAATCCATTTTGGATATAGGCAACTCCTCCAAGGCATACCGTGGATCGTCAGTTGGGCCTACTTATAGGCAGCCTTATAGGCCATTTGGCTACCCTCCTCGATCGGTGGTGGTTTGGGCTCTACATCCTTCGCCCAAACACTAGTCGGTACCTCGCTCAAGGCCACCCGACCTCCATCTTCAACGGGTCAAGTGCGAGGGCCCACCTCGGTTCCGACATCTCGATTCGTTGCTTTAACGCCATTCATATGGGCATTATACAAAAGACTGTCGGTCGACCAGCCTTGCCCTCCGTCGACCCTCGGCATTTCGACCTCCCTTAACTAGGGAAACCAACGCAGGGAAGGATGTATGCCCTATCGATCGAGGAAGTGAGCCACGAGAGTGGTAGCGGTACATTTTAAATTTAAGAATTTCCTTATGTTAAATATTGATGACCTCTGAAATTATATACATTGTTACACTAGGTGTCCTACCTATATCGGGCATACCAGCCTATGTTTTATTCGATTCAGGAGCTACAATTCATTCACATCTAGAGATTTTCGAGAAACTTGGGATGCCACCGGATCCTAGATCATGGAATGATTGTTAGTATGCCCTCTTGGTAAAGTTACTCGATTGAAGGAGGTGTATGGGCCGTGCCCGATGGAAATTAGTGGGAAGAACTTTGATGCACAACTCATTAAGTTCAATATGCAGAATTTTGATGTTATACTAGGCATGGATTGGTTGTTGGCTCATCGAGTTAATGTGATGTGTGCTAAAAAGCTGATTAGGGTGACAGATGACGAAGGAAGAGAATTGGTATACCGAGCAGATAAAATGAAACGGGTGAGAAAGGTCCTTGTCTCCGCCCTTCAAGCGGTAAAATTGTTGGAGAGTGGATATCAGGGCTACTTAGCATCGGTACTTGATGTTGATGCAAGGATTACACCTCTAGAAGAGGTAAAGGTGGTTAAAGAGTTTCCGAGCGTCTTCCCAAATGATCGATGCACTTACCACGGATAGAGAGTTGGATTTTGCCATAGATTTGACTCTTGGAGCAGCTCCAGTATCTAAGGCTCTGCAGATGGCACCAGTTGAATTGAAGGAGTTCTGATGCGATTCAGGAATTATTGGAAAAGGGTTTATTACCCCCAAGTGTTTCACCTTGGGGTGCCCCGATATTGTTTGTCGAGAAGAAAGATGGCGCTTGCATATGTGCATTGATTCTGGGAATTGAATATGCTAACCATTAAGAACCGGTATCCATTGCCACGCATTGATGATTTGTTTGACCAACTACAAGGTGCAAAGGTATTTTCAAAGATAGACCTTAGATCGGCTATTATCACTCAAGATAAGAGCGGCGACATACCCAAGACAATTCGGGACTTAGAATGGTCACTCGAGTTCCTAGTGTTATCTTTTGGGTTAACCAATGCACCGGCAGCCTTCATGGATTTAATGAATCGAGTATTTCACGATGTCCTCGATAAATGGGTAATTATTTTTATTGATGACATCTTGATCTACTCCAAGACAGAAGAGGAGCACACTCAACACTTGAGAATGGTGTTACAAAGGTTGAGAGAACAATGATTGTTTGCCAAATACAACAAATGTGAATTTTGGCTTGAGCAAGTTGGATTCTTGGGGCACGTAGTGTCTAAGGCCGGAATAGAAGTGGATCCTGATAAGGTGAAAGCAGTAGTAGAGTGGGAAAGCCCTAAGAATGTCCTTGAAATTAGAAGCTTCTTGGGTTTGGCTGGATATTACCGCGCTTCATTGAGAATTTTGCTCGAATCTCAGCGCCAATGACTAAATTAACCAAAAAGGGTGTGAAATTCGATTGGGTAGAGGAATGTGAGAAGAGTTTCCAGGAATTGAAGAAGAGGTTGGTGTCAGCCCCTGTGTTGACCATCCCTGAAGGCACAGGTGGAATGATAGTCTACACTGATGCTTCCAAAGTTGGTTTGGGTTGTGTTCTCATACAACGGTAAGGTAATAAGCGTATGCATCCGACAACTAAAGGAGTATGAGAAGAACTACCCCACTCATGACTTGGAACTAGCGATCATTTTACCCTTAAGATTTGGCGACATTATTTGTATGGGGAGAAGTGTGAGATATACGTGATCATAAGAGCCTTAAGTACTTTTTCACCGGAAGGATTTAAACATGAGGCAGAGGAGATGGCTTGAGCTCATGAAGGATTATGGTGCGACATTAAATATCATCCGGCAAGGCTAATGTAGTGGCGGATGCGTTGAGTCGGAAGGCACAGACCGTGTCACTCTCGTACTTAGCAGTCAGCCCATCACTTATACAAGAGGCGGCTAATGGATGAAGCTCTCTTATATGAAGGAGCAACCTTAGAATTGGGCGTCAACGAAAACCTTAAATGGTTGGCGTATCCTGACGGATCTCTGGTGCATCCGACTATTAGGCAAGAGGTAATAATGAAACAACCTTTGGATCCTGAATTGCAGCGGATTAGAGTTAAGGTTCAAGACCGAACAATGAACGACCCAGATTTTGTTTTAGCCAGTGATGAGGCATTGATGTTTCGAGGCAGATTGTGTGTAAACGATGATTTGGATATACAAGACAAGATAGTGCGAGAATCGTGCTCAGTACTCACTCCACCGGGATGTACAAAGATGTACAAAGACCTCAAACAAAATTCTTGGTGGCCAAGCATGAAAGTCACAATAGCTCTATATGTAGCGACTTGTCTTACATGCTAGAAAGTAAAAGCTGAGAGGCATCGACCTTATGGTACTCTTCAGCCACTCCCAATACCGAATGGAAGTGGGATAGGATTACAATGAACCGTCACGGACTACCATGTACACCTAAGGGGATGGGCCGATATGGGTGATCGTTGATCGCTTACTAAGACTGCTCATTTCATTCCCATCAAGACCAAGTTCTCTATGGCCAAATTAGCACAACTTTACACGGATAACATAGTGCGCTTGTATGGAGTGCCATGAGCATTGTATCGAGATAGGGACCCAAGGTTCACTTCAGATTTTGGAAAAGCTTCCAGCGTGCCTTGGGATCCCAATTGAATTTGAGTACTACTTTCCACCCACAGACCGATGGTCAGTCGGAGCGAACCATACAGATATTAGAAGACATGCTCAGGGCGTGTACAATGGAAATGTGTGGTAGTTGGGAAGAATATATACCCCTTATGGAGTTTGCCTATAACAACAGTTACCAAGCTACAATTGGGATGGCTCCATATGAGGCATTATATGATACAAGTGCAGAACTCCTTTGTATTGGGATGAGGGTAGGCGAACGCCGAATGTTAGGACCTGAAATGATCCAGATGACTTGTGACAAGGTCGATGTTATTCGGAGCGGATTAAAGCGCCGGTCTCGTCAAAAGAGCTATGCAAACCCCCACAGAAAAGACATTGAATTTCAGCCAGGAAAAAAGGTATTTCTCAAGATCTCTCCTACTAAAGGGTTGTAAAGGTTTCACAAAAAGGGGAAGTTGAGCCCAAGATACATCGGACCATTTGAGATCTTAGCCCGGGTTGGCTCAGTAGCCTACATGCTTGCTCTGCCACCTTTGCTTGGGGATGTTCATAATGTATTTCATGTATCCATGCTGAAGCGATCGTTCATGATCCCTCTCATGTATTACCTGTGGAATCAGAATACCTAGAAGTCGACATGACCTATCTGAGCGACCATGAAATTTTGGACCGAAGGTGAAGACCGCATAACCGCTCCATTTCCTCGTAAAGGTGCGATGGGCTAATCATTCACTTGAAGAAGCATCTTGGGAGAAAGAAGGAAATCCAAGCCAAGTACCCTCATCTTTTTGAACAATCAGTGCGCCAATTTCGAGGACGAAATTTTAGAAAGGGGGTAAATGTAATACCCTACTTCTAAACCGGTCGATTTCACGGTTGACCCGATTTAACCATGCGGGTCCCGAACGGAGAGAGCTAAGGCAGGTTCCTATGGACCATGATGGCAAGGGTGACCTTAAACACCGGCTGGCCCGACAAGTCTGAGCCAGTGCCAGAAGAGACGGGTGTACCCAAGCCGTGTACATGCACCTATCATAAGGCCATGTACGGATAAAGCGTGTATGTAGCCGTATCTTAAAGTGCATCGTATATTACATCTTATTCCAAGAGTGAGATTCGTGCCGAGGGCCGAATTCTGTCAAAACCCACTTGTTGGCCAAGTTATGACCCTCAGGTGGGCGCACAGGTAGGCGCCTCCACCCACCTGAGTGACCCACCTATGTGATTACTTAGTTATTTAAGAAGTATATATAGCATTTATGTTTTCCTTTTTCTTTTCTCATTTATGACACTCGGACGTTGGTGAGAAGAGTAAAGAGGAGAGAGAAAAGAAAGGAAAGAAGAAGAGAAGAGAAGGAAGAGGAAGAAGAGATGGATTTCAGCGACGCCGAGGCTTGATCTTCCCATTCCGACACCGGAAGAGTGATCTTCAACACTAGATCTATGTTTAGAGGTGAGCAAAGGCTGGGTTCCTTAAACTTTCACCATACCCAAGTAAAACCTTTGATTTGGGTAGGTTTTCTTGAGCTCTTGTAAATCCCCCTTGAGATGATGAATCTAAGGTTTAATAGATGATCTATATGTTGATTTTGAAGGATTTGAAGAAGTGTTTACAAGGTTAGAGAAGCATTGTTGATTTGAAGTGATTTTGGGGTTTTGAAGGAGTTCTTGAGCAAAGAAGGTAAGATGGCTTTCCATTCCTTAAACCTAACCTAGATCTAGGTTAGAACCATCTTATGAGACCTTGAATGTGTGAAGAATGGGTTTGGAAAAGCCCCATTTGAATCCCCAAAGGTTGGGGGAAGTTTGGGAAGAAATGGCTGTTTCCCGTCAAGACTGGCGGACCAAATGGCCCGCCTGTGGGCACCCGCCTGAGAGGGCAGGACCCTCGGGCCCAACCTGCGGGCCGACCGGTGGGCCACCCTACCCACCGATCTTAGCAGGACCCTCGGGCCAGACCGATGGGCCGACCGGTGGGCCGACCTACCCACCGGTCAGGACCGGTGGATCCAGGTGGGTCGACAGTGGTCCGACCCACCCGTGAGGCTCCCAACGTGATTTTTATGTCCGATTGGACCCAAAACGGATGTGCGACCTTCGTTTAGGATTCTAAACACAATTTTTTCATTTGATCTTGTTAATTTTGATCCCAAAGTGGCGAAATACTAACCCCGTTCACTCATGATAGGTTCACCAAATCTTACGCTTCCCGCATTGGATCTCACTCGTACCGAGCGTGAGTCCTTGTACACTACAGGTAAGTGGGGAGAGGACGTTTGGCCTTGTTTCAAGGCATTGTTTGGCATTGATTTAATCATACCTAGTCTAGCCATGTCATCATGAAAATGCTATGTAGATTAGTCATCCTCATATTGTTATGCATGGGTGTTGTGTTTATTTTCTAAATTCCAAGTGATGATATGCTTATATGATGAATGTTGACATCATTATGCATGATGCATTAATAGACTAGATGCCGTAGTTGGCTTGGAAATGAGTGCAATGGTGGCCCGTGGTATGGGACGCGGTGGTACTATGCAATCGTACTATTGTCATATAGGAGCATGCGGTTTAGGATTATCATCTTCCCGTGCTACGACCCTTCCCAACAGGGGTTATGGTGTTGGGTTACCATTTGGGGGAAAGTAGTGGTCGCGGTTGTCGGGTCACTGTGGTGGTTAGACATAACGCCCGGTTGGTCATTAGGACAGTCGGTAACCCCGATGGTATATTCAAGAGGGCCAATCGTACTGCTTTTAAATTGCTGGAGTCAGCACCTTTAATTTTCAGTCATTTACTTTATGTTGAGAGCCGGTGGTCAGCATGTTTTATTTTTCTGAGTACTCACGGTGGGCCTTCTCCGACAGCCCTATGGGCGTATCGTGGGATGGAGTCCGTGGCTCGTACCCGGAGTATACGCGTACTGTGGTTGTAGTAGCACTAAACCGAAGACTTAGTAATGTTGTTTAGGTGGATGTGATTAAAAATGTAATGCATAGCATATAGTGTATATGATTGTGATTTGTTGTGTGGACTGCTGTGTGGTCCATCTTTCCACTTACTGAGCTAGTGAACTCATCCCACGTGTGCACCTTTTTTAGATGATTTTGCAGGTCATCCATCTAAGAGCTTGGGTCGGGTCCCACAGTTGAGTTCCCTGAAGAGGATTGGTGGGCCCCTGAGGAGTTAGAGCACGCACGATTGCTCGTCTTTGGGGTTGTGTTGCGGGACCGCAGTTCTGAAACTGAGCTGAGCTCCACTTTTGATGCCAAGCTGACCTCTACCTTTGATGCCGAGCTGGGCTCAACCTTTGATACCGAGCTGAGCTCTAACCTTTGATACCGAACCGAGCTGTACACTCTGATTTTTGATGATTCCTTTTGTGTACTTGATATGTGAATTGTACTCTTATTGTATAAATATCATGCCTTCGGGTCCACATGTACGTAACTATTGTATTACAATTCGGGTATCAAGTATTATAGGAATATTCACAGGTAAACCAAGTCTTCCGTTGAACTGATGAGCTCTTTCTTAGTTGTGTGTATCTTGTGGTGGAATCTTGTATCGATGATCCTTGCGTTTGGGTTAACCGTGTTAACCGTCACGACCGTTCTATGTGAACAGGGTATGACATTACCTCTGTATTGATCAACCGCGGTAGGTTTTCAATCATAGTAGCACCCACACTCTACCTGATTTCGCATGTGTCATCGATCGACATTTCCTACCTTTAGTCTTGTCGCTCGTTTTGCATTTGCATTTACACCTGCCATCCTTGAGCCGGATGTCGACGATTCTTTGCTCCTAGTGACAAAATGGTGTGTTCTTTCCTTTGCCTTTCGACCGTTACATAGGTCTCGGTCAAAGAAGGGCAATCTGTGAACACCTAATTTTGTCACCCCCGATGATGACACAAGAAGAATTACATGTTAGACATTTTACATTTGGAAAATTTTTGAGCTTAGAGTGAAAATGACCATTTTTTTTCCTATAAACTTTAAAGAGAAAAATTTTTCAAAAATTAGAATTTGATGTTGTGGATTATTTTTGTTTGTCCCCTCAAGTCGGACATTACACTTTGATGTGAGAACTATGCAAATCGATGTCCGATTCTCTCTTTCATTATATGATCCAGGTCCCTACTTTATACATATTTTTGTAAAGGTTCACGATTGAGACCACAATCGTGTCTCACATCATTGGATAGTGCTTGGACTGAGATTTTAACGACATATTACACGTCGAATTCTGACTAACGGTTTGAAAGATATGACCCCCGGAAGTTGACTCCAAAGTTCGGTATCATATTCCATTCCGAGCAACCAAGGAGTGCCACATGACGCCCAAACCCCTTTATCCAAAAACAAGCACTTTTGGACAATTCTCTCTAGTTTTTTAGTCCCACATCGGAAATAAGAGAGAATTGTCTCAAATCCCAAAGCTATAACTATAGCCCTTCCTCTCTTCCAAAAGGGAGGAGAAAAAATTGAGAATTTATGAGAGAGGATGGCCCCATTAAGATTTTTGGCTAACTTCTTCCCTCTAAAATCAAATATTTTCCAAGTCTAAAAGTTTAACACATTAATCATTCCTTGAGCCGGGAGATCTAGTCCGGTTCGGTTCGATTTGGGGCTTGAAGCACAAGAGTTATCTCCCCTTGTTTCTTGATTAAAGCTGGGTTTAAGGTTTTTTTTTTTTCTCCCAATAGTGATTTAGAATTAGTTTAATTAATAGATTAGGTTCTGATTTATTAATCGATTCATTTAGATTTAACTAGGTTCAATTAGTTTCAATTAGGTTTAATGTGTTTTATTAAATGTGAATTGGTTTATTTCGGTTCAATTGGGTTTATTTTGGTTCAATTGGGTTTATTTTGTTTTAATTGGGTTCAACATAGTTTGATTTGGGTCGTTGGGTCCAACCACTGATTTTTGCTAATCTGTTTTTTTCCTTTTTTTTTTTTTTAATTTGGTTTGTTTTCTATTCCTATTATATCTTGGTTTAATGAATCAATTTTATTTGTGGCTTAATATATTTACATCACTAGGTTCTATTTGATTTAGTTTTTTTTTATTGCCTTTCTTTTGGACCCTTAGATCAGAGTCCTACATGTAACCTAATCCCACTTTTTCTTCTTCCTCTCTTCCATCTTTCTTCTCCAGCCGCCCCTCTCCACTCCCTTCTCCTTCATTTTTTCTCCTTAACCGAACCTGCACCTCTTCTCCTTCTTCTTCTTCTTCTTCTTCTTCTTCTTCTTCTTCTTCTTCTTCTTCTTCTTCTTCTGTTCCTCCTAACCAAACCTGCAACCGAACACCTCTTCTCCTTCTCTCCTTCTTCTTTTTCTTTTCTGTTCCTTGCTGCCGTATAAACGAACCTGCAACCACCTATTCACCTCCTCCTCCTCCTCCTCCTCCTCCTTCTTCTTCTTCTTCTTCTTCTCATCTTCTCCTCCTCTTCTGTTCCTCCTAACCGAACCTGCAACCGAACACCTCTTCTCCTTCTCTCCTTCTTCTTTTTCTTTTCTGTTCCTTGTTGCCGTATCCACGAACCTACAACCACCTATTCACCTTCTTCTTCTGTTCCTCCTAACCGAACCTGCAACTCACCTCTTCTCCTTCATTCTCTCCTCTTCTATGCTCCAATCTCCTTCCCTTTGCCAAAATCCATCTCCAACCCATCGTCTTCTCTTCTTCTTCCTATTTTATTTTCTTGTTTTTTTTTGTTATTTCTTTAATTTGGTGATTAAATACTCCATATTTGTAATACCCACAACCTGTTATTTCCTTTATGTTTTCTATGTGGAATCTTCCCCTCTCCTTTTGTTCTTTATTTTTCTTTTATCCATTTTTGGTTTGATTTTCATTTTATTTCCCTCTTAATAACGTATGGGACGTAGTCTAGGGCGTATATTAGCAAGGGCGTGGCTAGCCCCCCCTCAAACCGGCTCTTAGCATTAGGTGCGTTTCTAGGTTTTTGTGTTTATAAAAATGAACCCATTTCGGTCCATTTCTTTTTATCTCAAATAGTGTGTCCCTTTAGAATTAATTGTGTATTTAATTTAGATTCGGATATCTTGCCATATTGATAATCATTAGATTTAGATGGGTTAGTCAATGTCATGTTTGCCATGCTTCGTGTTTATTAACATGTTTTTGATACTTGATGATTCTTTCTTTTGTTTAAATCAATTCATTTTTCTCATGCATGTAGGTTAGCTAGTATACATATCTTGTCAACATCTCACTCATATCACCACGTGGGAGATTTACAACCATTGTATATTTAACATAATAGTTAGATTCCATTTACTTAAATTGAGGTAGTTAATTAAATAATTATTTTAATTAATTAAATAAAGTCTTAACTCATTAGATTAATTAAGGTTCATAATGCATTTAATTGACTCTTAAAATTCGGTTTTAATTGTTTAAATTCTTAGATTGATTAGGTTTTCCAAAACTTCCATCTGGAATAGTTAGATTTGGGTAGCTTTCACCATTCAATTCAAGCTTTTGTCTTTCTTTAAAAAATCTTTTTACCTATTAGATTAATAGATTAATTAGGATTGCAATAATTCATTTCACAAATTATTAGGGATTATAATTAATCATTTTAATTAATTCAATTTAGGATTTCATAAATTCATTAATCGACCTTCTAGGTTAGGCTCAATTAATCGAGTTAGTTCAATTTATAGTTTCACCAATTGCTCAACTAATCCTAGGTCTAGGCTTATTTAATTAGCTTAATCTAAGACTCATAATACATTAATTAAATCATTTAGGCTTTTTAATTTTTAATTAACATAATCATTTCATTATTTGCATCATAACCTAGCTAGCATAATTTAGACAATTGGCTTAGGGTTTTCACATGTCATACTTAGATACCTAGTTTATGATTTTCAGTGACCTAGATTTAGGACTAGTTAGTAAGGTACAAACAAAATTTGGTCAAACAAAGGAGACGGCCTTCGGTAGGCAGGTGGTGCCTAACACCTTCCCAATCTGTCACTTGACACTTGTCCAGAATCTTGGTGCAAACCAGCTTTATCTATCAGAGTCATTAGTCTCTCTCCCTTGATCAGGGGAGACATTTATGGGTCTTAGACCCTTTCTAGATGGCAACTCCCTTTTACCCATAAAGTGTATCCCCCCTTGGCATTTGATGACCAAGGGATACTATCTCATCTCATTAGGGTCGAACCCTAACGTATGTGTACGCGTGCTACCCGCCATATCGCGATCCCGACGGAGGTCCATGATACCTACAGAGAGAACAATGAGGAGCCATAACTTACCTTCATCTTGTGGAGGATATCTTTTCCAGTCATGATTCCTTGCATATGAAGTTTGAGAGAGATGGAAGTTGGGGAAGGAGAGCCTAGTGTTTAAATTCAGAGACCGCATAAGACATGTGAGAGAACGGTGGTAGTGGTTGAGGAAATGTAACTGAAGAAATGATGAGGAAGATGAATGGAGAGTAATATTCGATCTCAATCAATTCTGGAAAAGAGAAATGGCAAAAACAAAGGGAAAGTTCAGAGAGAGAGAGAGAGAGAGAGAGCACTTTAGTGAAAGGGTACCTTGTCCGTACTTCAATCGCAGAATCCAAGAGAACAACAAACAGAGGAGGAGTTCTGCGAATGGCTTTGGGGAAACCCCTAAAGCATAACCTTGATTTCTTCCATAGATTGAGTAGATCAAGCGAGTAGATTGAGCTTCTTCAAGCTCACAATTCTTCGTCTTTGAAGAAAACACGAGCAAGTTGATTTTGTCAGGGAAGCAAATCAATGTTTTTTGGGTTACTCGATCTGCTTGCTCGATCTACTCAATTTTCGAAAGAAATCAAGGTTAGGCTCTGGGGTTTTCCGAGCCATCTGCAGAACTCCTCCTCTGTTTGTTGCTCTCCTAGATTCTGCAATTGAAGTACGGACAAGATACACTCTCTATCTAAAGTGGAGTCTCTCTTTCTCTCTTTGAACTTTTTCTTCGTTTTTTCCACTTCTCTTTTCTAGCATTGATTGAAAAGAATATTATGCTCCATTCATCTTCCTCGTCATTTCTTCAGTTACATCTCCACATCTCCTCAACCACTACCACCGCTCTCTCACGTGTCTTATGCGGTCTCTGAATTTAAACACTAGGCTCTCCTTCCCCAATTTCCACCTCTCTCTCAACTTCATATGCAAGCAATCATGACCGGAAAAGATATCCTTCATAGGATGAAGGTAAGTTGTGGCTCCTCATCGTTCTCTCCATCTTTGTTTTCTTTTCCGATTTCTTTCATGTGCTCTCAAAATTTACAAATTAAAGTTGAACCACCATTAGAACTTTGGGTTCAACCAATGCAAAAAATATTAGATTAAAGATTAATGGAATTAAAAAAAAAAGGAAATTAATTTTCACAACACAGTGAAGGGAAAATTGAGAAACAACTGCAAAGGGTGGATGCAGGCATTTGGTAATTATTTTAAATGATTTTCCTATGAAAATTAAATGTCATACAAACATTGAAAAATTTTACAACATATTTTACCTCCTTAAAACAAACATTGGAAAATTTGCCAACATTCCATGTAAAATTTTATTATAGTTATTAAATTATTTTGGGTGACGGTTAAACTTATACCGTCACCATATATTATTTTGGGTGACGATTACACTTATACCGTCATCATATATTATTTATAAAGACCATGGTATAAATAAAATCGTCACCAAATATTATTTTCGGAAATAATAAATATATCTATCACTCTTTAGAATGCGATGGAATTAGGCGGCGTTAAAATTTATCATCTCGAAAATTTATAGGATGACAAAATACATACGACCGCCACCCAAAAAGAGGAATTTTAGTTTTTGCGCCTTGATTCATGGTGCTACCTCACCCCTCCACCTTCCCGCTATTTTCTCTCTCCAAATCTCCCTCTTGCTATAGAAATTTTTTCCCAGAAGTATCAGAACCGTTACCACCATTGTTTCCTCTCTCTCTCTCTCTCTCTCCTCTCCAGATCTCCCTCTTGCTCTCAAACTCTTTCTCAAAGTGAGATCCGTAACCTCCATTCCCTCTCAAACTCTTTCCCAAAGTGAGAACCATAACCTCCTCTCTCAAAATCTTTGTCCATCCTAGTGCTCTCTCTCACAAATTACCCTAACCCATAGGTATTCTTTTGAAAGCTGTCTTTACATTGCTTCTCGTTGGAAGCAAGGGCACGAGCTGCTCGGCAACAGAGCTGGTGGTGAGTTTCTCTCTCTTTTATCGTTTTGATCCTTTGATGGCAGAAATTTCTTGATTTTGTTATTTGATAAATCTGTAGTGTAGGTGGTTACATTGTGGTTTTTTGGTTTTCTTTGAAGGTTCTCTTTTATTTTGTGATCAAGTACAGTTGTAGCTCCTGAAAAATCAAGTCAACCACGTCAACCTTAAAATTTCCATGGAAAATGGAAAATTTAGAGATGAATCATGAATGAGATAATTAAGTATAAACCTTGGGTGTTTGGCATTAAGGATGTCCTTCTGACCGTATTTTCACCAAGAGTGGCCGTCTTCGATGGGTTTTGGAGTGACCTTGATCCAAGTCTCTACCATTTTTCTGCGGAGTAAAAAATTATTAGCTTCTGATTGGAAACAATTTTTCTGTTCTTAATTCATTTAGAGTTTTACTAAAAAATAAAATCGTCTATTTTGAACGAAAGTGATTATTAATTATGATTATGTGATTTCTTAGATGAATATCCCCTAATGGTACACAGTATTGGAAATTCTTATAAATCAACCCAAAGCGCAGAACAGAATACCCAATTAAGTACAGAATCATAAATTAGAACTCAAATTATCACTGTGAGGAATCAAAGTGAAGTGGAACTCACCTTCTTTCTGTTTGATATCTATTTCCTGTTTCCTTAATTTATGTGGTTGTTGTTGGATTTGATTTGGCTTATATATGCTAGACTCTGAAAGCAATGCTCCAGTAGCGTTTCCTTACATGTTTAGCTGCATTTTCCCTTTTCAACTAACAACATCTTTGTCTGTTATTTATTTGAAATGCTGATTTTGTGTATGCTATCTTCTTGAAATCTTTATTTTGTGAGCACAACACATTAATTGCAGTAATAAGGCTTTCCAACTGTGAATTTTGGTGGGGCAGGGAGAATCTAGGCTTATGTGTACTGTTGTGCTTATGGTTCAGACTCTGTAATTTTAATATCAGGTGCTATGCTGGATGCTGGCATCCATATCCATCTCTTTGTTACTAGTGTGAGATGTAGATGGAGTCTTTTGCCTGTCATTCTCAGCCATCATATGTGATATTGTTCCTTGTTGATCTGGATTAGTGTGAGAATTCACCCAAGTCACTCACTTGATCTATGAAGCCAAAATACAAGGATTGAAAACTATCATTTCAATATTTTGTGTGTAGATAGAGAATTCTAATGATCCTGAAAGAATCCTTTCAGATTTTGGTGTAGGAGCTGAAGTGAGGGACCTTTTGCATTGAGCAGGATAAAATGATTTGCTATCAATGAAATTAATGCCCCACCTTTCTTTTAGTTGTTGAATGCTGATTTAACACTAGCCCCTTTGATTTTTAGCAGTTACATGTGTTGGTAAAAGATGGTTCAGAAGATGTATGAATAGTATTATTGAATAAACATAATTAAAACTTTATTAGATGATATCCTTGCACAAAATGAAGACCAAATTGAAAATACTTTTTCCACTCTGAGGCCTTAGTTTGAGATTCTCTGTCCTAGTCAACAAACAGGAAAAAAAAATAAAAAAATGAAGGGTGAAGTAAGAATAACTGTGTTGGTAAAGGATGGTTCAGAAGATGTATGAAGAGTGTTATTGAATAAACATTTGAACTCAAAGTTTGATTGATGTAGTTAGCCACACCCTTTGTGAAATCCTGTTTTCGAAACTCTCTCTATCAATGCATCCTTAATTGAAGGGTTTTTCATAACATTTGGGGTGTCAGATCATCTTAATCTAGCTACCCAAAAACTCATCAGTCTCATCTTTTATAGTCCACTCTGTTACACCAATATGTTTGCTCCTGTCAAAAGCTGCAGCACATTGTATGACTGCAATGTTGGAATGAGGCTTAAGCCCTTGTGTAAGGGTGTTCATAACCTGGCCTGTTCCTATAGTTGTCTAAGTTATCTGCTAAACTTCGAACTAGAAGCATTTATAGTAACCTTACAAAAATGATTAGAATTCCAAGCATTCCAAATATGATAGGAAAATGGTTTCAGCAATAGAAATCATTTAGATAGAATTCTTTTTCTAAATGTCAGTATCCTTCATGAAGGGCATAAACACCTCCACTGTTGAACTCCCTTCAATGCATTTTGTTGTTGAGCCTAAAATTGATCCCCTCTACACATGAAATGCAAAAGAACATAAGTATGCAATGCAAATTCAATTCCATTAACACAGTAGGCAAAACAATGGTATCAAATGATCAAAATGTTTTTTATTTACAAATCTCATTGGCAATCCATCTTTTAGTACTTTCCACATAAAATTCTTATAAGCAAGATTGCTAAGAGTTTTCCTCCTTTCCATCTTCTTAATCTTGTTTCATCCTGTCATCTGGGATTCAGATGTTGCATTCTCTGCGACAGTGTGATACATTCTTTGTTCTTAATCCCAACTTAATCTCCCCCACCCTTCTCCCGTATGGGGTTGCTAAAAGAAGAAAAATGAAAAATAGAGCTGTTTCTATTTCCTACTTTGCAATGATGTTTGGGATCCTGATCTGATCAAAATCGGCCTGGATCTGTGGCCCTGGGCTGCCTGTAGATCCATTAGTGCTGCTGGAATTGGGATCAGCCTGATTTTTTAATCAATGTCTACCGTCTTCGCCTCAGCCGGCCGATCCATTCTACCTGTATATCCATTAGGGCAGCCAGAATCAGGATCAGCCTGATTTTTTAATGTCTCTTCACCGTCTTACCTTCAATCACAGATCTGATCTGATTTGATTTTTTTTTTTCAATGGGAAAAGTACAAGATTACTCAACCCTGTCCTTCGAATTCGATTCTGTGAGATGAATTGATCCATCAAATGCACAGAAACGCAATGAAATTCAAGTTATCAAACTGAGTATCCTATGCTACTTCCAAACATGCTTTTATTTTCCTGTCCTAGGAACCTGTGTAGAAAAGCCCCTCTGCATTGTTACAGGAGATGCAATCCTTATGTTGCTGTGAACTCATCCCTAAGAATAGGGAAAGAGTTCCGTCGAGGAAAGTTCGTCTTCTTGTATGTGAAATTCTCAGACAACAGAATGCTCTAGGCCAAAACCTTGTAGTCTCTCTGTGTGTGGTGAACAGCATGTTATCGTAGGCAAAGAATGCATGGCCATGTTTGATGCACTCCAGTTGTCACCGCACAAGAATGCAGCTGTGCTCTGAGCTGAGGTTGTCAATATATAATCGAAATCATTTATCGGAATCGAAATCGAACGGTTATAACCGAACTGAACCGCACCGTGGTAAATTGATTCGGTTTTGGTTTTATAGGCCATAATTCCGGTTCAAAACCAATCAAACCGGAAAACCAACGGTTAACCGACACCTAGTATTAAAGACTTGAAGTGTTTTGAATTTTGATGGGTCTCTACGAAAAAAGGGGAGAAAAAAAAAAGAAGCAAAGTACTAACCGAGAAGGGAGCTTTACTTTCACACAATCACACTTCCTGATTTTCTAATTTCTAGGATTATAGTTAATTAGTTATAATATGTGTAGTCTTTTACATAGAAAGTATATTGTCCTTGGAAAAATAAATGTATATTGTTTTAACTCTTTAGGAAATTTAATATATATAGGATTCACACTAGTTGTAGGATGCAAACTATTTTTAAAACGACACTATTAACCCTATGTAAACCGGTTGTGAATTGAATAACAAAAACTGATTAAAAATCACTAAAATCGAAACTGAACGAAAACAATTATGATTTCACCTTATTCCAATCCGGTGCGGTTTTGGTTTCATCTTATCAAAATGTAAACCGAACTGGAACCGAACCGAATAACCAAAACCTCACCGTTTGACACCCCTACTCTGAGCCTGTGAAGACTATGCACCCCCCCAAAAGAATCTGTTGTTCTTTAACTTCTGCTTGCACGGATGAAGAAAACTCAAGTTTTTAGGGTCGATTGCATTCCAAATACAAAGGAATCATTGGCCGGTCATTGTTTTGAGTATTTTGTTAGGTGTGTTAAGGAGGAGATCATTGATCAGGGTTTGATAAGAAAGATAGAAAGCCAAGTTTCGAGGAACAAGACTTTGAAAAATTAAAGATATGCTATTTTTTACTTTGATAGTGTAAATTTTTGATGACTTTGGCAAGTTTTGGATGTGATACTGGCTTAACTAGATATTAGTGATCAATAATAATATAGTGATGTCTTGATTATAAAAAACATATACTCTTTTTGCTTTGGTAGTGTAAATTTTTTTTTACTAATATTCCATTCATAATTTATAATGGCAGGTACAATCCTACATAGCTGCACAACTTTAAGGATCAATGCTAGCAATTACTATCTATTTGAGGCTGAGAAGAGAGTTGTTTATTTAGATTGGCACCAATAGGTTCGGACATAAGCATTTGGGCTGGATTATTTATTTATTTATTTATTTTTTTATCATTGCTTTCTATACTATGTTTGTAGAAAGTGTAATGAAACAAATGGATTTCATGATTGTAAACATTTTTGTTTTAAAAGTTGAATGAAACAATGAATTCTTAGGTTATATAGATGTGTAATTGATATATTTTTTACAAAATGAAGAATGCATTTAGGTATAATTACAGGTAACAATGATATTGTAATTTTAAAAATATAATTTTTTTTTTAAATTACATTTATTAATGATGAATAAAAACAACCATAGCAAATATTATTTATGGTGACGGATTAATCCGTCATTGAAAGTGTAATCAAAGACGACTGTAAAAATACTATCGTCTCCCAAAAATGAGCTATGGAGACGGCAAAAAAGAAACCATCGCTAAAAATGTAACTTACGGTGACGGTAAAAAATAAGCGTCGCCTAAAATGCACATCCCTCCGGTAGCCCTTTTACCGTAGCCCATTTTCGGCTATGGCATTATGGGCTATGGAACGGCGACGGATAAAATTTCTGTCACCCTTATTTTGGTGACGGATATATATTTTCAGAGATACTTTTTTACTGTAGCCGAAAATTGCTATTCTTGTAGTGCTATCATGTGGCTGAGTAGGTGGGCTAAAGTTTTATATATAGGAAGATCCCAAAGTCCTCTACTAATATGTCAAGTTTTAGTCCAATCAAACTTGGTAACCTTGCAAAATAAAGTATGGAAAAATCCAAGACCATTAAGAAGGTGCATGGACTTATAAAGGGAATGGTATGTTATTTGTTAGAAGAATAAACATAAGACTGAAATTTGACAAATGAAAAATATAAACAATTTATTTTTTTAGATATGTATATGTAATGGTTATAATTACCACATCACTCTTTCACATTGCAGAACAAATGTTGCCCCTCACCAATTTTTGTATATGGTATGTCATCTTTTCTTTGGAAGGGTAAGGATAGCACTAACTATCTTCATCCTTTGAGTTGGGCTAAGTTTAGTCTTCCCAAGGAGGGAGGTTTGGGTCTTCGTAGAGTTAAAAATGCCAATATTGCTGGTATTGTTAAACTTATCTGGAAAATGGCTTCAAAAAAGAAGAGCATTTGGGTAGATTGGGTTTATTCAAGATACCTCAAAAGTGAGTCTATTTGGACTACCACATACTCTACGGATGTCTCCTGGGCATGGAGGAAAATTCTGAAATACCACTACCTTGTCTCTAATCATATCAAATCTTCCATTGATGATGGTTCTAAGACTTATCTTTGGCTTGATAATTGGCACCCTGATGGGGTTCTAATTGTTAAATACGGTGATAGAATAAGATATGATATGGGATCGGATAGGTTGGCTAAGGTGTCTTCCACTCTTCGAGATTGTGTTTCGGACCCTAGTCCTGGTATTTCAAATGCTTTGATTGAAATGTAGAATAAATTACCAAGTATTCAGTTGAGACCTAGGATGCCTAATTCCTCTTGTTGCTTTACCTCAATCTCTGCTTGGAATTTGGTTTGTTCTATTGCCCTAGTTGTTCCATGGTACAAAATTGTTTGGTTCTCCTCTGCTATTCCTAGGCATTCATTCTCAATCTGGAGAGTTATAACCAATTGTCTTTCTACTCTAGACTTTCTTATGCATAGAAATATTTCTATACCTAATTGTTGCCTATGTTGGAATTCTTTTAAAAGCCTTGAGCACTTGCTTTTTGATTGTCCTTTCTCTAAGTCAGTTTGGGGAAGCATTCTTCTCAAGTTTGGTCAAGTCCTAGAATAATTCTTCCTTTTGAAAGAGAATGAAAATAGATTTTAAATGCTTTTAATGGTAAAACCCTTTGTGATCTAGTTGGCATTCAATGCAATATTGTATCATATTTGGTGGAAAATGAATAAAGAAGATGGACTACCAATTCTCCTTCATTGCAGCAGATTAGAGATGCTATTACTTTTGATGTGAGGAATAAAATTCTTCATAATTTGGCAGTTTGCCCAGATACAAATAGAAATCGGTTCCTAGAATTTTTGTGGGACCTTCCTCTCTTCTCTCCTCCCCCTTTAAATTAGGCATCTTCTTGGGATCTTCTATCACCCCACCCCCATTTTCTTGTATCATTCTCTTTTTATTGTTTCTCCCCCCTCCTTTTAATTGTTTCCCTCCCTTCTTTTGCTTGCTTCTTCTCCCCCTCCTTTTTGGGATTTCTTGTCTCTTAGGGGTTTGAGGCCCATTTCTTTGTTTTCACTCTAGTCTAGCCAATTTGGCTTTGTATGTTGTATTTGTTTTTCTTTCCTGCTTCAATATATTTTTCGTTCACCCAAAAAAAAAAAATCCTTACAAGGGTTGTCACAAGTACTAACAGGGTTCATTTTTTTTCCCCCTTCTTTTAATTGGTGCTCTAAACATTTTTTTACATATGCCTCATTCTCCAATTTGCCTTGCTTCTTTTGCATCACATTTGTCCATATTTACAAATAAATTCTAGCTTAAAATAGCAAAGCTTATGAATAAACATGAATCATTTTTATATTTGTTTACTCTGGCTAGGTTTCAGCTTCTGAGTATTGATCCTAATGGATCTTATGATTACTTAAGAAAATATATTGAATTTCACATAATTGAATGGTAAAACAAGTTTGAAATGGAGCTGTTCAAATATTAGACCTTATACAACCCAGTTTGGACTTCCAATCGAGACACCATTTGAATGTTGAAATGGATCTTGGTTAATTTGATGTTGGAAAACTCTACAATTTTTTTTTGTACATAGAAAGGAGCATAGGTATCTAATTCATATATATTTTAGATGGAGTACAGGTCCATGCATGGATACAAATCTTTGACGCATTACAGTTAAGCTTCAATCCTTTATACAACAATTCATAAGGGATAAGAAATATTTATTTAATACAAAAAGTAGAAAGTTCACTGAAGATGATGAACCTCATTCCCATTATGCATATCAAATTGATTACATCAACACATGAACTCAGGAAAAGCTTTATATTCAGTTCTTGGATAAACCACAGTCTTTGATTCCTGCAAGTGCCTTCTCAAATTGGCTCCATTTCTGCTCAAGAGTCCCACTGTATCCGATGGACATCCTTGTTAACCCCGGTGAGATTCCTGCCATCTTCTTTTCCTCTGCGTTCATTTCGCTACTAGTACTACTTCCAGAGCATGACATAAGGGTCTCATAGTAGCCCAAGCTAACAGCCATTAAACCGAAATGGGTGCTGTTTTGCAGATGACCCATCAACTGGTTTGCCTTCTCCTCCGTCTCCATGTCTAAACATAAGATTCCACCAAACCCATAATTCTCATTTGCCATTGACTTGAAAAGAGTGTGGTCTGGGTGTTCTTCAAGGCCTGGGTAAATAACATTGAGCCCCAATTTCTTCATCCTTGTAGCATAGACCATTGCTCGCCGGCAATGTTCCTTCATTCTTAGGCCTAGGTGGGGAATTCTTTCGGAGAGCTCGAACGCAACCTTAGCATTCCATGGTTGGACCAAGTAGCATCAGTGCCCCTTGATGAAGATCCATCATGGAATTCACTAGGCTAACTGGCCCACAAATTGCACCTGCATCACCATATCCATAAATTATTACCCAATAAAATGATAAGGAAAAACCAAGACTCCATGATGCTCAACTATATAATAAGTATCTAAGTGCATTCCTAAGTTACCAAAAAAAAAAAAAAATGTGCATTCCTTGGTTTGCCCTCCAAGAATTGACTTTCCTTTAGTCTTCTTAAACTCCATTTCTTGGAAGATGTCACATTGTTATCGAGAAAAAAAAAAACCTACTGTGATGGCAACTCTGGGTCATGTTGGTTGACTTTTCGAGTCATTTTTTGGGTGAATGAAAATATATTAAATAAAAGAAAAAATTGAAATACAAAGTCAAGCCATAGGCTATTCAAAGGGTGAAGCCCAAAAAAATGAAGAACCTTCAGCCCAAACAAATGAAGAATCAAGGAAAGGGAACAAAACAACCATCAAGGGGAATACAAAAAACTAGGGGTGAGGGCAAATTACATACCAAGAAACTAACTATTGATTCAATGTCAAGGACTAGGTATATATTTATTTAATTTCATGATTGCCAGCTCTGCTGATGGAAATTTCAAAGGTGTGGTATATTCCAAAGGTGAGGTCTATCTCTCTTTTGTTGGCTTGGGTCTATCTAGGTTCAGTCCTTTGTTATTTCTCTTCTCTTTTTCCCTTCTAATTCAATGGATTCTTATATTGAATATATATATATATATATATATATAATAAAAAGAAAATAAAATAAACCCTTGGATGTAAATGGATCTATAAAGGAAAAAGGCGTGGATAAAGATTACTTACCAGCAATAACATCGGCCCCACCACTGATGTATTTGGTGAGGCTGTGCACTACTATATCTGCACCCAACCTAGCAGGGGACAGTACCATGGGAGTGAAGGTGTTATCTACCACAACCTTCACCCCCTTATCGTGCGCTATCCTGCACAGCTCGGGCAAGTTAGCAACTGTCAAAGTAGGATTAGACATCGATTCCACGTAAAGCACATTAGTCCTTCCCTCCACAATAGCTTCCTTCACCATCTCATGATCTCTCACGTCCACAAATGTGGTTGTTATGTTACAAACCCTAGGAAGAAATGATTCAACAATGCATGTGTCCCACCATACAAACAACAGGATGCAACGACGTGTCCTCCAGTACTGCATAATTGCATCAGGACCGTCGAGATTGCTGCCATGCCGCTTGCTGTGCAGTATGCTGCCTCCGTTCCTTCTAAGGCTGCGATTTGACGGCTGAGATTTAAGACGGTTGGATTGAAGTGACGGCTATGGAAGAAGTAGCCTTGGTCAGGGCCAAGCTGGCCGGTAAACATTTTGCGCATGGTCACTGGCTCCATGACTGTGAAGGTGGCTGAGGCTTCAATTGACATGTTGATGCCACTGCGCTCACCCAACTCATGCCGTGCTGTAGCAAGAGCCATAGTTGGCTCATTGCTTGCTTTCTTTGGCTCGTTATTCAGATACGAAACCATCAGTTCCTCTGGCTTCTTCTCTATTGAAACAATGTTTGTTTCTCCCATTTGGGCAAGTTAGAGAGAGAGAGAGAGAGAGAGAGAGAGAGTAGTGTGGGTGGATTGAGTTGTGGATTGGAGAAGAAATATTTAGCTGTGAATGTTATGAGAATAAGAGAGTAGAAGGGGTGTTTTATAGAGAAAACTTATAAACAAAGTTTTACTGATAAGAACATGTATTATACAAATATTTCGAATAATAAGTTTTAGGAACTTTCCATGTGCCAAACAATTGTAAACGTCACAAGATGATAAACTAGTGACACATTTCAAATTTTTATCTATTTAATTATTTATTTCCTCATGCCTTGTGGAAAACGCGTACAACGTGGATAGATACGAATCTTCTGTAGTAATCTCTAGTTTTTCTTATTTTTCCATTTTTAGGGAGAGACTAGAGTTCCATAATTAAAAAAACATTTTGCGATGAGAATCTCTAATAGAACTTTGTGGTGGCTTGTATGATTAAAAAAAAAAAAAAAAAACCATTGCAAGTGGATGATAGGTTGAGCTCAATACTAAAAAGATATCTGTGGCAACTAGAAAAAGATGCATTCGCAGCCTAGGTTCTGCAGCAGCTGAAGGATATATATGCAGACTGAGATCTGAGGGTGATGGCACTAAAGACAGTAGAAACTTAACGAACTATCTCCTTTGCCTGCGGGTGACTCCCATCTCAAATGTTATCACCTTCAGCTGCTGCTGCAGAACATGAGCTGATGTTTAGCTGAGGCTTTTCTATTTTCAACATATCAAAAATGAATTCAGATCAGTTTCCCATCTGTGAACAGTGGGCATACATCTTCAACCACCATGTATCCCAGCTATGACACGAGTCAGAGTAGTGTCATACACGAGTCAGAGTAGTGTCATTGCTGGGATGGAAGGTGGGGATGTCCCCACCCGTCCCCATGTGGGGACCTGAGCCAAACTCATTAAAACTTAAGGGTTCTAATTTCACGATCACATAAGCCAAACAATCAACCAAAGTTGTACTTGGGTGGGGGTGGGGGGCTTAGATGCATCCAATAGGAGGTGCAGGCATTTTCCCCCTCCCCCTTGTGTATGAGTGAAGGCGGACGCTTCTTAGTAGTGTTCTTTTTTCTCTAAATGAATTTAGACTTCAATAGTGCTGTTAAAATTCAGCTTAGAAAAAAGCATATGTAATTATGTGGTATGCATTTAATATGATTCGTCTATATAAATCCAAGAGAAAAAATAATCGTTTTTCTTCTTTTTTTTTTTTTTTTCGCTAGAAGATCCAAATAATTTCATTAAAAAGAATAAAAAGAATAGTACAAAGATAAAAAAACAGACACCGCAAAATATAGGAGGATTATCTGCAGGCTAAATTTCCATCTTTGCCATTGTCATCAATAGGAAAAAAGTCCCAAGAAAATCAACCTAACAGAGGAAGATTACAAAAATTGATGACGAGGATGCATATTAGCTTCCTGCTCAAGATCCCAAACCATCAAAGGGGGCCATAGAACCACAAGATCAGAATTATCAAATCTAGCAATTGAGTTTGCATGGTAGTCCGCTAAAAGATTGGTTATATTCACCATTCAATACTTATATACCATTCAACAAATAAAAGGTAAATTTATGCCCCCCTCTCCAAATACATGCTCATATTATTAGGATTCCTTTGCAAAACTTGAACCATACTGACAAAATCAGGATGTTGATGATAGCCCTTTTTTTTTTTTTGCTAACAATGGGTATCCAGGCATTCGGCTTGACTAGTCCTGCGGGCCCATACTGACCCCTCAACCGCATGAACCAGGCTATACTGGGGTTGAATGAGAACCATTCTACTTTCATTGAAAGCAGTGAAGGGCACTAAAGACCCCCGTGTGAGTGGCCCAAGGTGCGCCTAGTGGGAGTCGAACTTAGGATGTCCGAGTCTACGGCTTGTATCAAGTTCGTTGCTCACCAACTGCGCTACCCCGTTGGGTTGTTGAAGATAGCCCATGGTCATCAGATAAGCTGTCAACTTGGCCCACAACCCTAGCCCTTGGAATATGTTTTCAAAAGGAGGCACATTGAAGATGGAGGAGCATGGGATCGTGAAGCAGCAAATTGAGAGTCAACAAGGCTTGATTTCAAGGCTTCATTGTTGGGGTTGACCTGAGGCCCTTCTTGTAAGCAACAATTGCCTCATCAAAGCTGCTAAGATCAACATGAGACGCCCAAGGTGACTGTAACCCTTGGACCAGTTGGGCTTGAGTTCGACTGTCTTCTTGGCATCAACAAGCGTTTCATTGTACTTGAAGTGGAGTAGTGAAGAAGATGCCTTCATCGGTTCGATCATCAATTTTTTTTTCAAATCTTGATTTGTGTTCTTTATATAAACTTGCTACTAAATACCTTAAAGTGTCTTACTATACCCCTTCTACCAATCTAAAGTTCCAATGTGTCTTGATCTCATGTGTCCTCAACATGCATCTATTATGGATGTACACTACAGAAAAAACTACCTCCTTTGAGAACTCTTTACCCATGGCGTTCTCTTCCAACATAATTCTACCCATATCTTGAACTATCCGGTTCTTTCTCTTTGCAACACCATTTTGTTGGAGTATTCTCAGAGTTGAAGTTTGCTTCCTGATACTATACTCATTGCAGTTTCTTCAAAATCATCCTAACTATATTCAACACCTTTGTTAGATATCAGACACTTTATATTCTTCCCTGTCTAATTTTGAACTTTCTTTTTGAAAATATTAAATCTTTCTAGAGCTTCTAATGTGTGCTTTAGAAACATCATCCATGTCATCTTGGAGTGATCATCAATAGATAACATAATGTATTTCTCTCCTGAGGTGCATGGTGTCCTTATAGGACCACACAAGTTTGTGTGAACTAACTACAATGGTTGGCTAGTATAGTACTTTTTGGACTTAAAAGATATCCTTGTTTGCTTTCACTTTTAACAAAATGTATTCAATAGTAGAATATCTCTGTAACCTTTTTTAAGAAATCTTGGCGAGGTATTTGAAACCAATATGCCCAAGTCTTCTATGCCATAACCATATGTCTTCTTCCACACACACCATGCAAGAGTCTTTCACTATCTATGTCAAGGAATACAAGTTCCTTGAAGTTCTCTGTCCTGTAGCCACCACCTTTCCTGTACTTGATTTTCATATTTCACAACCTTAGTTGTTGAATGCAACTTTATTCCCTTTGTCACAGATCTGGCTGATACTAAGCAAGTTGTGTTTAAGTACTAGTCCTTCGATATATAGAACATCTTCGGATTTCACCTTCCTATTGTTCAGACTGATAGAGCCCTTTCCTGTAATATTTGCACCTTCATTATTGCTGAATTTTACAGATCCACCTTAGAATTTTGTAGCTTCTCAAACCTCTTCTTACCTTCAGCCATGTGGCATGAGTAACCATTGCCTAGTATCCATGGAGTGGAACTTCCTGAAGCTCTAAAAGGTCTCTGCACTACATATCAGTCTTCATTTTCTTCTTCCACTCTCTTTTTTTCGCTAAAGATTAGGAATTTATCAAGGAAAAGAGAAAAAATACAGCTCAAGAAAACAATTTATAGACCCCCACCTTCGGCATGGCCATCAACAGGGGAGAATAAATTGAAAAAAGATATAAACATTAAATTAACCGAAACCTAAGTCTCGATTCTGCGTTGTGGGCAATCTCCTACCAAATGTGAGATGGGAAAGATATATTAACATCTAAATACCTTGATTTTGCTGCTGCGTTTACAAGAAAATTTGCTATACAATTAGCTTCCCGAAAATAGTGAGTTATCTTCCAGCTAATGGAATTCAGATAATCCTTCACAGACAACCAATCCTAAAAAACAAACCAAGGAATTGATCTGGATTGAAGTGCTACCACCACTGCTACTAAATCCGTTTCAATCCAAAGGGCATCCACCTGTAATTATTTGGCTTTAAGAATTCCTTCCATTAGAGCTGTGAACTCATCATAGTAGTTTGTGTGGACTCCTAAGAACTTATTCAAAGAACCCACCACCGAGCCCCTATGGTTATGAAATACACCTCCTGCTCTAGCGTTTCTTGGGTTACCCAGAGAACAACCATCCACGTTTAATTTTATCCAACTAAAATCAGGTCTACACCAAAAAACTTCTAATATGGACAAAGGCTTTCTTGGAAGAGCTGATAACCCCAACCTATGGCAGCATGTCAAATCTTTGGGACTCTTGATCACACCGACCAAGGAACCACATGCCTCCTGCACCTCTCTTATAATCTTCTCATAGAGTATTGGACTGATTTTTGACACCCCTTCATAACGCCTTTCATTCCTCTCTCGCCAAATGTTATCAGTCACAATAATAAAGCCCACTGACCATGGATCACACACTGTAATCACCCTACGCTTCCTAATCCACCATTGTGCCAGCTAGGAAACATTATCAATATTTAGCCAATTCATACGAAAACAGTCCCATAAATAATTTCCATAAGGCCAGAGAGAAGTTACAATTTGTGAAAATATGATCAAAGGTCTCAGCATCAGAACCACATAGGGAGCACTTTGAAACAAGAGGCACATCCTTTCCACATATAATATCATCTGTTGGAAGCTTCCTGTGCAAAAGGCGCCATCCAAAAGTGGATTGCTTTGGCTGCAACTTTTTGTTCCATACCATAGAGAACCATAGGACTTTGGTATTCCTTCTCCTTATCTCATTCCACGCAGAAGAGGAGGAAAAAATCCCAGAAGGAGTTCCACTCCACATACACCTATCCTCTGAATCAAATTGAGGCAGCCTTATCAAACGGACATCAGAGAAAACATCTTTTCGAGTATCAGAGCTAACATCAGGAAGAGCCCAACTATAGTCTTGAATAATAGAAGACACCGTCAAAGAAGAGCTAATCAAAGTATTCAACATATTACCACATAAATTCATAATGGATTTTTCTCCGACCCAAGTATCCCTCCAAAGATTAACACTTTTACCATTCCCCACAATCCATCTTTCCTTACTAGAAATGAAGGACCACATCTTACGAATACCTGGCCATATCGAAGATGATTATATGATTTTTTGGGAATACCATTGGAGAGGAATCTGACCTTAAAGAATCTACTCATGGCTGAATTCCCATGTTTGATGCTCCAAACCTGCTTGCAGAGAAGAGACTTGTTAATGTCATGAAGTTTGCGAATGCCCAACCCTCCTTTTTCTTTTGGTTTACACACTAGGTTCCACTTCACTGTCACAGACTTCATTGTGTCAATGTCTCTTGACTAGATGAAATTCCTCATCCATTTTTTCATCCGATTAATCAATGAGGATGGCCACCAATACACAGAAAAATTGTGGACAGGCATACCCAAAATAACTGAGCGAACTAATTGCACTCTACCAGCCATAGAAAGCAATTTTCCTTTCCAACTCGATAGCCTCTCTTTGATCTTGTTCATGACTAGCAACAAGTACTGATTTTTGACTATTCCTTTAAATATTTGCACCCCAAGATACTTGGTCGGGAAATTGCAAGGGCTTATTCCCATAATATCAGAGATGGTCTGCTTTCTTAAAGGAGTAACTCTACCCATAAACAACTTACTTTTATCAAGATTCACATGCTGACCAGAAAATTCCTGATACTTATACAAGAAATCATGGAGGTTTCTAACATAGTTTACAGAAGCATTCATAAATATGAATATATCATTAGCAAAAAGCAAGTGAATCGGAACCAACTCACCTCTTGGACCTTGCAGAGCTTTGATTTTTTTCTCTTGATGCAACTTCTTCAAGCATCTACATAGAACTTCCTCAGCCAATATGAATAATAGAGGAGAAATAGGATCCCCTTGACGAAGCCCTCGCTCCACACCAAAATATCCGACAGGGCCTCCATTAAGAAGGATCGAAATTTTGGAGGATGAAAGAATTTGAAAAATCCAATTAATCCACTTTTCTGAGAATCCAAATCTTCTCAAAACATGCAAAATAAAACTCCTAGATATTGTATCAAATGCCTTCTGAATGTCTATCTTGGCACCCATTCCACCTCCTCTAGTGGAAGAATATAAGAGATTAGCCAACTCAGAAGCAAGGATAATGTTGTTGTGAATGACCTTCCCATGCTGAAATGCACCCTGCTCTTCAGAGATTAGACGAGGGAGAAGAAATGATAATCTTGTTACTAATATTTTTGAAATCACCTTGTAAAGAAAATTCCCCATGCATAGAGGCTTGAATTTATCCAGGGAATTTGCACCATCCACCTTTGGAATAAGAGCCAAAAATGAGTTATTTATGCCTACTGGAATAATACCAGAACTGAAGAAATACCTGATAGCATAGATGAAATCCTCAGAAACCACCTCCCAACAATGACGAAAAAAGGAACTTGGAAATCCATCAGGACCAGGGGAGCTGTCTGGATCAAGGTCCCAAATTGCTCGCTTAATTTCCACCATTCCAGGGATAGCATCCAAACTTAAAAGATCCACTTCATCTATCAAGCGGGAATAGCATCCAGTAGCTCTAAATGATCCACCGTAGGGACACTTTTATGGAATTCTTCATAAGAATTCACCATATAATCTGCAATGCTAGCTCTATCAGAGACAAAAAAGCCATCCCCTTTCTTTACTCTACGGATTGTATTTTTTTCTCTTCTAATTTTTGTGTAGAGGTGAAAAAACTTGGAGTTCCTGTCCCCTTCCTTCAACCATCTAATTCTAGCTTTCTCAGCCCACAATTTCTCATGATTCTTTAAAGCTAATAGATACTCAGTCTTAGCTTTAGCTTCTTTCCCGAACAAGTCATTATCTAGCGCCTGAGAATCAATCTGGTCCTGGATCTGAGAAAGATCCTCTTTAGTTCTGACCAACTCAGCTTCAAAGTTAGTGAAAGTAATCCTGGCCCAAGAACGAATAAGAGGCTTTAATCTTTTCAAATTTTGAGTAAACACATACATAGGGGAGCCTACAATCCTCTGATCCCATGCATCAGCAACCATCCCCAAGAAAGAATCATTTTCCGTCCAGAATTTATGGAAGCGAAATGGGCAGTTAGGAGGTTTGGGATAAGCTTCAGAGACTATTAATAATGGACAATGATCAGAAAAATCTCTTTGAAGAACAAATTGGGCACAATCTTGAAAATATGACAGCCAGGCCTCATTACAAAAACCCCTATCCAGAATGGCTGACACATTCCCTCTCCTTCTATTGTTTGTCCAAGTAAATTTCACACCCTGGGAAGGCAACTGAATCAGATGACAAACATCAACCATGGCAGCAAACTCTGCCGTAGACCCCAAATTAAATGCACTAGGACCTCGCTTCTCATACGAGGCCAACAAAGCATTAAAATCACCCACCATCATCCAGGGATCAGATGGAGAATACACAGTAGCTAAATCAGTCCACAACTCCCTACGATTTGCTCTGAAACATCTAGCGTGAATCACAGAGATCCTAACTATCTTAGTTCTCCAATTTACACTCACATATATTTGTTGTTCCGAGGCTGAAACAACAGTAGGCTTTAGGATACCTTTTCTCCAAACCAGCCATAGGTTTGAATCTTTCCCAACCCTTGAATTGCATATAAAATCTGTTTCAAAACCCATCTTACTAAATAATCTAACTGGTAAAACCGATGAATCAATAATGGGTTCAGCTAGACATAGAAAATCTGGATTTTTATCCCTTACAAAATTTTTTAGGGCCATACAAGCTGAGGTTTTTTTAAAACCTCTCACATTCCAAAAAAAGAACTTCATACCTTACTTCTTTGCAGTGGCTATACGGCCAGACCTTCTCATTTGCTCCGTGTTGGCCAAAGTCTTCTCCCTCCTACACCTACCATCCTCAGTATGGGTTTTTTCAGCTGTGTTAATCAGAGCATCTATAGCTACAATTTCCTCACGATGAATCACTATCGCACCTTCATGAAGCGAGCTCGGAGAGATGGAAGAAATAACATGTTTAGCACCATTCTCATCTCCACAGTCACTCCCTGCTAAGGAGGAATGTCTTGATGAATCAGAGTCCTAATCAATTTCCTCCCTATAGCCTGAATTTTGGATACGTGACCGGGATTTAGATGACCCGGGTCCATGTCCAACGTTTTGAGCTTTATGAAAAGCTTCCTGGGTTGGGCGCACATCAGTTTCCTTATTTAAAGGAACCACCACATGAATTTGACCCGAGCCTTGACTTGGTAAAAACAGATTTGAAATCCCTCCCTCCATAGAAGGACTCTCTCTGATTGGCTGGCTAGTAACACCCAAATTTCCTTCCAAGAATAGCGTACCGGAATCTCTCCCTGCCTCACTTGGATTTCCACCATGGCCACCGCTCCCTTGACCACCGGCTGGCCTAAAAACTCCCAAAGAAGGCCTGAAAAATGCATTAGCTTCATCAATAATACGAGCAGCCCCATCATCGCAAGCCTCTTCCCTTGTTTCATCTGCATATACAGCTCCAGGAACTTGAGGATGGTTCCTTACTTTAGCGGGTTTTTTAAATTTACAGGCAGAAATATTATGCCCTGATCATTTACAATACCCGCAGATTCCCAGAGAGTCTTCATAGACTATGGACTCCTTGAGCCAAAACAAATCAGAAGAGCCCAGTTGTCTCCGTTCGACCTGAATTTCCTCTAAACGTTTTCCTCCTAATTCCATCTCAACCTGCATGCGAGCAAAACTCCCCATAGATGCATTACGAGTGCGTCGATCAATGGCCACTAGCCGTCCTGCTGCTTTCGCCATTGTTAGGAGAATTTTATCATGCCAATACTCAAGTGGAAGATTTGGAAAACGAATCCAAACCATCTTGGTACTGACATGCTTGTCATGGATGCTTAAGTCCTGTCTCCAACGCTAAAGTGAATAACTTGCCCTTCAACTTTTATGAAATTCCTTCTCCATATCAAGGCCATGTCTGCCTCAGTTTCAAATTGAAAGAGGATAAAACCTTTGCCCATAGGCTCCAAAACCACCCTACCCTTTAGATTCCAGGACTCTCTCGCCTCCTTACGAATGACATCCATGGAGACAAACCTGAAATTAGTTCTCCCAATAAGAGCAAATCGAAAGCCTTCTAATCGCTCCTCATATGCCTCTTGGGGAACAATGATCTTGGTCAAGGACCCAACATGAATTGGATCAAGTAGATCATCCACCTCAGAAAGTCCTCTTCCCACAACAGTCGAGAAGGAGCATTTAGGAAGATGAGGATTTCCACCGCCACCGTCATCCATAATCTTCTCCCTATTATCAGGTTCCGAAACTGTTCGCAAGAACTCAGTAATCAGCGGTTGCTGCCCTCGAGAGAGGGAAGGAGCACCATCCGAACTTGCCTATCTCCAAGGGCGTTAGCCTCTTCCTCAGAGCAAGTCTCTCCTGTCAACTTTTTTTCGCTTCCTTTTTCCACTCTCTCTCTCTCTCTCTCTCTCTCTCTCTTTCTTTGAACCCAAAATTTCTTAATTGATTGAGATTTATGTGCTTTCTTTTGCCTTGAAATCTGTCTTTTCACCTTAACTATTCTTGTGTTTCTAATATTACCATGACTACCTCTGTTCTACCATCTCTATGTGTGTGTGAGGGGGGGAATACGTTTCTACATTGTCTCATAATATGCCCAAAATTATTGCATCTATAGCACTCAAAAAATTTCTCCATCAATGGTCCGAATGGATTTCTATCCAAAAAATTCTTAGGTCCAACATTGAACTTGCAATATGAGATCATGTGCCCAAAAGTGTTACATTTGTAGTAGAAACTTTGAAAAAATCCCTCTGCCTCACAGGTTCTCTCTGCCACATGTTTAGAGCTCTGTAATCATCACCTATTCTAGGTCTTTATTGTGGATTTTGTCTCTAGCCATAGCTCTCTATTCTTTTACTTGGTAATGTCTTTTGTGGTTAACTAGCATAGGTAGTCTTATAGGGTAGAGAGGGGTTTCCTCTTTAACTTGACAGGTTTGTACTCTCTGTTTCTGCACAACTCTCTTGACATTATATAGACTTACAACTTGTACATCGCCTTTATTAGCATTTTTATTACTCACTTTAATAGGATTTTAGATATTCACTTGCCAATTTTCTTGGCATTTTTGAAGATTTACCTACAAATCCAAGTCCAAATTTAATATGAGCTGGTCTCAGATAATGTCATTGAGCTTATTGCCACTGGGGTGCTCTAGTGAAGTAAAATCTTTTCAATATCTTTATTTTCTAAGTACTCTCTTTCCATCTCAGTTATCTGAAATTCTTCCACTTTAGCCTTCAATAAGGCTATTTCATCTTCATAACCATTGCTCTGCAAGAATTTGAACTTGCTTCTTCAACTGAGCTTTCAAAGCCACCTCATATAGTTCAAGTGTGTTGTAGTCAATGGTCTTCTGCAAGAGTAGAAATTCAATGTCTTTTAGATTTTTCTTTAATTTTCTGCTTGTTCTCTCAACTCAATAACCAATTGTTCTTGGTCCTGAAAGTTTGAGGTAAGTTTCCTTTCTTTCTTTCTTTTCTGAGCTCTTTAATAGAAAATCTTAGTTCAGCCTCAAGTTGTGGTTTCTCATCTTCTTCTTCTCCTGAAAATTCTTCTTATCTGCTGACTCAGACTTTCTTCATCATTTGATACTTCTTCAGATTCTTCTTAGACGTACCACTATTTTTCTTGGACACAAAACTCTTTTACTTGGCCTTTCTCTTCTTATACTTGTTGGATTTTTTTTCTTTTGGTAGTTTCTCTTCTTATCATCGTCTTTATCATCCTTTCTACTTTTGTTCAACCCTACCACAATTGAAGCATTTGAAGGCTAACTTGTCCTTATACTTTCATGTGCCTTTTTCATCATCACTGTCATCTTCATCTTCTTCTTCAAGCTGCTTCTTTTCTCTAATTTTCAAGTTCTTCATTGCCTTGAAAGTTGCTTGCTTGTCACTTGACTTTTCCTTCTCCATCTCATTTCAATGTCAATGAAAGTGCCATGCACTTCATCAAGGGTAATTTTATCTAAGTCTTTTTCCTCTTCTATAGTTGAGACATTGGAGTCGTACTTTTTTAATAGACTGATCTAGCTTCTCTGCAAGTCCCCTAATGGATTTGACAACTTTATTTATCTTGTTAATATAAGAATCAATGATCTCTTCGTCCGACATCAAGAGGCCCTCAATTTGAGCTCTGAAAATCTATAGCTTTGGTTTTCTAATTTTATCATCTCCTTCATAAATACTTTGTAGCATGTCCCAGATTTCCTTGATTGTATCACAGTCCATCAACCTTGGCCATGACACTCTTTTCCAGTGCAGATAGAATTGCATTCATAGCCTTCTCATTGTAACTATAATCTTCCTTGGCCTCATTATCAGTTGGATTTATTTTCAATTCTATGTAGCCATTTTATACAGATGCCCAAACATCGTATCCAAGTGACCCCAAATAAAACTTCATCCTTCTCTTCCAGTAGACATAGTCAGCTCCATCAAATTTAGGAAGATGTTGGGCTCAAATGAAAGCCATACTATTTATACTAACTGCAAGCGCACAGTGTCAACTATAGTTACGGGTTGAACTCAGGGAGGCCGAGTGAGTAATCAACACACTTCCAAATTAAGCAGAGTGCAAATATCAAGAGAGTTGACTATATTACTTTAACTAAATGTGCAAGATAATTATAACAATTAAAATACCAAATTAAATTTAAGGGTAATTTACAATGCCACCCCCTAGAGAATGCCAATATTAGAAGGACACCCCCTCTTTTTCACCAAATTAGACTCGGATCCCCTACCGTCAGTCTCTGTTAAGCCAAGAGGTAAAATGATTGTTATACCCTTTTCACTAATATTCATTTTAACCCAATTCCTCGTCACCCCTACCTATTCTCACCAATGGCACGTTCTTCATCATTGTGCAGAGGCTAGCGTATGTAGCTTTTTCCCCTATTTTTGTTTCTCTTCCAGATGCCTCTTTCCTCTATAAAAATTTTGTTTCGCTTCCAGATGCCGTTCGTGGCTTTTAAATTTTTTTGCTGGAGAACGGAGGGAGTGATAGATGGAAATAGGATTAATGGGATGATTTGGATTTGAATCAACCGAAAAGTAAACTGTAGAAAATGTAGAGAGAGAGAGAGAGAGAGAGAGTAGTGAGAGAAAGAGTTATTCCACCAGAACTCATCAAATTGCTCTCAACTATTGGAAAACACAAGGAATGTGTCGAAAGGCTTGTAAGTGTTTTTTCTATTGGTGGTGGATGAGAGGAAGGTACGAGGGATGAGGTTGCCATCAGAGGTGACATGTAGGAACCAAGGATTCCATTCAGATCAATCGTGAATGGCTATGCGAAGGCCATCATCTCTAATGAGTGGGGATCCGAAGGTGATGCAAATGGGAATGTTACTATTTTTTTTTTGTTGATGTTCTCAGCCATAAGTAGAAGAGTGATGCTACCCATCCTCCTACAAAGTGTCCCGTTACAATCACCGGCCTTGAAGGGTTCTTCAATCCCTATATTACACAATAGAACTTCTTTTAAAGCAAATAGAAAACATATTTGGTGGGATTAGAAGACCTAGAGGAAAAAAAGGAATGGAAGAGAAGGAGGGGTAAGAAGAATTAAGTAGCAGCCACTATAGTAGCAGCATCGACATCACTGCAGATGCAGTAGAGGAGGAAATGGAGGAAGAGGGAGGGAGTATACCTGTTGTCCTTGCTGCTACTTTGTCAATGTAGACACCGAATTTTGTCACCCCCTGGTAATGATGCCAATATGAAGGATTACATGTTGGATATTTTAGACTTGGAGAATTTTCAAACTTAGAGTAGAAAATGACCATTTTTTCCTATAAACTTTCAAGAGAAAATGTTTTCAAAAATTAGAATTTGATGTTGTGGATTATTGTTGCTTGTCCCCTCAAGTCGAACATTACACTTTGATGCGAGAACTATGCGAATCGACGCCCGATTCTCTCTTTCATTATATGATTCGGGTCCCTACTTTATGCATATTTTCGTATAAGTTCCCGATCAAGACTACAATCGTGTCTCACATCATTGGATAGTGCTCGGACTGAGATTTCTAACGACATATTACACGTCGAATTCCGACAAACGGTTTGAAAGATATGACCCCCGAAAGTTGACTCCAAAGTTCGGTATCAGATTCCATTCCGAGCAACCAAAGGGTACCACATGGCGCCCAAACCCCTTTGCCAAAAAGCAAGCCTTTGTGGATAATTCTCTCTAGTTTTTTAGTCCCCCATGGGAAATATGAGAGAATTGTCCCAAGTCCCAAGGCTATAAGAATAGCCCTTCATCTCTTCCAAAAGGGGGGTGAGGGGAGAGAAGGAATATAGTTTTTGCTAATTCCCTTTCTCTAAATAAAGAATCTGTCAAAGTATAAAAATTTAAATGTGTAATCCTTCCTTGAGCCGGGAGACTTAGTCCGATTCGGTTTGGTTCGGTTTTGGCCTTGAAGCACAAGGGTTATCTCCCCTTGTTTATTGATTAAAGCCGGTTTAAGGTATTTATTTATTTATTTTCTTTCAATAGCGATTTAGAATTAGTTTAATTAATAAATTAGTTTCTAATTTATTAATAATTGATTTATTTATATTAATTATGTTTAATTAGTTTCAGTTTGGTTCAATACGGTTTATTAGATGTGAATTGATTTATTCCGGTCCAATTAAAGGCATTTAGAATTAATTGATTCTTTTAGATTAATTAGGTTTAATTGTTTTTTTTTTTATTTAACATGCTTCTTAAGTAGATTTGATTTGGTTTAGTTTTTTTTTTTTAATTGTTTTTGTTCTTTTAATCTAGACCCTTAGATTAGGATCTCAGCTGTAACCTAATCCCATTTCTTATTCTTCTTCCTCTCTTCCATCTTTCTTCTCCAGCCGTCCCTCTCCACTTTCTTCTTCTTCTTCTTTTCCTCTTCCTCTTCCTCTTCCTTGCTGCTGCAATGGGACCTGTAGCCACACCTTCCTCCTTTCTTCTTCTCCTTCTTCCCTTCTTCTCTTTTTCTCCCCTGCTACAACAGCCACCCAACCTGCAGCCGCACTCTTCTTCTTCTTCTTCTTCTTCTCTTCTTCTTCTTCCCTACTGCTGAAACCGAACTTGCAGCCGCACCTTTCTCCTCCATTCTTCTTCTTCTTCTTCTTCTTTTTCTTCTTCTTCTTTTCTTTTTCCCTGCTATTGCAATTCTCTCCCTCTTCTTCTTCTTCTTTTTCTTTTCTTCTTCCCTGTTGCTGCAACCACTACCTGGCAGCACCCTTTCTCCTTCTCCTAGTTCCCCCCTCCTTCATCTCCACCGAGGCCTTAAACCCACTGAACCATATCCTTCTTCTTCTTCTTCTTCTTCACTGCTGAACCAACACCAACTGAACCCCCCCTTTTTCCCTCTTTTTTATTTCTTTTCTTCCTTTTAATCTAAATTCAACTTCACAAAAAAAAACCTTAAGCTTAGCAGTAAATCTAGCTTAGGTATTTTATTTTACTTTCAACATGGTCTAATCATATTTCTTACCATTTGTTGGAATATTTTTAATCCATATCATACTCTAATTGGCTTCCATCATATCTGGTTTAATAATTTTGCTTTAATTTATTGTAGCTAATCTAAACAATTTAGGTTAACCAATTCTTTTTTTATCTATTTACCAGTTTAATTAGGTAAAGCATAACCTTAGAGCAATTTAGATTTATTTCATATAATGTAGTATATACTTAGATTTAGCATATCCGTTTCTTTTACCTAATCTAGGATAGTTTTAGGCATCTTTCACTTAGTTGTTCTAAAATCCATTAAACAATAAGATCAAAGTAGGACTCATATTGCATTCAACCAATCTTTTAGATTCAATCTTAAACCCTAGATAAGTGTAACTAGACTAACTAGCTTTAATTACATCCCTCTTTTGATCATCTAATATAGTTAATAAACATAGTTTTAATCTAGTTAAAAGTCATTTGCAAACTAGCATAAATAGGATTCCATACCATACTTTGCTTTACCAACCATTTAGGTACCGCTTGCAAATAGTCTATTATAGGACCTCATAATGTGTTAAATCTTTAATCATACCAATTAGTTCAATTTAGGATTTTGTAATTTCATTAATCATCCATCTACGTTAGGCTTCATTAATCGAGTTAGTTCAATTTAGGGTTTCACAAATTGCTTAACTAATCCTAGGTCTAAGCTTATTTCATTAGCTTAATCTAAAACTCATAATACATCAATTAAATCATTTATGGTTTTTAATTTTAATTAGCGTACTCATTTCATTATTTGCATCATAACCTAGTTAGCATAATGTAGACACTTGGTTTAGGGTTTTCACATGTCATACTTAGATACCTAGTTTAGGGTTTTCAGTGACCTAGATTTAGGACTAGTTAGTAGGGTACAAACAAACTTTGGTCAAACAAAAAGAGACCAGCCTTAGGGTCGGGCAGACTGGATACGTAACACCTTCCTATTCTGTCACTTGACACTTGTCTAGAATCTTGGTGCAAACCAGCCTTATCCATCAGAGTCATTAGTCTCTATCCCTTGATTGGGGGAGACATTTATGGGTCCTAGACCCTTTCTAGGTGGCGACTCCGTTTTATCCATAACGTGTATCCCCCTATGGCTTTTGATGACCAGGGGATACTATCTCATCTCATTAGGGTCGAACCCTAGCGTGTGTACACGCGCTACTCGCCATATCGCGATCCCGGGGGGCGGAGTTTCGTGATACCTACAGTGGCGACTCCACTGGGGAAGTCAGACTCTTGATTGACCACTGTTTGTATAGCTTTGTTTGTACCTTATTGTTGTATATTGACATGTTATTTTTCACTTTTCATCACTTGCATACACTTCTTGCATTGAGCACAGCATGCCTTACCCTTATTCACCCCCGTGGTGTAGCTGTCAGGGTCCCTTACATATGTTTGGGCTGCCTCCAGTTACACCACACCCCTTGATATTGTACCATTTAGGTTTGTAATATGGAACTTATCGGCGAGGGTGTTACCTTGCGTGCTTGAGGGAGATCACACACATTTAGGTGTGCCCAAAGAGACGCTATTGGTTAACACTCTGAGTTCGATATGATTAAGCTATTCCCCTATTGGTATATCAAAGGGACCACGTGCCTCTGATTCATTCCGTATATACGGGTGATAGGTATATCGGTCTTGTCAAGGTAGCCTTGCCGGTCCTAAACCTAACCAACATGCATCATATACTTGGACATAGAACCAATGACTAGGATCAACACAACTAATGTAATATTGTTTGCGGTTCATGTTGGAACCCCTTGTAGTCATTTTTACCCATCTCAATCTACCATTCACCAACGGAAGGATCGGATTTATCATTAACATTAAAGGTGCTAGTGTTTATAACTACACCAGTTGTTGATTCTTACAACTGCACCGTATGATTGGTACCGTGGCTATATGCTAACACCACTATGGTTGGTACGTCTCAACCTGGTAAAGGTTTCACACATGCTATCTTGATGTTAACGGTGAACCCAAATTCGTCCACCATGATTTTTGGTGATTGATTCAGTGTAGAGTCGCCGACATAAGTGTTCTTACAGGAACCACCTTGTTTGATCTATCAATTGAGAGTCTCTTCAACTTAGGGGCACTTCCTTTTAGTTTACCGCTAAGTTGATGCCACTCTCATTTGAGCTAACTCTTGTTTGGTCTAGTTGTCCTTGTTTGTGTATGCTTTGACCCTAGTTATGCTCACGTCGGAGAATGTACTTGTTACCATCTCATCCTTTCTTTTGTCTATTTTCCGGTACCAATAAGGAGTGTAATCCGAAGTTTCAATTTCTCATCATATTCTACCCAGTTGAGGCACCATTTCTTGTCAGGAAGGCCATTCCCTACACTTGTGGGTCAGAGGTCCTAATTCAATTAGACTAGTGAGGCTTTCACCAGAACCCTCATTAGAAGTGTTTCCCGTTTCCCCAGAGGGTACAGATACCATGAGTCAAGATAACATTTCACCAGCAAATTCCGACTCCATGGAGGCCCGTGTCACTAAGATTGAGGAGATGTTAGCAAACTTAACTACGATGATGCAAGGTCAGGCTGGTGTTGCTCAACCGATAGAAGTTCAGGACCAACGGAGTCGTCTCCATAGTCTTAGGGTTGTTCCTCACCCCAATGTGTTAGGTGTTGAGGATGATGTTGTGATTGATAGTAGCCCTGCTATAGGAAAGTCTGAAAGTCTTGAGAACCAAGAGTTGAAGGATAAAGTTAGTTGCCTTGAACACTTGATCAGGAACCTTAAAGGTGTTGAAGATCAAATCATTGATACAGAAGGGTTGTGTTTCTTTCCTCATGTTGGGTTGCCAGAAAAATTTAAATGGACCTCTGAAAAGTTTGATGGTAGGGGTGATCCCCGTACTCACTTAAGATATTTTATTGGCCAGTTGAGGGGAGGTCGAGGCTCCACGAATAAGCAACTGGGGCATGCCTTCCAATTTTCATTGACTGGTGCTGCTCACCATTGGCTAATGGCCCTAGATTCTTCCTCAACCCGCACTTGGGACGACATGATGAAGGCGTTTACTTGTCAATACTCCTATAATACAGAGATAGAGTTAAGCAGGAGAGAGTTGGAAACAACAAAGCAAGTAGCAGGTGAAGGGTTCACTAGCTATTTGAAAAGGTTTCGTGACAAAATGGCTCAGATGTGGGATAGGCCAAGTGAGAGAGAGCAAGTAGGAATGATAGTGAGAGGATTGCGAGACCCATACCGAAAGTTTTTGTTTGCTCTCCCATCCTCAACTTTGATGGTTTGATAGTCGCGGCACAACAAGTCGAGGATGCCATCTTCCAAGAGGAACTCCCCAAAATGGATCGGTTTGCAACTGAGTCCAGTAGTAGCAGAAGACCTCCACAACAGAAAAGCTCAAGGGTCAATGCTATAATGTCTACTCTCCCTTCTGCAGCACCAACATCGTCCACAATGGTAGCTCCGTTCACACTAGAGCAAGGGAAAACTCCTCTCAGTCGACCTAAGAGGCCGTTCGCCAATTTGGGTGCACCCCTGAGTTCAGTTTTTAGCAGATTAGCAAAGGCCGGATTGATTTCTACGATCCAACCAAGGCCTATTCCCGAGCCAAAGCCACGTTGGTATAATACAGACCTTTTCTGCCACTATCATTGCCAAGGACATACCACAGATAACTGTTTCAATTTGAAACATGCTATACAGGACCTTTATGATGGTAAAAAGTTTGAGCTTTGACCTAAACAGCCTAGTTTAACCACAAATCCTCTTCCAAATCACCAATCAATCAATGCTCTTAGTGAGGATTTGAAAGAATTTGACCCCACCATCTTTATTAGGCGTCTGTCTATCCGAGCAAGGGCATGTTCATGTGGTGAAATCGGACATAAGCACAAGCAGATCAAGGCAGTTGAAGGAGAGTTCATGAAGTATCAATCAGAAGCATCTGAAACTCTTGAGATGGTACCCTATTTCAAGAACTTGAATGGTCAATTCATTAAGGAAGTGCATGGCTCTTCATACTTTGGGTTTCCAGAACTGTGGCTCGATGAAATATCAGGAAAGGAGTTACCAGGTTTTGAGATCTTCTTTAACTGGGTGGTTGATCGGCGAGTCTTAAGCGATTTAGTAGGCCCATCGGGGCATCAAGGAGGATTTATGGATGTTAGTAAGCTCTTTGGTACAGAAGTTCTGATGATTATAGAAGACGAAGAGGGGTTGGTCTTGTCTGGGTTCAAGTCTTTCGGTGTTATAGGTAGTCAGTCATGTTGTTAGGTATTTCCAGCTTTTTCCCTTTCGGTTTCGTGTGAGAAGTTTTATTTTTTTAATTTTGATGTTGTGTCAATCCAATCAAGTTTCCACATGGTGTAATCATTTTATTTTTTAATGAAATAGTTTATTTTGAGTATTTTGTTTGTTCTCCTCCCCATTTCCATCTCTTGATGATGAATCTTGCAGTGATCTTTCGCCTATTTTATTCAAATCAACAAAAAGGAATCAAAGAAAAAAAATCAAATATAGAAAAAAGGAAAGAGCAACAAAAGAAAAAAAGGAGCCCATCAGTCATTCGTCATTCATTTTGGTGCCAAAGCCTTGGTAATAAAAGGTCTTGAGCTCTCCACACATTTTATCCCCTTCCAACGAGTAAGGAGCTTAAAGAGAATTTTTCACATCATTAAGCCTATTAAGGGAGGCCATCCTTGGCCGCTAGTTATCCGGGAAAAATCCTGAGAAGTTTAAATCCGCTAGTTATCCTTTTTGGGCCTAAGCCTATTCTTTGGAAAGCCCATTATGGCCTACCCATATCCCATTACCAAGGTACCCTTCACATACTTAATCCTACTAGCCTTTAGGGTCTGATTAGAAGACATTTTTTGTACCAGAGCCTGATATTGCCAATGTTAGGGAAAAGCACTTTTCCATTTCAAAATTCAATAACAAGAAGATAGCAAAGCTCCAACTTCAAAAAAAAAAAAAACAAAAACAAAGAAGAAAAAGAAAAGCAAATTGCCGATTTAAAAAAAAAAAAAAGAAAAAAAAAAAGAAAAAGAAAAAAAAGAGAGGAAAAGAAAGGAGCAAAGCTTTAATCCAAAAGCAATCCAATACCCTAGGCAGAGGCAAGAGAAAATTGCTCACAAAATTGAAGAAAAGAAAGAAGGCAATAAAGGCAAAATTGAAAGATTTTAGTTAGACCCTGGGGGCATATTTGAGCTTTTTCCCTCATTTGGAACCAAGTCCTAAGCCCCATTATAACCCAACAAGTCCTCCTAGGCTAAATGTGGTGAGATTTTCTCCGATAACTTTGAGCTCACCCAGTTATGATGGAACTTAATTATCAAGGCTTTACAACCAATACATCATCCGTGGCAGGAACTACTTCCGACCTGATTCCTGATTTACTCAGGATACGTAGGCAGCTTGAGAAGTCAATTTCAAGCTCGGTCCATCACCTCAATCACCATATTACCTTGTTTTTTCTGGACTTCATATGAATGTCCTTTCTTGGCTTCCTATTTTGAAAGCGATTTGATCGTTGCTACTTTTATCATTAGGAGATGGCCTGCTTAGACTCGAACTCTTTCTCCCGTCTCTTATTCTGATGGATTCCCAAGAGTTTCACTACTTAGTCCTTTCTTCTAAGCCTCCTTAGTTGGCATGATTTCTCTAGTGAGCTCATCATTCCATGTAATAGCTCACAACTCTGTACTTGGTAGAACCATTGGGTCTGCATCCTTTTCATATTGTTTGATTGTCTTACTACTTGTTTCTTAGAGCTTGTGCCACAAACATGATGTTTTGGGTATTTTAAGGGACCACCCCTCAAGTCTTGAGAAGCAGCTAAGGAAGTTACTACTATCCTCGCTCATCGGGCAACATCAGAAAGGTGCACTCATAGGAAAAAGAAGGGATCAACATGTTGTGGATGTTTACCATGAGATAAAGATTTGGTCGGAGCAACCGAAAGCCATTACGATTAAAGACATCAGACTATATTGCCATAAGTTGTAGATGCATACAAGTAATGCATTTTCAGGCCAGATTTATTTGAGTTTAGGCGGAGCAAACTGGAGATGTCACAGTCTGGGGCAACACTCATTGATGGGTTACCTCCCTTGTTTTAGCTTCATTCTCATGGTAAAATTTGTTTTGGCAAAATCCTTCTTTGTCATTTTCCAATGAAAACACTTCCCACTCCTTTTTTATATTATTGGTCATTTACACTCTTACGTGAGCACAATGTTAGGATTTGCATGACTAACCCTTTGTCTAACCAATCAGGTTGATGTTTGTTTAAATTTAATTGCAATATCATTACATCTCATGATTAAAATGTTGAACATTCAAGATTTTTAGGTATTTAACCTCAAATGCATCAGCTCTTGAAGATTGGTAGCAATAGTTCTTTACGCCATGGCCAATTTCATTTCAAGTCCGGTTATTTACACCGAAGATTGGGCTTGGCGGTTATTTACACCAATGTCAACTCCATTTCAAGTCCGGTCATTTACACCGAAGATTGGTTCAATGGTTCTTTACACCATGGTCAATTCCATTTCAAGTCCAGTTATTTACACCGAAGATTGGGTCTGGCGGTTATTTACACCAATGTCAGCTCCATTTCAATTCCGGTTATTTACACTAAAGATTGGTTCGGATGGTTCTTTACACCATTGCCAACTCCATTTCAAGTCTGGTTATTTACACCGAAGATTGGTTCAATGGTTCTTTACACCATGGCCAATTCTATTTCAAGTCCTGTTATTTACACCGAAGATTGGGCCTGGCGTTATTTACACCAATGTCAGCTCCATTTCAATTTTGGTTATTTACACCGAAGATTGGTTCGGATGGTTCTTTACACCATTGCCAATTCCATTTCAAGTCTAGTTATTTATACTACAGATTGGGCCTGGCGGTTATTTACACCAATGTCAGCTCCATTTCATGTCCGGTTATTTACACCGAAGATTAGGTCTGACGGTTATTTACACTAATGTCAGTCTCACCTCATAGTTCGGTTATTTAAGCCAAAGATTGGATCTGATGGTTATTTACACCAATGTCACCTCCATTTAATTCTACTTATTTTCGAACAGAAGATTGGGTATAACGGTTATTTACACTAATGTCAGTCTCACCTCATAGTCTGATTATTTAAGCCGAAGATTGGATCTGACGGTTATTTACACCAATGTCACCTCTATTTAAGTCTAGTTATTTTCGAACTGAAGATTGGGTCTGGCAGTTATTTATACCAATGCCATTTCTACCTTAAGTCCGGCTGTTGAGACTGAAAGTTGCATCTGGTGGTTACTTACACCGAGGTCAAACCTAGTTTCTCTTGTGTTTGACCATTCATTTACACCATTGTCTCATATTTGCATTTATGGTCTGCTTGGTTCTTTATACCAATGACAGCTGATTGCATCTACACTTATTTTATCATACTTGCATTCATAGTCTACTTGGTTCTTTATACCAATGTTGGCTAATTATGTTTACACCGTTTTTCCACACTTGCATTCACAATCCGTTTAGTTATTTACACCTAACGGTCGTTTGTATTTACATTCTTTCCATACTCGCATTCAAGTATACTTGGTTCTTTATACCAATGTTGGCTAATTGCATTTACACCTTTGTCTCATTTTTACATTCATGGTGTGTTTGGTTATTTATACCTGACAGCCAATTGCATTTGTACTCTTTCATACCTGCATTCATTGTCTACTTAGTTCTTTACACTAAGAATGGCTTATTGCATGTGCGTCCTTAGTCTAGGTTTTACCTGCATATTGACTGACTACGGTAGTATATCACAGTAGCACCCACACACTACTTGATTTCGCATGTGTTATCGATCGACATTTCCTATCTTTGGTCTTATCTCTTGTTTTGCATTTGCATTTGCACCTCCACCATCCTTGAGCTGGATGTCGGCAGTACATTGCTCTTGGTGACAAAATGGTGTGTTCTTTTCTTTGCCTTTCGACCGTTACATAGGTCTCGGTCAAAGAGGGGCAATCTGTAGACACCGAATTTTGTCACCCCCCGGTAATGATGACAATATGAAGGATTACATGTTAGATATTTTAGACTTGGAGAATTTTCAAACTTAGAGTAGAAAATGACCATTTTTTCCTATAAAATTTCAAGAGAAAATGTTTTCAAAAATTAGAATTTGATGTTGTGGATTATTGTTGCTTGTCCCCTCAAGTCGGACATTACACTTTGATGCGAGAACTATGCGAATCGACGCCCGATTCTCTCTTTTATTATATGATTCGGATCCCTACTTTATGTATATTTTCGTATAAGTTTCCAATCAAGACTACAATCGTGTCTTACATCATTGGATAGTGCTCGGACTGAGCTTTCTAACGATATATTACACGTCGAATTATGACAAACGGTTTGAAAGATATGACCCCCGAAAGTTGACTCCAAAGTTTGGTATCAGATTCCATTCCGAGCAACCAGAGGGTGCCCATGGCGCCCAAATCCCTTTGCCCAAAAGCAAGCCTTTGTGGAGAATTCTCTCTAGTTTTTTAGTCCCACATGGGAAATATGAGAGAATTGTCCTAAGTCCCAAGGCTATAAGAATAGCCCTTCATCTCTTCCAAAAGGGGGGAGAGGGGAGAGAAGGAATATAGTTTTTGCTAATTCCCTTTCTCTAAATAAAGAATCTGTCAAAGTATAAAAATTTAAATGTGTAATCCTTCCTTGAGCCGGGAGACTTAGTCCGATTCGGTTCGGTTCGGTTTTGGCCTTGAAGCACAAGGGTTATCTCCCCTTGTTTCTTGATTAAAGCCGGTTTAAGGTATTTATTTATTTATTTTCTTTCAATAGCGATTTAGAATTAGTTTACTTAATAAATTAGTTTCTAATTTATTAATAATTGATTTATTTAGATTAATTATGTTTAATTAGTTTCAGTTTGGTTCAATACGGTTTATTAGATGTGAATTGATTTATTCCGGTCCAATTAAAGGTATTTAGAATTAATTGATTCTTTTAGATTAATTAGGTTTAATTGTTTTTTTATTTAACATGCTTATTAAGTAGATTTGATTTGGTTTAGATTTTTTTTAAAATTGTTTTTGTTCTTTTAATCTAGACCATTAGATTAGGATCTCAGCTGTAACCTAATCCCATTTCTTATTCTTCTTCCTCTCTTCCATCTTTCTTCTCCAGCCGTCCCTCTCCACTTTCTTCTTCTTCTTCTTTTCCTCTTCCTCTTCCCTGCTGCTGCAACGGGACCTGTAGCCACACCTTCCTCCTTTCTTCTTCTCCTTCTTCCCTTCTTCTCTCTTTCTCCCCTGCTACAACAGCCACCCAACTTGCAGCCGCACTCTTCTTCTTCTTCCCTGCTGCTGAAACCGAACTTGCAGCCGCACCTTTCTCCTCCTTTCTTCTTCTTCTTCTTTTTCTTCTTCTTCTTTTCTTTTTCCCTGCTGTTGCAATTCTCTCCCTCTTCTTCTTCTTTTTCTTTTCTTCTTCCCTGCTGCTGCAACCACTACCTGGCAGCACCCTTTCTCCTTCTCCTAGTTCCCCCCTCCTTCATCTCCACCAAGGCCTGAAACCCACTGAACCATATCCTTCTTCTTCTTCTTCTTCACTGCTGAACCAGCACCAACCGAACCCCCCCTTTTTCCCTCTTTTTTATTTCTTTTCTTCCTTTTAATCTAAATTCAACTTCACAAAAAAAAAACCTTAAGCTTAGCAGTAAATCTAGCTTAGGTATTTTATTTTACTTTCAACATGGTCTAATCATATTTCTTACATTTGTTGAAATATTTTTAATCCATATCATACTCTAATTGGCTTCCATCATATCTGGTTTAATAATTTTGCTTTAATTTATTGTAGCTAATCTAAACAATTTAGGTTAACCAATTCTTTTTTTTATCTATTTACCAGTTTAATTAGGTAAATCATAACCTTAGAGCAATTTAGATTTATTTCTTATAATGTAGTATATACTTAGATTTAGCATATCCATTTCTTTTACCTAATCTAGGATAGTTTTAGGCATCTTTCACTTAGTTGTTCTAAAATCCATTAAATAATAAGATCAAAGTAGGACTCATATTGCATTCAACCAATCTTTTAGATTCAATCTTGTAACTAGACTAACTAGCTTTAATTACATCCCTCTTTTGATCATCTAATATAGTTAATAAACATAGTTTTAATCTAGTTAAAAGTCATTTGCAAACTAGAATAAATAGGATTCCATACCATACTTTGCTTTACCAACCATTTAGGTACCGCTTGCAAATAGTCTATTATAGGACCTCATAATGTGTTAAATCTTTAATCATACCAATTAGTTCAATTTAGGATTTTGTAATTTCATTAATCATCCATCTACGTTAGGCTCCATTAATCGAGTTAGTTCAATTTAGGGTTTCACAAATTGCTTAACTAATCCTAGGTCTAGGCTTATTTCATTAGCTTAATCTAAGACTCATAATACATCAATTAAATCATTTAGGGTTTTTAATTTTAATTAGCGTAATCATTTCATTATTTGCATCATAACCTAGTTGGCATAATTTAGACACTTGGTTTAGGGTTTTCACATGTCATACTTAGATACCTAGTTTAGGGTTTTCAGTGACCTAGATTTAGGACTAGTTAGTAGGGTACAAACAAACTTTGGTCAAACAAAAAGAGACCGGCCTTAGGGTCGGGCAGACTGGGTGCCTAACACCTTCCTAGTCTGTCACTTGACACTTGTCTAGAATTTTGGTGCAAACCAGCCTTATCCATCAGAGTCATTAGTCTCTATCCCTTGATTGGGGGAGACATATATGGGTCCTAGACCCTTTCTAGGTGGCGACTCCTTTTTATCCATAACATGTATCCCCCTTTGGCTTTTGATGACCAGGGGATACTATCTCATCTCATTAGGGTCGAACCCTAGCGTGTATCTCATCTCATTAGGGTCGAACCCTAGCGTGTGTACACGCGCTACTCATCATATCGCGATCCCGGGGGGCGGAGGTCCGTGATACCTACAGTCATCCGGCATAAAGGGGAAAAAAAATTCAGCTGGCTCTTTGGCTACTTTCTTTAGCAAAACCCAAACCAGGAAGCCGATGGCCCTGATTCAGTAGGACTATAATCTGATAAATGTGAAATAGGAAAAGGATTCTTAAATAAGGCCAACAATGGGATTGGCATCCATTACCGTCCATCGCCATCCGTAGCTGCTGCTTTGAACGGTCGCTGGTGGAATGGGATCAAATCGATAGATTGGGTGAAGAAATAGTAACTTATTACAAGGGTACCTTAGGTATTCCATATTTAATAAGGGCATTTTAGTATTTAAATTAAAATATTGTTGCTGATATCAATATATAGGGTATATTCCTTAACAGTGACTGACGGTAGGGGGTCCGAGTCTAATTTGGTGAAAGAGAGGGGGTGTCCCTATAATACTGGTATTCTCTAGGGGGTGGCGTTGTAAATTACCCTAAATTTAACTAACCAATGGAGAATAATGGAATAAAACTAATGGGAAAGCTTCATTCAGAATTGGGATTCTCCATGGGAATAAGTTGAATTAACAATAGGCATGGGGAGATATTACACATAGTATGATCTAAGTTTATGGGAGATGTAGCAATGGCTAACATACCCCATGAGTAGCATCATTCAATTTGCAATATTAAGCTAAACATCATAAATCCTAATTAGAGTCACTATGGTTATGGCGGCTATCATGTATATGGTCCTATTGGATGACATACACAATGCGGCAGTCAACCGTAGTAAGTCTAACTAGGTTCTTGTCCGTTACAATAAGGCATGCCCATTATTTATTCATATTTACCATCCATGGTTTCACCCAAATCCCAAAAGAATGGGTTTAGCTAGCCATGGGAGTGGTGGTGATCATGCTACTTAAATTAAAAATAAAAGACATAGCAATATAAATTAAATTTAAAATAAAAGAACCTAAATTGAAGAACAACTATAGAATTTTATTGAAGAAGAGAATGAATTCCAAGCTTTTTCATATCCAACTCCAAAGATGCTTCTAAATCTTCAATTACAACTTTAATCTCTCTAATAAATTTTACAAAAAAAAATAAAAAAATTACAACTTGTAACATAAACTAATGAAGTGAAAGAAGAAAGATAGGGGAGAGGGAGCTTGCTCCCGTCAGAGAGAGGAGAGTTTTTCTATTTATAGAGTTTAGCTACCTCAAGAATGAGAAGAAAAAAAATAAAAATCAAATCCTATAATAGAAACTACCCAAAATTTGATAATCCCAATTCCCTTTACAATATTTCCCTTAATCCCAAAATGGAAGATATGATAGGATTCTTCTAGAATATTATCCAATATAGAAGATCATGAATATGAAACTATTAAAAATTCATCCCAACATATGGTTGAAGACCAAATAGAAGGTTGACTCAGCCTAAATCTTCCTTGTAGAAATCGTCTACCTTATAGGAAATCCTTGGAATTTATTCTGCAGATTTTGCCAAGAGGAAATCTTCTAGGCTTTGACTAGGCTGGCTAGAGTTTGGTTTCTTGGATCAAATTGACACTTGTACTCCAATTGGTCCACTTTTGGCCTGAATTCTGAAAACAAGAGAAAATACCTAAAGTAGCCATGTTTTGGGAATTAAATGATGTAAATAATTGGGCTAATTTACATATAAAAAAAATACTCAACAGAGGACCACTTGAAGAACCTTTCCCCTATGATATAACTTAGATCCTCAGTTATTAGTTAAACTATCATTGATTATCAACTCTGATACTAATTGTTGAGTCTCAGCTGACACTGAGAGGGGGTGAATTTGTGTATCGAAACTAGATCAATTTTCTGACAGTCTCTGATGTGGCAACAAATTCTTCACTATGAAAAACACACTTTCATATGCACACCTAGACTCCAATCATAGGAACTTCGAGTGCACATCCATTCTGTAACCCACCGCTTAAACGAAAATATAGGAAATAACGAAGTCCATGCACATAACACAAAGATTAACAAGGTTCAACAAGATGCCTACGATTAATTGGAAAATATCTCATATTTTCTCTTAGCAAGAAATGCGGCCAAGATTGGTGTCTCAGGAATCAATGGAAATTTCCCAGGTCATGTAGTGGAGCTTCTTAGCAGAGATGCTAATGGAAGACACAATTTTACATTCTGCTTTTTTTTTTTTTTTTGCTTAAGGTCAGAAAGGGAATGAATTAATAATGAATAAGAAGAAAAATCGAAGCCATACAAGGAGACAATACAAAGAACAATAGAGAGACCACACTTAGTCCCCTACTCCACCTTCAGCATTGCCATCAACAAAGGAGGAAGCCAAGAAACAAGCAACAAACCTAGGTAAAATGAAATCTCAATTTACCAGTGGTGTCCCACTCTATGTCATTTAAAGCAAAGTTTGGCTGAACATCCCAGACCACAGAGAGCCTATGAGTCGCTGCATGTTTGGCCAAGCCATCTGCAACAGAATTAACCTCTCTAAAGCAGTGTTTAACTTCCCAGTGAATACCATCCAAGAAACTCCTAAGCAAGAGCCACTTTTGATGAAAACACCACAAGAACTTAATTTTAGATTCTGCTAATGTCCCCACTCCCCCTCCCTGGTGATGGCACTGCCGAAGGTGGGGGATTGGAGAGGTTTAGTTTTGGGTGCTAGTTGATGTACTGTCTTTTATATTTCTCTATTCCTTTCTAATAAATTTATCCTTTAGAAAAAAAAAAAAGATGCCTATGACTTTGGAGTAGTGCCTATAAAGGCTAAATATATACTCAAAACTCAACTTAAATTGCACCTACAACTGGAGCACCCACTCCTAGGTTTACCTAATATTAATTCGAGAAGGCACACGATGACAATACAAGTAGCAAGACCCACTACTAGGGAGAACCCACCCCCTGTGTTTAGCACCCACTAAACACCTTCTCTAGATTAGTAAAACTAAAATGGGCTTATAAAAATGTCTTACAATGAAATCCAAACTAGACTACAATATCCATAGTTTTCAACCTATCTAACATATGTGTAGGATGCAGGAAATGCAAATAAAACACTTACAACCCTTGTAAAGCGTCAAATCTTGAATACAAGTGGAGTCCTTGTCAACACCACCGATGCCAAGATCACTACAATCTTCAATGACCCCATTTTGAAAAGGAACTTGAATCTTCAAGTGGGCCAAGCCTTTGGAAACCTCTTCCTTCTCTTTTATTCTTCTCTTACTTCACTTTCTTCTCTTTCTTTTCTTTTGTTCCCTATTTCTCTTTTCTTGGTTTTCTTGCAAAGAAGCTCTTAATAGAGGATCAATGAACACAATTACCACACTAAACTCTTATTATTTGACCTTTTCAACCCTGTTTGAAGCATTAAAGAATCATTCAAACAACACACAACCACGAAGAGACTTCTTATCTTACTTCACTTTCTTTTATTTGTTGTATTTCTTGTAAGGATGCTTCAATAAATCTGACAAACCATCAATGGACTTCAATACAAGTTAATGGAGCTCAAGAATGATTGTTGGAGACACTTCAATACAATCACAAGCTCCTATTTTCACTTTTCTTCAGTCTTCTCCTTTTTTTCCTCTCTCTTTTAAGGTTTCTTTCTTCATTTTATTCTTGAAGAGTTAATGGATGAAATCCCTAAAATCCACTTAAAATTATCAAAAAAATATTTAAAATTGTGCATGGTTTAACCATCTAGTTCAAACTGAAATATGCTCAGGCAGATTGACCTTTCCTTATTGCAGGGGGGCATAACTTCTTATATATAATTTCGATTGGGCTGATTCTTGCCTTAATTGAAATAAGCTAAAAAAATATACAACTTTACTGCAAATTTCCTACATCTAATTTTTCTCTATAGATGCTTAAATATTGACTCAAAGTTAATTGAAACGAACCCTTCATAAGTACAGACAACTGACTCTAACTCATGGTTGATTGTATGTTGGCAAAATTGGATCTCTTTCACCGAAATGGCAATATCTTCTTCGTCTGTGCTCTGATTGACTCGATTATTTTTCTTACTTACAAAAGACTTGAAGGACTATGATTTTCATGATACGTACTTTATTAACTCAAAAAACATGTGGTCATTGTTAAAACCAATGATTTTTCACTTTTAATGAAGATTACTTCACTCAATGCTTCCAATTCATAGATGCGAGTTGTGGCATACCTTTAAGCATTACTATGTCCAGATAGTGACCATACATAGCCACATCATCACATCTAACCATCTCATTATTGCCAAGTGGCCAAGGTTTCCAACAAGGACAACCAATATGTAACATCGTCTGGGCAATTTGCTAGATTTGAGATTCACTTTGAATCCTTAAGTTCAATCCAATGTGTTCGTAGTCCGATTAGAGTCAGCCAGTGGCTTGATTTGAAAAGAGTTCCTTTGGATAGATAATTCAGGCATAGTGGGGACACTTTTCCTTACAATTGAGTTGTGATCGTGAACCCCATCTGCCTCAAATTCATAAGCTCGGTTTGGGTTGCCGCAAAAGGGATTGCAAGATTTCCTTGTAAATGCCACTTCAATCCCTATAGCTCGGATTAGGATCTTTATAGTCCGAGGAGGGGTGATCAAGGACTTAGTTGACTTAGCAAGTTGAGCTAAATGTCTTAGGTGGGTGCCAATATGTTGTTGCCAGAATATGATTTGCGACACCAGAAGACCTACACACCAAAGACGGAAGAGTGGGACTTTGATGCTTAAATCGTATGCATGCAACAATGATATGAGAGCAATAGCATAAGAGAATCGTGAATGAATGTATCTGGGGACCTACCTGGTCTATTTATAGGAAGGATGGAGCTAGATCGGCCTCGGCCTACCCAAATAGGGGAGTCCTACCCGTATCCAATTTTTCCTTGCTTACATACGGTGAAGGAAGTTTGAATCCTGATGTAGTTTTACCAGAGTTTGGATTCTTTCATGGCTTTATGGATCAAGGGTTTGTTTTTTATGCAATCTCCCTCACGGGATTGCCCAAATACAAGGATCGAGAAAGTACTTAACTTTGTAGATAAAACAAATTTTGGATAGAATGACCTTCAGCTAGTAATTTGGAGATAACTCTCTACTCCGATATCAGTTTGGGGTGATTCAAATTGAGAATTAAAGACAAGAGGTGAGGCTACAACTTTTGTGAGATAAGAAAATAAGAATTGTTGAGATTCTAGGTGAAAAATGGTTTAAAAGGGCTTATAAATTACTACACTTACACAGTCCGAATCTGGAAATAATTGCTTCAAAAATTCAACTCTTCTACGTTTGATCTTTGAAAGGGTGTGACTTCAATTCTTCAAGGTTGAAGGCTTAGCTCTTCTAGGGTGATTGAAAGTCCAATCTCTTCAAGGATGGGTGTAACACAACTTGGTTTCATAAGAAGAACTCTTTAGCGTTCATAAGAAGCTTGGAGCAACTTTGAAATTTTATTTGATTCAATTGTGTCCCTACAACCAAAGATTTGTCCTCTTTATATAGGACTACAACCTTTAACTTAGGAGACTACAACAATTTTTTAGACTTTCAAGTTGTGACATGGACCAATAAAAAAATACATAGGAAAATAAAAACTCAATAGAGAATCTAAAGATAGTTGAGGTTTTCCACTTGTTGAAGTCTCCCATGCCTTGATTCAAGATTTGAGACCTTCCAATGCCTTGAGGCAAGAATCAATAGTTTGATTCTTGTTTCAAGATGAGTAGTGACTTCCAAGTAGGTTTTCTTTGTAGCTTTCAATGGAAGAGAAGATTCTTGACTTAGGGAAGAACAAGAGGTACTTAAAGGAATCTCTTAGGGACTCCCAATGGTGGATTTGGCCAAGAATGTTTGGGCCAACTTCTTTGATGCTTTTTGATGGTTTGGTCCACAATGTTGTTGGTTCTTGGTCATGTCTTGGTCCAAGGCCAAATGTGCTTTCTGGGCTTGGGCCTTGATGCGGGTAGATCTCCATAAATGCTTAATTGTTGAGCTTGGATGCAATTGGGCTGCATCATTCCCCCCTTCTAAGAAATAATTCGTTTATGAATTCACACAATTATCTGTGAAGGATTCACCCACATGCGGTGTCAAGTGGTGGACACTGAAAACATCATGAATCTTCAAGTGGGGTGGAAGGTTAAGCTGATATGCATTGGAGTTAATATGTGCAAGAACTTTAAGAGGGCCAATCTTTCAATCACTAAGCTTGTTATAGCTTCCCACAGGGTGACGTTCCAATGGTAAGTAAGCTCAAACAAAGTCTCCTGATTCAAAGATGACCTCACGATGCTGCTTATCAAAGGCCTTTTTGTAACACTCCATCTTGGCTTGAAGTTTGTGGTACACATTTTCATGGATTTGCCTCATTTCGAAAACAATATCATCAACCTCGGCACTTCGTTTTTTCTAGAAATGGAATGGGTGAGAGGTCAAGTACCGACTTGGGTTGTCTCCCATAAACAATTAGGACTATAACCCGTAATTCGATTCACCGAACAATTAAAGGCAAACTCACCAAGAGACAATCGATTTTCCCAAGAGCGGGATTGTCATTGATCATGACCCTCAACAAGTTTCCCAATGATCGATTGACTACTTCGCTTTGGCCATCAGTTTGGGGGTGGAACACCATACTAAACTGGAGTTTGGTGCCAATGCTTTTCCAAAGTTGCTGCCAAAAATGACTAACAAAAAATGACTAAGGAATTTAGTATCACGATCGGAAGTGATAGTATTAGGAAGACCATGTAATTTGTGAACTTCTTTGAAGAAAAGATCGGCAATACGGGATGCATCCATCGTTTTGTGATAAGGAATGAAATGGGCCATCTTTAAGAATCTATCAACCACTACAAAAATTGAATCCATACCTCAAAGTGTGTGCAGAAATCTAAGGACAAAGTCCATAGATATGTCTTCCCAAGGAGCTTGTGGTATGGGTAGGGGTAGGTAGAGGCCCGCATTGGTGTTTTGTCCCTTACCTATTTGGTAGCTTCGACACTTCATCACATGACGGTGCACATCTCTCTTGAAGTGGGAACAAAAAAACCGCAACTAAGTGTAGTATCTTATCTTGCCCAAAGTTTCTTTCATTATATATTTCCTCAATCACCTTTTGCCGCAGGGAGCAATCCGGAATACACAAACGATTTCCTTTAAACAAGAAACCATCACAAAAGTAAAATCGGCAAGGACCTTGTCTTTTGCGTCCAAGAGGAGTCTGGGGAAGTAAGCATCCTCTTCATAAAGCTCTTGGAATGATTCAAAACCAAGTATGGTAGTACGCAACATAGAGAGCAAACCCTTATTTCGGCTAAGAGCATTGGCAACTTGGTTTTGAACACCGGATTTGTGCTTGATATGAAAATTGAATTCTTGAAGATACTCCACCCATTTTGCTCATCGAGAATTGAGCTTTTGTTGACCTGAAATATACTTTAGAGCTTCATGGTTAGTGTACAAAACAAGCTCCCTATGGATCAAATATGGCCTCCAATGTTCAAGAGTACGAAGGAGAGCATATAACTCTAAATCGTAAGTTCTATAATGGAGCTTAGCACTATTTAAATTTTCGCTAAAGAAAGCGATGGGATGTCCTCCTTAACTCAAGACTCCTCCAATTCCAGTTCCAGAAGCATCACAATGGACCTAAAAAACAAGGTCAAAATTTGGAAGAGATAGAACCCAGGCGCTACTCAACTTTTCTTTAAGTTGCTCAACACTCCATTGGGCTTCATTGGTCCATACAAAGGCTCCTTTTTTAATGGAAGATGTGAGTGGGGCCGCTAAAAAACTGAAATGAGCAATGAATCTCTGATGGAAATATGCCAATCCATGGAAGTTACGAACATCATGCACATTGGTTGGAGTTGGCCATTCTTGAATCACCTTGATTTTGGCATCATCAATGGACATGCCATCTTTGGAGATGTTGAAGCCTAGGAAAAGGATTTTCTCCATCATGAAGTAATACTTGTCAGGGGCCACATAGAGCTTTTTCTTCCTCAGGGCAAGTAGCACTACTTGAAGATTCTTTAAGTGCTCATTAGTAGATTTGCTATAAACAAGAATATCATTGAAATAATCAACAACAAATCTCCCAAGGTAGGGCTTTAAGACTTGGTTCATAAACCTCATGAAAGTTTCCGGAGTGTTAGACAATCCAAATGGCATGACAAGCCACTCAAATAGTCCATCTTTGGTCTTGAATGTCTTCTTCCATTTGTCTTCAGGTTTGATTCGGATTTGATAATACCCACTTTTTAAATCAAGCTTAGAGAAAATGGTAGTGCTGGATAGATTTTCCAAGAGATCATCAAGGCGGGGAATGGGGAAACAGTACTTGACCTTGATCTTGTTGATGGCTCGACTGCCAAGACACATACTCTATGTTCCATTCTTCTTTGGTACTAAGAGTGCAGGCACAACACAAGGACTAAGGCTTTCTCGAATGAACCCTTTGGATAAGAGCTCCGTGACTTGCCGTTGCAGCTCTCCATGTTCCATGGGACTAATCTGGTAATGGGGTAGATGGGGGAGGGGAGCTCCAGGAACCAAATCAATTTGATGTTGAATTTCTCTCATTGGAGGTAGACCCGATGGTAGGTCCAATGGACAAACATCTTGAAACTCATTCAATAGTGGTTTCCATTGGTCTGGAATGGTTGGAATTTTTACATCATTATATTAAGACTTGTTTAGTATTACATACACAACATCTACCCCTTCCATAACACTCTTTATATCCCTTATTGTGGGAAAATTTGGGGTTGGGGAATTTTCCAACAATGGAGATTTGAGAGAGGCTCCTTGCTATGTGCCAAAGTAATTATTTTTCCACCAAATTCAAAAGAATAAGTATTGTTCCTTCCATCATGAGTAGTTCTCTGATCGTATTGCCAAGGACGACCAAGAATGATGTGGCTAGCATCTATGGGCAATACATCACACTATAGTTTGTCATAATGTTTAGATGCAATAGAGAGATGAATAAGGAAACATTTGGAAATGGTTACCTCACTACCACGCTTTAGCCAAGACATTTTGTATGGCTTGGGATGTTCTTTCAAGTCTACTTTCAACTTTCGAGCCACCTCCTTTGAAATTACATTCTCACAACATCCGGAATCAATGATGAGTTGACATACCTCACTGAAAATGGTACATGCCAATACTGGTGAACTCCTTATGATGTGACTGCATCATTTGATTTGATACCAAATGATGCAATCTCCCTCACTAGATTACCCAAATGCAAGGATCAAAAGAGTACTTGACTTTGTAGATAAATCCAACTTCGAATAGAATGACCTTCGACCAGTAATTTGGAGATAACTCTCTGCTCCAATATCGATTTGGGGTGATTCAAATTGGGAATTAAAGAAAAGATGTGAGCCTACAACTTATAGGACTTGTTGAGATTCTGGGTGAAAAGGGATTTAAAAGGGCTTCCAAATTACAACACTTGCACAGTTTGAATTTGAAAATAATTGCTTCAAAACTTAAACTCTTCTAGGTTGGATCTTTGAAAGGGTGTGACTTCAATTCTTTAAAGTTGAAGGCTCAGCTCTTCTAGGCTGATTGAAAGCCCAATCTCTTAAAGGATGGGTGAAACACAACTTGATTTCATAAGAAGAACTCCTCAAGGTTCATAAGAAACTTAAAGCAACTTTAAAAATTTCTTTGATTCAATTGTGTCCTAGCAACTCAAGATTTGTCCTCTTTATATAGGACTACAACCTTTAACCTAAGAGACTACAATCATCTTTTAGACTTTCAAGTTGTACAAAATACATAGGAAAATAAGAACTCAATAGAAAATGTAAAAATAGTTGAGGTCTTCCATTTGTTGAAGTCTTCCATGCCTTGATTCAAGAGTTGAGGTCTTCCGATGCCTTATTTTGATTCTTGTTTCAAGATTCAATACTTTGATTCTTGTTTCAAGATAAGTAGTGACTTCCAAATAGGATTTCTTTATAGTTTTCAATGGAAGAGAAGCTTCTGGACTTAGGGAAGAACAAGAGTACTTAAAAAGGAATCTCTTAGGGACTTCCAATGGTGGATTTGGTCAAGAATGTTTAGGCCAACTTCTTTGGTATTTTTGATGGTTTGGTTCACAATGTTGTTGGTGCTTGGTCAAGCCTTTGTCCAGGGTCAAATTTGTTTTCTGGGCTTAGGCATTGATGTGGGTAGATCTCCGCAAAGGCTTAATTGTTAAGCTTGGATGCAATTGGGCTGCATCAGTTTCCTAATAGGTTTTGTTAGCTTTGGCCCAATCTCCTTCATTGAGTGGCTTTTTGCTACATGTCGAGAATCCATTGGTGGGATAAATTTATGCACATCATTTGAAATATTGATTTGTATGGGAAATTGCTTAAATTTGGAGAAGGAAGAAGAAGTAAAACCTATTGGAGCCCCATTTAAAGTAGAGATGATCCTTAAAGTACCACCTATAGATCCTGGTCTTGCTCCACGAGACAGCAAAGGTGGTAGGCTATGCCATCTAAAGGGTGCATGTGTGCTTTTCAATGCTTGGCATATCGAGAGGGACAAGAACATGTGTGATAAGCCTGTGACTTCCAATACGTCTCGGTTCCTGAGGAGGGTGTTACGGACTTCAAGGGGAGTAACTTTCAGTTTAATACATTCGATTTAGGTCGGTGGTCAAGCTCATGTTTGAAGTTAGGGTAGTTTCTACAGCCATGGTTATGAAGAGAGAGTAAGGGAGGCCGGGATGGGGGTAGTGAGCCCTAGGGTGAGGGGGAGAGGGAAAGGGTATGCCGGGATGGAGAAGAAGAGGAGAGGCAGAAAGAGGGGGAATGTACAAAAGCACCGTTGTCTTAAAAGGTTGACAAGTAATTTAGAGTTCGCAAATAAGTCCAGTTACAACATATTACTATAAATGAATTAATTACAAACAGATTAACCCTATATAAAAAAGCATGAACTGAAGGACGTAATCCATTCTATATACAATAACAATTGGTTCTTACCATATATTCATGAAATCACAAATCTAAAACATAGGGGATCGATGCATACCATTTACCATTGACTATGAAGAATTCCCTACCATTGTATTCCTCACATATCTTTATTCCTGCAATCCCAAGCAGGAACACAATGGATTCTCGAGGTTTCTCCCACTAGCTCCCCTTAATGCTCTCTTGGTGATGACTTTAATAATAAGAGTAATGTTAGGATAGAAAGAGGACCTAGAGTCCTATTTTATAAAGTTTGTGCATCCTTCCATCAAGGTGTACTACATAGGGTAGGATTGTTTTCCTAATTAGACTAGGACTGAGTTTCCTATTTAGAATCCAATACTACGAGATTGGTATTGTTCAATTTCCTAATTAGTCTATGGGACAATAATAAATAATATTCAAAGAATATTCTTACAATCTTCCAATTGAACCTTATGATCAAATAATATTCCACCATCATACTGCAGTATTTGAAACTAAACCCATCAACTTTATGTCATCATAATCATAATACCATATTTGAACAAAACTATTAATGTGGATCATGGTGGTTATACATCATATAGCGATATACTCCCTTCCATAGTCATAGCATTAATAACCTCATCCAAACAGGTGCAAAAGTAGGGAATAGACTAGAAAAGTCTAAAACTAAATGGTCCAACATAATATCTCACATATATTAAATAAAATGTGTACACAAAATAATAAAGTGAGAAGTATTCTAAAACAACAAATATCATGATCATTTAAATAAATAGGTAAAAGTGTCTAACATAGGATGACCATTACATCAAACTTTACATAAACTCATGTTCATTACAAGATCTGAAAAGTGTTTAGGTGTTAATGCCTTAGTCATAGGATCAACAATCATTAGACTTGTATTAATATGTGTAATAGACACTTCTTGTTTCTGAGCCGATTCCTTCACAAAATTGTATTTCACTCCAATATACTTCGTTCTACTTGAATGCTTGTCATTCTTGGAGTAATATGTAGTAGCAACATTGTCACAATACATTCTTAGCGGCTTCGAAATGGTGTCGACAATCTGAAATCCTGAAATAAATTTTAGTAGCTAAATTGCCATAGATGTGGCCTCAAAGCATGCCACAAACTCTATTTCCATAGTAGAAATAAAGACATAAGTCTATTTCTTAGACTTTCAAGAAATTACCCCACCAGAAAGTAGAAAGATGTATCCTGATGTAGACTTCCTAATGTGGAGGCATCCTGCATAGTTAGAGTCTAAATATCCGATCACTTCTAACTGATCGGATGCTTTGTAAGTAAGCATGTACTCCATAGTCCCTTTTAAGTGTCTCATCACTTTTTTCACTGCGACCTAATGATCTATGCTAGGATCACTCAAAAACTTGCCTAACATACCAACAACAAAACTGATGCCTGGATGAGTACAAGTCATTACATATATAAGACTCCCTACTGTGGAGGAATAGGAAATATTCTTCATTTGCGCTCTTTCTAGATCATTCTTTGGGCACTGATTTAGGGTGAATTAATCTCCTTTGATAATAGGTGAAACATCTGGTTTGTAATTCATCATGCCATATCTTTTTAGAACTTTATAATATAGGTTTTCTGTGATAGTCCAAGTATTTGGTGAGATCTATCACTAAATATCTCAATCTCGATAATAAAAGAGGCTAAACCCATATTTTTATTTCAAAGTTCTTAGATAGAAAAGTCCTTGTGTCACTTAACAAACTAAAATCACCACTAGCAAGTAGAATATAATCTACAAATAAAATCAAAAATATAATTTACTCCCACTAAGTTTTAAATATATACACCTGTCAAAGGTGTTTTCAATGAATCCGAAGGAAACAATGATGTGGTTAAATTTAATATATCACTGTCTGGAAGCTTATTTAAGTGTCTGTATATGGATTTCTTAAGTCTGCACACTAGATTTTATTTTCCTTGTTCACTAAATCCCTCAAATTGATTCATGTAGACCTCCTCATCTAAGTCACCATTTAAAAATGCAGTCTTCACATCCATTTGGTGAAGCTCTAGATCATAATGAACCACTAATGCCAATATGATTCTTAGAGAATCCTTCTTAGGGACAAGAGAGAAAGTTTTATGGTAATCAATGCCTTATTTTTGAGTGAATCCCTTTGCAACTAGTCTAACTTTATATCCCATTGATAATTGAACGAGATCCTAGACGTCATTATCAATCATGGACTTCATCTCATCTTTCATGACATCTACCAATTTAAGAGAATCATTATTGTTTATGGTCTGTAAAAAGTTTAATGGGTCATTCTTAATTCCAATATCAAACTCTGATTCATGGAGATATACTATATATTCATCCGGAATAGCAGACCTCCTAACCCTCTGAAGTCTTTCTTGAATTTCATTGAGAAACATTTATCATATTATCAGTGGTAACTATATCATAGAGTGATACATCTTCAATAGTTTGTGGTTCCATAGGATCATTTTCAATAGTCACTTGTGGGACAACATCATCATGATGGATTTGTACATCTTCTATAGTTTGTTGTTCCACAAGATTGTTATCAATAGTCACCTATGGAAAAAAATATTATTACGATGTTTATAAATTGGTAGGGAAATTCAATGTTCTTCAAGTACCACATTACGTGGTTTCTTACTCCTACTAATATTACCACCCTCTAAGAATCTAGCAGTTCGATTTTCTATAATTCTGATATTGTGTGTGGGTGCATAAAACCTGTAACCCTTTGACCACTGACAATAACCGTTGAAATAACAATTTATGGTCTTAGGGTCAATTTTTCTTTCATGTGGATTATACAATCTAGTTTTAGTAGGACAGTCTCAAACATGAAAATGTCCTAAACTAGGTTTCCTTCCAGTCCATAACTCGTAAGGAGTTTTAGGAACTAACTTACTAGGAATCTTGTTCAAGATATACATAGTTGTCTTTAATGCTTCGCTTCACAAGAATTCAGGCAATGAGGAGTTGCTCATCATGCTACATACCATTTCCATAATGGTACGATTGCGTCTTTCTATAACTCCATTTTGTTCAAGCATACTAGGAGTTGTGTATTTGGGGTTTATACAAGGCCAAACGGTCCTTCACTTTGCCTACATCAGTATGTCTACCACAATATTCGTCCCCTCTATTAGATCGCATAGTTTTGATATTTCTATCTAACTTGTTTTTGACTTCAGTGTAGAATACTTTAAAAGCATTTAAAACATTAGATTTTTCTTTTAATAAGTAGATATAACAGTATCGTGAGTAATCATCAATGAAAGTGATGATATATTTTTCACTAGTTATACAAGGATCAAAGTGACCACAAATGTTAGTGTGTATCAATTCCAGAACTCAGAAAGAATGTATTGATTACCATGAAACCTTCTCTCTTGTCACTAAGAAGGATTCTCTTTGATGGGAGGGAACACAAATTAGGTAGGACTCTTTTCCCTAATTAGATTAGGAGTGGGTTTCCTATTTAAAATCCAACACTAAGAGATTGGTAATGACCAATTTCTTAATTGATCTATGGGACAATAATAAAGAAAATTCAGAGAGAATATTCTTACATGAACTCCTCAAACTTTTCACTAGAAAAAATATCCTTTATAATATGTCAACCTATAATGGTAGAGTTGATCTTTGCGATCCTCAAATATATTTTATTGGAATTTAAGTTTCAAACTATAGTCAAATTAGTCTTTTCAAAGTGGTCTTTTTGAAATCCAAAATAGTCTTTTTGAAATTCAGCTTTCCCTCTCAAAAGTGTCTTTTATATTTTGTCTTTAGCACTTGTGAAGTAGTAATGAGTTAAGACTTCTCACGAAAGTTTAGTCCCACATCGGTTAGGGATGAAAGAAAACTTCGATATATATGTAGGAATGTTTGTTAAGGATGCAAGCCCTTTGGAGAGGCACTCTCCCTTGTCATGTGTGTGTGGGGGTTCCTGGGGTGCTTTTGAATTACGTGAGCATCGAGCCGGGCTAGATAGTAGCCATGCCCATGGCCGAGGCCGAGGTTAGGGTCGCAGTCGGGTAGGGGTGTGGGCTCAAAGAACCTATTTTTTACATGTTCAAAGTTTCACACCCTTACACGTTTTTTTCCTAAGGGACACCATTATTACATGTACCTATATGAACCCAACTACCAATGTACATACATGTTTGTACATTCCCTTGTATATATCAGTGTAGGATACGTTGTCCCATATATGCATAGAGTCATGCCTGTATACGTATGGGTACCTTTTTAGGTATACCATTCGTATACAGAGGCCTACATTCCATATATATAGAACTTAGATTTTGGTTATTAGTTACAAGAAAATACTACTATATTTTGGGTACTGTACGAAATACATACTGTGAGAGTGTTTTATGTTCACTATTTTACTACAAGTGCTTCTATTCACTATTTTCATTGAGTACTTAAGTATTACCTTTGGACATACCTGTAGAAATTGCTTATTGGACTGCACCTTAAAAAATTTGGGAGTTGTTTTATCTTGGAGGAGAGAATGTATAGTTAATCCGGTTACATACAAATATATGGGTTGTTCAAATATCTTAAGGAGAGTATATCTATACGACTCAACTCTACTTAAGTGGGACGATTTTGCTACTCATTTAGAGGATTAATTGAACAAGTAAGTGATCTTCTACTTGTAATTATTTTTCCATTAACATAATTGTAAAGTCTTATACCTATTGACTGGACTCTCTTACTTACAATCTTAAGGTATTTGAAAATTGCAAATGGTGAAACTAATATAATTGGTGCCACACCAACTTTGCCTACCAATACTAATGCATCAATTCCTCTTGTCATTTTTGCTCCACTAATACTACCTACTTACTTCTCAACTCCCACCAATGTTGTGTCTACAGTTGGATCACTTCAACTTGTCGTGGAGAAGATGAGGATCATTTCTGAGTTTAAAAAAATTGATCAATTCAATGGTCAAAATTTCAAAAGATGGAAGCAAATGCTTCTGTTCGCTTTGTCTCAGATTGGGGGTTGCTTTTGCATTGACTGAACCCAAGCCGTTACAAAGTGAGGATCCTGAACTTGAAGCAAAAAAGACTTGTTTGGGTGAAGGCTGATTTTCAATGCAAGAATCGGATTTCAAATGTACTTTCACTTGAGTTGTATAATGTTTATAATTCAGGTACGCCTCTATGGAATTTACCATGACTCGTCAAATACATGGAACTTGAAGGGAAAGGTCAACCTTGCTCCTCTAGGAAAGGGCTTCATTCTCTTTCACTTTGAGAGGGAAGGGGATATATCATCAGTATGGAGAAGAGGACCTATTAAGGTTGGGAACCAGGTGATCAGATTTCAGAGGTGGAGGCCGGAGTTCAGCATCCATGATAACTACACACAAACTAAGCTGGTCTGGGTTCACTTTCCTGAACTCCCAATGGAGTATTGGCACGAAAAAATCCTTTTGACCATGGCCAAAGCCGTAGGGAGGCCTATGGCCCTGGATCACAGAACCTTGAATGGATCTATGGGCAATTATGCTAGGGTTCATGTTGAAGTAGAATTGGGCTGCTCCAGGGTAGAGGGGATCCATGTAGAATGTAAATAGCTGGGTATAGACACTATCTTTTGGTTCAAGCAGATCTTAACGTATGAGGACAATATCTCTCGACGCACATTATGCAAGAAATTGGGTCATCTGGCCAATCAATGTAGAGGGAAGAGGGAGGAAAGAAGATGAGATGCCCATGAGAATGCTAGCTTCACCGGAGTTGATCATGAGGATGAGAATCTCGTCGGAGTTGGAAGAGATGGGTCGGTTTCCAATGCTGGCAGCCTTAACCGTCTGAGGAGTCCAAGAATGGTAGGAGAATATTTCTTTCCTACGGTTATGGAAACTTTTAAGGGGGATAAATCTTACCGTGTAGAGTGGGATATTGTGGTCGATTTAGTCTACGAGAATAATGATAATAATGGAAATTTTCTCTCTAATAATTTAAGGGAATCTAATTCAAAGTTTGACCAGCACAACATGGATCGTGAACCAGTTATGGTAGATAACCCCCTGGGCAAGGGAGAATATGGGTCAAACGATTACATTGTGGCATCTGAAGGGGACACTCTGGAATCGATGGAAGGTAGCAAACAGGGAGATGAGGTCCCTAAGTCTCTAGGGGTTGATGCTGGTCATATGGAAGAACCTCTTGCTACTCGAAACTTAAGACCTCGTCACACAATTCATTATTATGACATTGGTCATGGAGGTCATGGCACTAACAAAGGAGGAAAAGGTGGCCGAGGTCATGCAGGAGAGGTGGTAGAGCACATTGTGACTGGGCTCTCGTCCACTCAGCTGGTGGGAGGCAAAGTTGTGGTTCATCATAAGGAGGTACGACAGCAAGAAAAGGAAAAGCCATTATCGAGAAGGAGCAGACAACCAAATCTACTCATCAGCCCTTCCCTAAAAAGTGAATTATGAAGCTATTCTTTTGGAATATCAGAGGAATGAAGAAGGTGGCTGGAAAAAATGCCTTACAATAATTTGTGAAAGAAAAAGACCTTGACCTCCTATGTATCGTGTAGACAATGATTGATGTAAGTGCTTTTTAATAAATTAGGGTTCTGTAGTGATTTTATTCATAATAATCGGGTTGGGAAGATCTCGAATTTGTGGTTTTTATGTAAGAGGAATGTAAATGTTCCTGTGATCATCTCTGAGTCCAAGCAACACATCTTGGTTTCAACTATTTGGGAAGCTATTTCTCTATAGATTTCTTTTATTCATGCGAGTAGCTTTCGTATGGAAAGAAGGTCTCTGTGGGTGAATTTAGCTGTGATCTCCCTCAAACCCCTACCCCTTGGACCATTATTGGTGATTTCAATGCCACATTGTATTCCCATGAGAAGAGGGGCCCTAGAAATTTTAGTTTAGGTTTGGCAGTGGAATTTGGGGCTATGGTGATGCATGTGGTATGGCTCAGATTCCTTTTTCAGGTTTGAACCAATAACCGTCGTAGAGGCAATGTGAGTGTAGTGCTGGATAGAAGTTTTTGCAACAAAGATTGACTTGCCTTATTTTAGGATTGTGCCTAAACGGTTCTAAATAGAATTGCCTCGGACCATGCTCCTATTCTGGTCAACTCAGCATTGTCTCAGCGTCCTCCCAATGCCCCTTTTCGGTTTCAAAAATCCTGGATGGATCATAGAGATTTTGAGAAGGTGGTTGCAACGTCTTGGGGTGAGTGGATTTCTAGAAATCCTATTTTTGTTCTTATGAGAAAATTGAAAAGATTAAAAGGGTCTTTGAGAAGCTTGGAAAGGGTCTCCTTCCTGAACATAGATGTTGCTCTAGAGGAGGCAAAAAATAATCTGCCTCAGATTGAGCAGAATATTGAAGCTAACGGTTTAGATGATCATTCTTTTGCTCTGGAGGCTGATGCAAAGACGGCTCTCGTGAAAGCCTTAGAGTTGTATGAAAATTATGGGTAGAGAAGGCCAAAATTAGTTAGATGAAGTAGGGGACAGAAATTCTAAATTCTTTCATTTATCGGTGAAAATAAGAAGAACTAAGAATACCATCTGATGCCTCAAGAAAGAAGATGGTGGTGGAAGGTCGGGATTAGCTGGCCGAGTACATTGTGAAATTCTACGAGGACTTCTATAAAGCCACTCCAACTGTGGATCATGTGGAGCTGTTAAAGACTATTCCCTTGGTCCTTAATCAAAGAGATGTCTTCGTCTAGGATTCTATCTCTGGAAATGCCGAGATAAAAAAGGCTATGTGGGAGCTTGACCCAGAGAGTTCTCCAAGGCCGGATGGATTCACTGGCGCTTTCTTTAAGAGATGCTAGAATAATGTGGAAAGGGAGGTTTGCAATGCTACTCGTCATATTTTTAGCTGTAGTCACATGCCCAAAGGGATTAATAATAATTTTTTAGTGCTGATACCTAAAGTGGAGGGCGCTTCTACCTTGGAGAAATTTCGGCCTTTATGTATGCCGAATTTCTATTACAAAATAATTTCCAAAGTGATGGCCATGAAGCTGGAAAACTTTCTTCCTAAGTTGATCTCAGAGGAGCAAGGGGCATTTCAAAAAGAGAAGTTGATTCACTCTAATATTAGCCTGGCGTCTGAGCTCGCAAACATGATGTTTGCCTCTACAAGAGGGGGTGGTCTTGGATTGAAAATAGACATAAAAAAGATTATGATGCAATGGTTTGGTCGTTCCTATTTCAGGTGCTGTGAAAATTTGGGTTCACTGAGAAATAGATTTCTTGGCTGCATCAGGTATTAGTATCGACCAAAATATCAATTATGGTCAATGGTGGCCCTCAGGGGTATTTTGGAGTGGAGAGAGGATTAAGACAAGGGGACCCTATATCTCCTATGCTCTTTATTATAGCTGAAGAAGTGTTGTCTAAGGGGCTAAAGACATTGATTCACATAAAGGAACTGAAGCCGATTCAAGGTTTAAGAGGTGTATAGACCCCTGCGCATATTCTATTCACAGACGATATTTTCATATTCAGCAATACATCCATGAGGTATGTTAGAAATTTAAGTGACTTTTTTATTAAGTATCAGGAGTTTTCTGGCCAAAGTATCAGCTTAGAAAAAAGCAAGCTCTTCATGGGAAAGTGCCTAGCTGATAGGAAGCAATGCATCTCTAATACATTGGGCATTCCGATGTGCAACTTCCCTGCAAGATACCTAGGGGTGGAAATCATTAAGGGCAGAGTAAAGAAAGAGTCCTTGTTGTCGATTATGGATAAGGTTAAGAGTAGATTGGAAGGCAAGAAAGGGAAGCTGCTGTCCATGGTAGGAAGGGAGGAATTTGTGAAAACTGTGATTACATGAATGCCTACTCACAGCTTCTTAGTGTACTGGTGGCCTTCATCTCTCATAGTTATGATGGAGAGATGGATGAAGAATTTTATTTGGATAGGGGAGGTGGACACAACAAGGTCAATCACTATTAAGTGGGATTCATTGTGCAAGCCAAAGGATGAAGGGGGTCTAGGAATAAGGAGACTTAGAGACTCGAACAAGGCTCTGCTCTGCTGTAGACACCTAATTTTGTCACCCTCCTCTAGCTATGATGAAACATGGATCTTAGACGCAACTTCTGGCTCTGATCAGTAGAGATGCTGATGGAAACATTCCCTACCGAAATCCTAGAAACCCTTACGCAGGAGAGAAGAGTGTCCAATTTTGACTTTTTATATACGAAGGAATCCGGTCAAGATGACCATATGGATGGATAGTGCTTGAGAATACAATTCTGATGATATATGGCATGCCAAAATCAGACTGACAGGTCTCTTGTAATCATCACCAGAAAAACCCATAATCTCTTGCGCTGGCCAGTAGGCCAACCCACACATATGCTTGTTGTCCATGCCTGCTGCCCATGGTGCAACCCATGGCTACTATCCACCCCAAGCCATGTACCCTTAGGCCAGCCTGCACAAACCATGCACCACCTGCTTACAGACCTATGCCCCCGCGAGCACAGGCCCATGCCCCTACCCACCAACCATACGCCCCTACCTGCAAGCTTGTGTCCTCGCGGGCACAGGCCTACGTCTATAGGGGTGCAGGTCCATGCCCTTGCCCATAGACCTGCGCCCCTACCTACATTCTTGTGCCCCTGTGAGCACAGCTCCGTGCCCCTACAGGCACATGACTGCGCATATGCCCTGATGCCTGTGTGCTGGCCAGAGTGCCAACCCAAGCGCATGCGCTCGCTGTCCAGTAGGCCAACCCTCACACATGCATGCGTACGTTAGCTAGCAGGCCAGCCTACACACATGTGTGCATATGCTGGCTAGCAGGCCAACCTACACACATGCGTGCGCTGGCTGCTGCCTATGCATGCCTGTGCTTGTTGCCTATGCCAACGCCCCCTTTACCAACTGCTGCCCATGCTTACTGCCCATGCCATAGTGCCGCGTCATATACCGTACACCCATGACATCGCCCGCATTGCCTACCCTCCTTTACTGACCATGCCCTTTGCACTTTAGCCTAGTCCTGCACATTGCCGTCAATGCCCAGGATTGGTGTTCCTCCGACCCAGTTGGTGAAGAAATTCCATCTTCACCCACTTAAGCCCCAAAATTCCCTTGTTTGCTAAGGATTCTCTCTCCCAAAAACCCCTCTTTTACCCGTTGGACAAAAGCCCTCCCCACCCATTTTGGTCTAAAGACCTCTTTTACCCAGTGAATAAAAGCCGTATCCCCCCAATTTAGGCAAGAACCCCTTTGTCTGCTGGATAAAGAGGTTTCCTCTTTTCTATTAGCCGGAAAACTTTTAAATACCCCCCTGTCCTTTGGATTTTACACACCAAAATCCCACCTCACTCTGTTGTAGTGAAACTTTCCTCCCCTCCCCCTCTTGATTTTCTTCGGGTCTTCAGAGCGATCTTTGCCAAGATCCGAAATCTTGTTCAGATCTTCGAAGTGTTCTTTAGGACTTTAAAGATCTTTAATCCAAGTCCTTTGTTCAATCCAGTTTTTGCCAAAAGTAGTATGTTCTTCAACCCCCTCCTTTGAGTGTTCTTAAGTTTTACCAGAAATGGAAACCCCCCCTTTGAGGTTCTTGGGTTATGAAGAGATCTTTGTTAAGATCCAGAACTCTGTTCGGATCTTCAAAGTGTTCTTCGGAACTTTGGAGATCTTCAATCCATTTTTGGTCTATCCATTTCTTTCCAAAAATAGCAGTCCTAGTGGAAGCCCTGTCCGAGTCCCCCTGGAATCTTTCTGAAAATAGTCATTCCTAGTGGAAGCTCTACCAAAGTGCCACCTCAGCCTAGCCCTCCCCTAGCCTATCCCCAGCGAAAGCTCTGCCAGAGTGCCACCTTAGTCTAAGCCTCCCCTTGCCTATCCCCAGCGGAAGCCCTACCGGAGTACCACTTCATCCTAAGATCGGAAATAGCCTCCCCTAGACGAAGCTCTATCAGAATCCATATCTGGAAAAAGCCTTCCGTGGCCGAAGCTCTGTCCGAATCCAAATCTGAAAGTAACCGTTCCTAACCGAAACCCTACTCGCATACCATCACAATCAACATCTCTCAAGAAAGGAAGTTGGAGGTTAAGACCATCTTCTGTTGAGCCAAGAGAACCCAAATGACAATCTGAGCCAGTACTAATCAGGGGCCCACCCCTCTTGACCTGAAATAGGGGTTAAGATCAGGTATATTTTCTCAACCGAATCATCATGATGTAGACCTTATATTGACTATGTTTTTAGTGTATATAGTTATTTGAATTCAGTCAATGTATATATGTGTGATAACTTAGCCATACATGCGGAATAGAAATAATTGTAAAAAATATTCGTTCTTAAGTATCTAGTAGGAAGACCAGTTGAACCAGGCAGATTGTGTGCCTAACACCTTCCCAACTCTATAACCTGACACTTACCCTAAATCTCTAGACCGGACCAATTATTGGGCTCTTTTCTTTAGAATTGGGCCCACCCCCGGGTCCTAGGTCCATAATCCTAGGTGGTAACTCCAAACCCCCATTTGTATGATCCTGATCCCCATATTGGACCATAATCAAACCCCCATCTCAAATGACAAATTTTACACTCTTGCGAAATAGCCTCCACATTTCTCCGAGCGGCGGTATGGTGGTGTAGGGCCCACAAGCAAAGCACACACGACATGAACCCCTCCCCTCACATGAAAGAGAAAGAGGAGAGAGAGAGGACGAAATAGATGCAAGTCCTTTCCCCCCCATTGGAAGAGAGACATCTCATCATCTCCGGCTGCTACCCTCACATCTGCAAGCTTGTCTGGAGGATAAAAAAGGAGAAATATGCTGCTGCATCGTTTCTAAGAGGTTGTTTGTCAAGAAGGATGGTAGGACCCTTAAAAGTTGTCGTCCTTCCATAATTGCTTCTTGAATCAAAAGGGTGTATTTTTTTGTGGACGACAAGGAAAGATGGATTATTGGGAATGGCCAACTTGTAAATTTTTGAAGGATAAATGGTGGGGACCTTAGTCCATAATGGAGATGCTCAATCTTGAGGATTTTAGCTCATTTTCTACTACAATGATAGTGGGAGATTTCATCAGACACGGGGAATGGTCTCTCCCAGAGGTAAGCTCTAACCATCTTAAATACATTTTTTATCAAATTAGAGAGATTAAAATTCCAAGGTATTAGATGGAGGATGTTTGTGTTTGGTCATTAACTCCAATGGGAAATTTCTCCATGGCATCTACCTGGGAGAACATCAGAAGGGAATCGCCCAAGGTGCACTGGGCTTCTTTGATTTGGCAGAAAGACCTCCCTCCTAGGTTCCCTACGAATGAAATGGTAAGAAGTAGAGGTGTCCACTTGGTGTCTTATTGTCATCTCTATGGAAAATCTGAAGAAAGCATAGAGCACATTTTTCTACATTGTCCCTTTTCTACTTTTATATGAGGAAAATTTAGTAATTGCTTTGGAATCCAGTGGAAGAGCCAGGTGGCAATAATAGTTTATTGCTGTGGTGGAAGAGAAAAGCGAATACTATCAACATTAAAAAGCCATGGAAGATGGGTCTATTGATTATATCTTATCATATTTGGCGGAAGAGAAATAAGAGAATACACGAATCAAAGGCTAGGCAAGCTGGTTATGTTTTTGAGAGCATAAAAAATGACCTTATTCTCTGCAGTGGCGGATCATGCAAGGAAGTGAGAACGGTTCCTGATGTTCTATGTTGTAGAAGTTTGGGCCTGGGACTTAATGCTCCCTTCACCGCCCCTCCCCTAGAAGTGCACTAGTGCAAACCACTCCCTAGATGGTTGAAGATCAATGTGGATGGAAGCTCTGGGCAATCCCAGCAATGCAGGTGCTGGAGGGGTGTTGCGTAGTAGTGAAGGGTAGGTTTATGACTCTTTTGGCATTTTTCTGGGCATCAAAAAAATTTATGAGGCTGAGTTTGAGGTGTTACTGGAAGGAATAGCGATGGCTATGGCTCATAATGCCACGGGTGTGTGGATTGAGTCTAATTCTACATCAGTTGTTTTTGTGATTCAGAAGAATTAGATCCCCTGGTTTGTTCTTCAAAAATGGATGTCGTCTCTTAGTTTCTTGGAATCCATTCCTTGGAAGATGTCTCATTGTTTTTGGGAGGCAAACACTATTGTAGACTCTTTAGCTAAGAAGGCTTCTAAAGGGATGGTCTCAGAGTACTCGGTAGTATTTCCCACACATATTGTGACTGAGCTTGAGAATGATGCTGTGAAGAGGCATAGATCTCGATTGAACTAGATCGCTCGCTTGCTCTCTCTATTGATGGCCATGTCGAAGGTGGAGTTTGTAAGTTGGTGTAGTAGTTTCAGTCCTGTTCTTTGTTTTCTTTTTGTATTCACTCTCTTTTTTAATAAAATGATCGTTTTAGAAAAAAAAAATTGCTTCCCTTGTGGAAAATCGGGTCATTTCAAGAAGGATTGCAGGAGTAAAAAGAAAGGGTTTGAAAAGGCTAAGATCAATCTCATTGAAAGTGAGATTTTTACTACAATGATAAAAAGGTTAATATGGTTGAAAAACCAATGGATAGGGTACTTGATACTAGTGCTACAAGGCATATCAGTGGAGATTGAAGTTCTTTTTCTAAGTACTTTGTAATAAAAATTGATAACAAGGTCTTCATGGGAAATTCCCAAACTTCAAGTGTGGGTGAAAAAGGTCAACTGACAATAAAACTTACTTCTGAAAAGAAACTTATTTTGGAAAATGTACTCCATGTTCCGGATATAAGGCAAAATCTGATTTTAGGGCCACTTCTAAATAAGGCCGAGTTGAAGTTGTCTTTCGAGTTGGATAAAGTTGTATTGCTAAAAAATGATGTATTTGTGGGAAAAGGGTATTTGAGTGATGGTTTGTTTGTATTAAATGTATGTAAAATCATTAATGAAATGTCTAGTTCTTCTGTTTACTTTGTTGACTCTTATGATTTATGACATGGTAGATTAGAACATTATAGTGCTCCTTATATTTCTAAAATATGCAAATTAGGATTACTAAAAATAAAGTTAAGCCTATTCTAGACAAGTGTCCCACTTGTATAGAGGCTATGTTTACCAAAAAACCTCATAAATCTATTGAGGCAAAGTGGTTTACTAGACTTGATACATAGTGATTTAAGTGATTTGAGTGAATTTAAGTCATATGAATCAGGGGGTGGTAAAAAATATATTGTGAATTTTATTGATGATTACTCAAAATTCACCATTTGTATTTACTTAATTCAAAGGATGAAGTAGGAAATGCATTCAAATCTTACAAAATTAAAGTTGAAAATCAACTTGCAAAGAAAATTAAAAGACTTAGGACTGATAGACGTTCAAAATATTTTAGCATAAATGAATTTTGTAAAAATCATGGTATAATTCATGAAAATACAACCCTCTTATCAACCTGAATCAAATGGTATAGCTGAAAGGAAAAATAAAAAATTAAAAGAGATGATGAATTCAATGTTAATTAGTTCAAGTTTACCGCTTGATATGTGAGGTGAAGTAATTCTACCTACTTGCTATATTTTAAATAGGGACTCCACAAGAAGACCGGTATGCTACCATTTGAATTGTGGTATTGACGAAAACTTAGTGTAAATCATTTAAAAGAATGGGGTTGTTTATCTAAAGTGGTAATTACTAGACCAAAGAACAGAAAATTAGGGCCTAAGACTTTTGATTGTGTGTTTATTGGATATGCAAAGCATAGTTTTGCATATCGTTGTATTGTTCTTAAAACCATATATGATGTGTGTGAAGAAAATGATATTGTAGAATCCAGGGATGTTAAATATTTTGAGAATATTTTTCCTTTTACATCCAGCTTACAATTAAGGAAAATGTTAATGACTTAAATATAGGAAAAAACTTAAGTTTAGGAGAGGAAATGTCAAAAGAACGTGATCCTACATCTAATAAAAGTGAAGCAAGTCAACTAAGGAGGAAAAAGAGACAAAAAAAGTCTACTTACTTAGAAGATGTTTGGCTTGTCTATCTTATAGACAATGATCCTCTTACATATAAAGAGATGATAACATCTCAAGATGCGGTATTTTGGAATGAAGCTATAAAAGAGAAATAGATTCTATTTTATCAAATCATACTAGGAAATTAGTTGATTTTCCATTAGGGTCTAAAGTGTTAGACATCAAGTGGATATTTCAAAAGAAATTGAAATAAGATGGATCACTTGATAAGTTTAAAGCTAGACTTATTGTCAAAGGTTTTAGACAAAAGAAAAATATAGATTATTTTGACACTTTCACTCCAGTTGCTAGAATTACCACAGTACGAGTAATGATAGCAATAACTTCTATATATAATTTGGTAATATGCCAAATGGATGTGAAGACAACATTTTTAAATGGTGACGTAGAAGAAGAAATATACATCAAACAACCTGAAGGGTATACAGTATTTGGAAAAGAACAAAAAGTTTACAAATTTGTAAAATCATTATATGGACTGAAACAAGCACCAAAACAATGGCATGCTAAACTTAATATGGTATAAATATCAAATGGATTTATTGTAAATGATACTGAAAAATGTTTATATAATAAATTTTATCAAGGTGAAGGTGTATTTATACTTTTTTATGTGGATGACATGTTAATTATGGGTACAAATTTGGATAAAGTTATGCAAACTAAAAACCTATTGTTTTGATACAAAAGACTTGGGTGAGGTTGATGTTATTCTTGGTATCAAGATAATCAGGAAAAAAAGATAGATAATCTTATCTCAAGCACATTATGTGAAAAATATGCTTAAAAAGTACAATTATTATGAATCACCAAAGATCAAGACACCTTTAGAGGTGAGATGCCATTTATAAAAGTATTTGAGTGAACTAATAAATCAAAAGATTGGTTATGATAAGAATGGTTTTGTGAGTGTTTGACTCCAAGTAGGAAATCTCTATGCCAAAGTTGGGTCTATCTACAACTGTAAATTAATAGAGATTTTGGTTGAAGATATATATGGACTCTAAAAACCAAAGTGATAAGAATCCTGATGATTGAGGAGGAGCTTGGACTCAAAGGAAACGCAAAGTTGTACGTGTGGGAAGGACTCACTATGAAAGGGCTAAGATTGCATGGAGGCTCTACACTTGTGAAGTTTCAGGTAATGATCTAAACCCTTTCATTAATGGTTGATTGTGGAAATGCTGAAGGTGGAGTAGGGAATCAAATTTTTTGTGCATTTTTGCCCTTTTGTGTTCCTTGTATTTCATTCATTCTTTTTATTATATCTCTTTGCCCTTAAGCAAAAAATTAATGGTTGATTGAATGTCTGACCCTACCAGTGGGATGATCCAAATCGTTTTTGCACCTTCACTTTAGAGGTGAGATGCCATTTATAAAATTATTTGGGTGAACCAATAAATCAAAAGAAATACTCACAAGTTATTAGTTTTGTTTCATATTTGATGAATTGTATAAGATATGATATAGCATTAGTAGTTGGAAAGTTGAGTCAACACACTCACAATCCAAATAAATAGCATTAGCATGCCCTAGACAGACTAATAAGATATCTAAATGGTACTATGAATTATAGTATTCATTACAGTGGTAATTCTACTATTTTGGAAGGCTATTGTGATGCTGATAGGATATCAGATACAAATGAATCGTTAGCAACTAGTGGATACTTGTTTACACTAAATAATGGAGCGGTGATGAGCACATTTATGTGTGAAATCTAAGGTATAAAAACATGCATTTTACATTTTTAGAATGGAACTACCTTGGGTTTTACTCTCTTTTTGCAGGTTTTGTATTTTAAGGGCCTTAAGGACTATCACACACCGTATCTCCAACTTTACACATAAAGATGTCTCGTTTCTTTTGATGGTTGTGAAGAGGATAAAATTCTAAGAAAGATGGATGTATTGCATTAAAAGTACACATCCGTTTGGTCACCCGTACAAGTGATTATTTTTTTCAGGTTAGAAAAAGAATAATGGATCAGAACTGAACCAAGATGCAGAACCAGCCCATTTGTAGTCGTCCCAGGTGTACAAGGAATATTTCAAGTGCCAATAAGGATCAATAGACCCCCCATTGAGTGATTGAAGATTCTTTTTTTGTAACAACAACTACCTAATATAGTGGGTGAGTTGCGGTGTGCAAAAATCCCTTGTTCACCAGGAGGTCTCAAGTTTGAACCTCTTGGCTGCCATTTTTTGGAGTTTTTTTTTAGAAGGTTTTTTCTCTCCTACTCAGCACTTAAAGCAATGAAGTCAGCCAAGGGAGAGCTTTGTGTGCCAGTTTGAAGAGAGAGAGAGAGAGAGAGAGAGAGAGAGAGAGAGAAGGAAATAAAAGAGAAAAATAGAAGAAATAGGAAAGAAAAAAAAAGGGAAAAATCATCCAAGCTTCTCTCTCCCCTACTTTCTTTCCTATTTTGTCTCTTCTCTCTCATGCACCACACAAATTCAATCCAAGAGCGGCCCACACTTGGTCATCCTTGTCATTCTCTCTCCAATTTTCTCTTTTTTCTCTTTTTTCTCCTAATTTCCACCTCATCACCAAAAATCTCAAAAAAATCCCCTAAACTAGGAAACCAAAAATCGTTGTACTCCCTCCCATTTCCTATATAAGAGAGTCGACCAAGGGGAGGGAGGGGACACTTTTATTTTAGGTTTTTCTCTCTTTTTCTAGTTTTCTTCTTCTAGGTTTTTAGTTGTGCTCTCTTTTTCTCTTTAGTTCTTTGTCTTAGTTTTTTATGTAAGCACTTTTGTAATCTTTTTTTTTTAATTGATGTAAATATTTTATTTTGATTAATGCAAGCCTTTAATTTTATTGTTAAAGTTATTCAAAGGTGTAATAATTTTAATTTCTAGTTCTAGGCTTAGTTCTAGGTGATAAGAACAAGTTGTGGAGCATTTCTTTCAAGTTCAGTCTTTCTATTCATGATTTGTTTTGTCCGGGCCTATCAATTTCAGATTTGATTTAGTTCAGATCTAGTTTTTAGGGCTGAGAGTATTTTAGATCAATCAAGTTATTTTCATTCAAGGATTCAAGTATGGAAGTTCAGCTTAGTAGACTTCTACAATAGTCTTCTCATCCCCCTCTCATTCACTCTTCTTGCTACCCATCATTCTTAAATTAGGTTTTAAATTTTTAGTTTTACATTATTGTTTTCCCTTTCCCTCAAGGTTTATGGCTAGATGCATGTGTTGGCTTTGCCCCTCTCTAGCCATGGAACCATCCTTTTATTTTGATTATTTATATTGCATCCCTTCCCCTAAAGACAAGTAGAAAAGCCCTTGTAGGAGTACTCTCTGATTAAGTAGGGAAGCTCATATTATTTATGGTGCATTCTTTGGGCTAAGTAGAGATACCTACTTGTGTGCCTCTTTCTAGTTTTTTTTCCTTTTATTTTATTTATTTAATTCTCAACACTTTTTATTTCAGCACTTTTACTTTCAATTATTTGCTTTTTAATTGCGTGGTTTGAGTATTTAAATTCCTAAATGACTAATGGTTAGGGTTAGATGTGAATGGTTAGGTCGTTCAATTTTTATTGTAATTTCAATTCCAATTTCCCTAGATGTGCTGGTTAGAATGTTTCTTGATGCATTTGTTTCAGGTTGATAGTTAGAAGTAGATCATCATAATCAATTGTTACAGTTTCGTATTACTAAAAGAAGCTAAAAATAAAGTAGTTGCTCTCCTTGTATTCGACCCGTTAGCTACATTGATCCGTACGCTTTCAGTTACTTTTAAAATTCAAACAAGCGGTTTCATGGAAATCAGTTAAACAATCATGTGGTTCAGGATCCACCATAAAAGCAAAATTTATCACTTTAGAAAAGGCTAGAACTGAAGCCGAGTGGCTCAGAAATCTAGTGGCAGATTTTCCATTGTCGCCAAAACCAGTGTCTTCTATATCACTTCATTATGATAGTCAAGCAACTATAGATAAAACAAAAAAGCAAAGTATACAATGGAAAAATGAGACATTCATCTTAAACATAATTTAGTAAGGCAGTACATAAATGAAGGAATAATAGCTGTAAATTTTGTGAAATCAGAAAGCAATTTAGCCGATATGTTTATAAAACCAATGCCTACTAAGGTTACACATGATTCATCTAAAGGAATGAGCTTAAGGCCTGTGTCATAGGTCATGTGATGGATACCCAACCTATATGAAGAGGCAAAATATTGGAGAATTATATTACAATTTCTTACAAAATACAAATTGCAATACAAAGCTTTTACAGTAGAAACTATGTTGTTGTAGTGTTGATCCTTAGCTGAAATGAGATGAGGAAAAAATTGAAATAGATGTTGAATCACCACCACAATAATTGAAGAAACTTCTAACAGAATAGAGGTTGAGTCACACTTGTAGTGTTGCCTTTAAGGTGATTGATGCCCTCTATTGCCAAGAGTTGTTCTGCACCTCTACCTCTAAGATAAAACAACCTCCTACTAGAAGATGAGGCAGTTCTTCTAGTCCCTTATAGGAGCAAAAAACTACAGCACAATAGCCCCCTCTAACCTTACACAAGACTTAGAGAAAATGGAAGGAAGAGAAAGACTTGTATAGTTGCGATAAGTAGAAATGGGCAGAATTTCAATGTGTGAATGTATATCTCTATAAGGTATTTGGTTGGGTTTATATAGACCCAAAACCAACCCTTGCATTCTTTTGGATTCCTCAAGAGTAACCTCCAACTAATTGGGAGTTAATTCAAAAAATTGAATTAATCCCAATCAATTCCTCAGTCCACCTCCCCACTCATGGCAGTGACCATGAATGGACTTTAGTGCATCCATATAATGACATTGACCATTTACCTCCATTTGGCAATAACCTATGGCATGAATTTAGAATTAATTTCATAAATGAAATTAATCCCAATCAATTCTCTTTGCCCACCTCTCCATTCATGGTAATGGCCATGAATATACTTTAGGGCTGCCATAGGGTATTATTGACCATTTTCCACTATCTTGAACCCAAGGGTCCCACACTATAACAAGAAAATGAAAACACATAAAAGAATGACCTCATTATTTTGAAACTTAAATATAATAAAATAGATATAAAATCTAACAATCCCCCACAAGTTTCAAACGACACCAAGGACACATGTGTTGTGACTGTATTAAGCACTATAGGGCACATCGTTGTAGGTGTCTTTTGGAGTTAAACATATACTAGGTCTAATGAGCTGCGCTACAGAGTACAGGTAGAATCAAATTTCTTAAACCTTTCCTCATTGGTGTAGCTGACCGATCCATTAACCATATCCCATAAGTTGACTTTTTGAGCTACTCATCATATAATCACTTTGGACTTTTGAATTGGCCATGTCCCTTATCTTGGACTCATGAATATTTAGAGAACTTGTCTATAAGTTCTTATCGGTAGCTGCCACACCCTCTATATTCACTTAGGTTAGTCCTCGATGTGCACCACAATTATCACACCCCCACATTTCCTGGGATTAGACTAATTAATAGCTTTACTGCTCAACCTTACTCCTTGTGGTGGTACTACTATCACCATCTACATCTTGGAATGAACACTTATATTAGTAGTACTAAACTAGTCATCCCATGACTTCGTTTGTACCTTTGAACCTAATTCAGCATTAAGCCTCTTCATATAGGTAGGCTGTCCATCACATGACCTAAGGATTATGCATCAACCCCATTCTTGTAGATGCACTACACAAGTTTTTGACAGACATAGGCTTTGTGAACATGTTAGCTTGGTTACTTTCAAACTTCACATAATTGATAGCTAGCGTTCATTCGTCTATATACTATCTCACAAGATTGTGTCTTCGGTGTATGTGCCTCCTTTTACCATTGTATATCCGGTTCTTGGCTAGATGTATAGCCGCTTGATTATCACAATATAGTGATATCGATGGCACCACCATAGTGGAATATCTGCAATTAAGTTTTTAAGCCATTCGACTTTCGTTCCCACCTTTTCTAAGGCTATGAACTCGACTTCCATAGTAGAGCCCATCCCATAAGATTTCTTTGTGGACTTCCATGAGATGGCACCGACTACTAGCGTAAATACATACCAACTAGTACCTAAGGACTCATTTGTATCCGAGATCCAATATGCATCACACTACCCTTCCAACACCGCTGGTTTAACACTATAGTGCAAACTATAGTTTATAGTACATTTTAGGTACTTCAGCAAACTATCAACCGCACTCCAATGCTCCATACTTGGATTGTGGGTATGTTGACTCAATTTTCCTACCGCAAAGATAAAATCAGGATACATATAATTCATTAAATATGTGACTGAATCAATAATTTGAGCATACTTTTTGATTCACTAGTTCACCCAAGTTTCTTTTCAAATGACATATCATATCAAAAGATGTTTTAACCGTTGAAACTTCATGATACCCATATTTTTTAAGTATGTTTTATACATAACGGGCTTAGGATAATGAAATATTATTCTCTTGCTTGATGATCTTGATCCCAATGATCATATCAACTTCTCCTAAGTCCTTTGTGTCAAAACTAGACATCAAAAGTTTTCTAGCTTGATTCATTATTTTCAAGTTTGTTCCCATTATCAGCATATCATCTACATATAGTAGTATGAATACGGCCATACCACCATGAAACCTACTATATAAGCACCTTTCAGCGTCGTTCACAATGAAACCATTTGAAATTAGGACTTTGTCTAATTTTTCATGCCATTACTTTGGTTCCTGCTTCAATCCATATAAAGATTTCCAAAGCTTATAAAATTTTTACTCTTGTACATTTACAACACAATAATCTGGTTGCTTTATATAAATTTCTTCCTCTAAGTCCCCATTTAGAAATGCCATTTTCATATCCATTTGATGGATGACCAGGTTATGTATTGATGTCATTGCTAACATAACCCTTACTGTGGTAATTCTAGAGACTGAGCAAATGTTTCAAAGTAATCAATGTTAAGCTTTTGCCTAAACCCCTTGACTACAAGTCTGGCCTTGAAAAGATCAAGTGACCCATCACTTTTTAGTTTCTTTCGAAATATCCACTTGGTTTCCAAAGTTTTGAAACTAATTGATAAATTTGTCAATTCCCAAGTATTATTCTCCAAGATTGAATTTACTTCATTCTTGATTGCCTCCTTCCAAAAGATGGCATCCGATGATGTAATAGCCTCTTTGTATGTAAGAGGATCATTGTTTACTAAATAGACAAGCCACTCATCATTCAAATATTTTGATCTTTTGAATAGTTTGCTCACCTTTGGTTGACTTCCATCACCATTACCCAATTCTTGATTGGTAACTCTTTCATTTAATTCCATTTCCCCATAAGTCAATTACCTATGGACTTAAAGGAAAATATGTTTTCAAAGAACTCAACATCCCATGATTCTATGATGCTATTTGTTTCAATAACATCATCGATGGCTTTAATCACTATGAACCGGTATGATGTACTATTTATAGTATACTCCAAAAACACACAATCACATGTTTTTTGCCCCAATTTCTTTTCTTGGTATCCGGTAATAATATATTAGCCAAACAGCCCCAAATCTACATGTGTTTTAAACTTGGTTTCCTACCTAACCATTTCTCAAATGGAATCATACTAGTTTTGTTATGTGAGATTCTATTTGATAGATAACATGTTGTTAGCATTGCTTCCCCCCACATATTAAGTGGTACATTTGAACTCAATAACATAGAGTTCATCATCTCTTTGAGAGATCTATTTTTTCTTTCGTCAACCCCATGGGATTCTGATTGATACGAAGTGGTTGTTTTATGGATAATTTTATTTTTCTCATAAAATTTATCAAGGTTAAAATACTCAATCTCTCTCTCGGTTCTAAGTCTTTTAACCTTTTGGTCAAGTTGACTTTCAACTTCCATTTTATAAGATATAAATACCTTTCCAGTCTCATCCTTTGATTTGAGTAAATAAATCATGGTATACCTGGAGTGGTCATCTATGAAGTTTATGGTATAGTTGTTTCCTCCCCTAAACTCATATGACTTATAGTCACTCAAGTTATTATGGATCAATTCCAAGAGATCACTCTTTCTATCCATAGTTTTATGAGGATTTTTAGTTAACTTTGCCTCTACACAAGTTATACACTTGTTCACAGGGTTTTCCACCTTATTCGTGATCATGTCTAACTTGTGTGGTTTGGTGATATACTTCACACTACTATGACCTAACCTACCATGCCACAAATAAAAAGAATTAGTAGGGACAACAATGTAAGCAAAAGAAGTACTAGCTTTCTCAATTACAACATTTTCAATGCTTAGTACAAATAACCCCTCACTAGGGTATCCCTTCCCCACAAATACATTATTCCTAGTGATAACTGCCTTATCACTCTCAAAAGCTAATTTCATTCTTACTTTATTAAGCAAAGGAACTGAAATTAAATTAAGCCTAATGTTCGGCACATGGAGGACATTGGTGAGAATCATAGTCTTCCCTGAAGTGAGCTTTAACAATACATTTCCTTTCCCCATAATAGGGGCACTTTGAAAATTTTCCATGGATACCTTCTCATCTCCCATACTCTTGGAATAAGAGGAGAACATCTTCAAATCACCACAAATGTGTCTTCTAGCACTGTATCCAATACCCAATCCTTTGGTTTTTCAACTATTCTGTGACCATAGCTACAAAGACGTTGTCTTAAACTAAGTTCACATTTTTCAGATATTTTCTTCTTGAATCGGTAATCTTTCTTGAAGTGCCCTGGCTTACTACACTCATAATAAGTGAGTTTCTTCTTTTAAAGAAGGGTCATCATTGTTTTGACGGTTCTACCTTTTCTTGTATTGTTTATTGGTTTCTACCAAGTTCTCTTTTAAGCGTTTCTTCCCAAAGTCTTTTTCACCTTTGTCCTTGTTCCTGTTCTTTTCTTCAATTTTGATCCTTACAACCAATTAGTCTAAGGTCAACTCCGTCTTCTTGTGTTTCATTGACAATTTGAAAGCATCCCAAGAAGATGGAAGCTTTTCAATCAAGGCACCAATCACAAATTCTTCTGGTAGAACCATTTTTTCCTTTGCTAGGTTTCCAACCAATATTTAAAATTTATCAATTTGGGTCGAAATGATGTCACTATTTTTCATAGTAAAATTTAGAAAGTTAGCCACCAAATATTTCTTTGAGCTAGCACCCTCAAGAGAGTACTTATTTACCAAAGCATTCCAAATCGAATACGCATACTCCAATGAACTATACACATGGTACAAGTCATTGGATAATGCATTCAAGATCCAATTTTTACATTGGTAATCTGCTTGAATTCAAGCCACCCTTTTGCCCTCCTTTACAGGATCATTGCTTTTTTCGGTATGGGTTCAGTCAAGGCAAATACTATCCCAATTTGGGCTAATGCAAACAACATCATTTGCCTCCACTGTTTGAAGTTTTGACCTCCAAACTGCTCAATTTTATCAGATTTAGTGACAATCCTCATCTTACCCAAATCCAGGATAAGATCAGTAACTGACGGGATAACATTCGTGGAAATTGAATCAATGGTAGAGAAATGAGGAATCCCCTTACCATTATGGTTAACATGAACCCTGCCTCCTTGGTTATTGATTGATCCTTCAACATTGATATTTGAATGATCTCCTTCATTGATAGTTCCATCAACAACATTACTGTTCGAAGCACCTATGATAGTGATTGAAGGACCATCATTATTGTTGGAGTCATCACTTTTGTTGAGGCTTACATCTCCAAGATCAACCATTGGATCTTATAACAATCAATTACATTAAACTTGTTGGATAATTGTATTATAATTTCTTACAAAATATAAATTGTAATCCAAAGCTTTTACAGTAGAAACTATGTTGTTGAAGTGTTGATCCTTAGTTGAAATGAGATGAGAAAAAAACTTGAAACAGATGTTAAATCACCACCACAACAACTGAAGAAACTTCGAACAGAATAGAAGTTGAGTCACACTTGTAATGCTGCCCTTAGATTTTATATTTATATTTTATATCTATTTTATTATATTTAAGTTTCAAAATGAGGTCTTTTTTTTTGTGTTTTGATTGTCTTGTTATGATGTGGAACCCTTGGGGTTAAGATAGTGAAAAATGGTCAATAACACCATATGGGAGCCCTAAAGTACATTCATGGCCATTACTATGAGTGGAGAGGAGGGCAAAAAGATTTGATTGGGATTAATTTTATTTATAAAATTAATTCTTAATTCATACCATAGGGAATTGCCAAATGGAGGTAAATGCTCAATATCATTATATAAGTGTCCTAAAGTCCATTCATGGTCATTACCATGAGTGGGGAGGTGGGCTAAGGAATTGATTGGGATTAATTTAATTTATTGAATTAATTTTCAATTCTTGTCCATATGACATTATTCTCTAGTTAACTTGCCATTAGTTGGAGGTTATTCTTGGGGAATCCAAGAGGGTGCAAGGATTGGTTTTGGGTCTATATAAATCCAATCAAATACCTTGCAGAAATACACATTCACACATTGACATTCCGTCCATTTCTACTTATCACAACCATACAAGTCTTTATCTTCCTTCCATTTTCTCTAAGTCTAGTGCAAGGTTAGAGGGGGGCTGCTGTGCTATAGCTTTTTGCTCCTAGAAGGGATTAGAAGAATTGCCTTATCTTCGAGTGAGTGGTTGTTTTATCTTGGAGGTAGATGTGCAGAACAACTCTTGGCAGTAGAGGGCATCAATTACCTTAATCTTGTTGGAAAATTGTATTATAATTTCTTACAAAATACAAATTACAATACAAAGCCTTTGCAGTAGAAACTATACTGTTGTAGTGTTGATCCTTAGCCAGAATGAGATGAGGAAAAACTTGAAATAGATGTTAAATCAGCACCACAACAACTGAAGAAACTTTAAATAGAATAGAGGTTGAGTCACGCTTGTAGTGCTACCTTTAAGGTAATTGATGCCCTCTACTATCAAGAATTGTTTTGCACCTCTAGCTTAAAAATAAAACAACCTCCCACTAGAAGATGAGGCAGTTCTTTTAGTCCATTTTAGGAGCAAAAAGTTACAGCACAATAGCCCCCCTCTAACTTTACACAAGACTTAGAGAAAATGGAAGGAAGCGAAAGACTTATATGATTGCGATAAATAGAAATGGGTAGAATGTCAATGTGTGAATGTGTATCTTTGCAAGGTATTTGATTGGGTTTATATAGACCCAAAACCAACCCTTGCACTCTCCTGGATTCCTCAAGAGTAACCTCCAACTAATGGCAAGTTAATTGGAGAATAATGTCATATGGACAAGAATTGAGAATTAATTCAATAAATTGAATTAATCCCAATCAATTCCTTAGCCCACCTCCTCACTAATGGTAGTGACCATGAATGGACTTTAGGGTACCCATATAATGACATTGACCATTTACCTCTATTTGGCAATAACCTATGGCATGAATTAAGAATTAATTTAATAAATAAAATTAATCCTAATCAATTTTCTTTGTCCACCTCTCCACTCATGGTAGTGACCATGAATGTACTTTAGGGCTCCCATAGGATGTTATTGACCCTTTTCCGTTACCTTGACCCCAAGGGTCTCACACCATAACAAGACAATCAAAACGCATAAAAGAAAGACCTCATTATGAAACTTAAATATAATAAAATAAATATAAAATCTAACATAAAATTTTGAATAAGGTTTAAAGAGTGCAAACGAAGTAATTGAATGACTTGTTAGTACTACTATTTAATTGCTCATTCTGGCTAGATGATAAAGTAGTACCACCACAAAGAAAAGAGGATGAGTTAAAACTCTTAATTAAGTCGAATCTCACTAATTGTGGGATGTGTTAATTATGGTGCATACTATAGGCTGACCTAAGTGGATGTAGGGGATGTGACCGCCAACCGATAAGAATTTTAAAGGCGAATTTTCTAAACATCCATGAGACCGAGATAAGGGACAATGCTGGTAAAAATGTCCAATAGTGTCATGTTAAAGGTTGTCTCGAACGTCGACTGGTAGGATATATGTGGTGACCTAGTTGGCTACACAGATGAGGAACGATTCATGAAGTCCTGAAGACACATACAACGATGTGTCTTACTATGTTTAATTTACTCAATCATTTTGTTTTTGATTTTGTCGATATTTTGAAATTTTTGGGGGAATTGTTGGAGTTTAAGTTTCAAACTATGGTCAAATTAGTCTTTTCAAAGTGGTCATTTTGAAATCCAAAATAGTCTTTTTGAAATTCAGTTTTCCCTCTTAAAAGTGTCTTTTCTATTTTGTCTTTAACACTTGTGAAATAGTAATGAGCTAAGACTTCTCACAAAAGTTTAGTCCCACATTGGTTAGGGATGAAAGAAAACTTAGATATATATATATATATATATATAGGAATGTTTGTTAAGGGTGCAAGCCCTTTAGAGAGGCACTCTCCCTTGTCATGTGTGTATGGGGTTTCTTGGGGTGCTTCTGAATTACTTGGGCCGGGTAAGGACGTGGTCGTACCCGTGGTTGAGGCCAAGGTCATCGGGTATGGGTATGGGTGTAGGTGTGGGTTCAAAGAACCTATTTTTTCCATGTTGAAAGTTTCACACCCTTACAAGTTTTTGTTCCACACCATTGTTACATGTACCTGGATATGTTGTCCCATACATGCATATAGCCATACCTGTATACGTATGGGTACTTGTACAGGTATACCCATTCGTATACAGAGGCCTACATTCCACATATACAGAAATTGGATTCTAGTTATTAGTTACAAGAAAATACTACTGTATTTTGTGCACTGTATGAAATACGTACTGTGAGGATGTTATGTTCACTGTATTAATGTAAGAGCTTTTGTTCACTGTTTTCATTTTGTTATCGGTTTTTATTGAACACCTAAGTATTACCTTCGGACATACCTATGAGAATTGCTTATTGGAGTGCACCTTAAGCAATTTGGGAGTTGTTTTATCGTGGAGGTGAGAACATACAGTCATCCCGATTGCATACAAATATACGAGACGTTCAAATACCTTAAGGAGAGTATAAATCTACAATTCAACTCTACTTTAGTGGGACGATTTCTTCTACTCATTCAGAGGATCAATTGAACAACTAAGGCACCATTTGACAATGTTCCATTTCTGTCGTTTCTACGTTTTCTTGTTCCCTAAAACGGAGAAACAACCTAATAAGCGTTTGATAAAGTTGTTCCGTTTCACCCATTTCTATAAACATAAATCAAAATATATGCCTATTTACAATTCTAGAAACGACTTTGACGAAACAAGTCTGACTTGTTTTGTCATTTCTAGAAACGAATTTGAGAGAAAAAAAGGCTGTTGTGCCTGATAAATCTCTCAACTATTTAAACCTAAAAAGAGGCAATCGAACCCTCTCTCCCTCTTGGGCATCCGATGATACTATTGGGTGTTGTAGTGGCATTATATTTGTAAAAACGTTTCAAGAAACAGGTTTATCAAACACCAAAAAATCTGTTTCTGTCTCCAAAAACGTGAAAAGCCCAAAAACAGCAGAAACGTTATCAAACGGTGCCTAAGTGATCTTCTACTTGTAATTATATTTCTATTAATATAATTGTTTTGTTAAAGTCTTACACCTATTGCCAAGAGTCTCTTACTTACATGTTTGCTAATTAAAATTAAAAACTGATTTACAAATATATCTCCTTGTTACTTTACTAAATATAGGTTTACATGTAAATGGTATAGTCCTACAACTAGCTGAATTAATGGCCCGCTCTCTCTCTCTCTCTCAAATGACATGACCATAGTTAACAAATTCAGATTCGGGAATTATTCGGACGGAGAATTATTCGGAATAATTCGGATGATTAATTGAAGGATTCGGTCAAAAAAGCGGTCAAAAAAGCTTATTGGGTTTTTTTTTTTAATTGTTTTTTATTGTTTTTTTTTTTTTGGTTTTTTTTTAAATAATGTTTAAATAAACCGAATAATTCGGTTTAATTCGGATTCGGTCCGAATTATTCGCGATTTATATTCAGTTTTGAAAAAGTCACGAATTTTAAAGAATTTTATTTTTAATTCGGATTCGGTCCGAATTTTTGATAAAATTCGGAAAAATAATTCGCGAATTATTCGGCCGAATTGATAACTCTGGACATGACAATGATATCTGACCTATCTTGTTTCTTAACTTAAAAAGAGGTTTACACGTGAATGGTGTGTACGAAAAGCTCTCTTATTTACTTATTGTAAGATGGTCGAAGGTTTCTATCCATCATGTTTCTTAACTAATTAAAATAGAAGTCCACTAGTGAATCTGTCTAACATGTTAAGACTATTCATATTTGCTAACTGATTTCGTTGGCGAGATGTCCTACCTTAGATACATATCTCTATCTCTCCCCCCGTTTAATACGTCTATTAGTACCTCTCTCCCTCTCCCGCACGTTACTCCCTCTCTCTCTCCTCCTGTGACATGACTTTCCATTTTCCATCCCTCTCTTTCACACACGCACAAATTCTCGCATGCATATGAATGATAGGGGAAATTGTCTATTCACCTGCGATGTAAGGACTTCCAGTCCACTTTAATTAAAGTGATTTGGAATATTAAAGCTCTACTTTTTCTTAATTTTCTAATTTTTGGGGGGCAGGGACTAAAGTTCAATAATTTAAAATAACATTTTTCTCTTGGTAGCCCTTCATGATAGAATTATGAATGTTGAGAGAGAAAGAGTTGACTTGTGTGGATAGATTCAGTATTTTTATTCTTAATTTGTCCCAATTGATAATTGATTGGGTTTTATTATGGAAATCCACCAATATTTGATTTGAATGTCAAAATCTTAGATTCTATTAAGTGTTTTCACCATAATTGTTTGGCTTCAAATAGGGAAAATTCATTCTTTGACTGATTGGCCTATCTTAATGGGAAATAGACATTATATTATTTATTTATTTATTATTATTATTATTATTATTTTGTTAAAAAGTAGATTTATTCAAAAGAACAGGAAAGACGCATGGAATGTCAAACATTGATTTTTTATCCAAGGATAGGAAATGGCCAAACTGTCATGCCCATCATAAATAGAGCCCTCCTTACTAGAGAGTCAGCTAAATTGTTAAGCTCCCTATGAATGAGAGTAAAAATACAAGATTCAAAAGAGGCTATATTTCCAATGTAAAATATCCTCTAAAATGAGCTTCATAGTCAAAGGGCCTGATGAGATTCCATGGTGCAGGAAGGTCACAACGTCTTTGTTGCAACACTAATATCTTCATATGAGAAGGTGTGGGCTAAAAAATCAATGCTAAAGTGGCTCCAATGTGGGGATAGAAATACAAAATATTTTCATATGACTACGAAACTTAGAAGGGAGAAAAGTCAGATTAAGGAGTTTCACACTGAAGAGGGTAGAATTTTGACATCTCCTACAGAGATTGGAAATTTTATTTGTGACCACTTTGAAAATTTTCACATGAAGAATCAAAATGTTAGGGTGACTGATATTCTCTCATGCATCCCTGAGATAGTTACTTTGGAGGCAAATGATTTTCAATCTCTAGTCTCTTAGAAGATGAAATCAAAGCTGCGGTGTTTGCCTTGGACCTGTCTGTGCCCGTGGGCCAGACGGCTTTCCTAGATCATTTTTTAGAGCTTGTTGGAGTATTAGTGGTGCTGAGGTATATGTGGCTATTAAGAATTTCTTTACGGAGGGGTGGTGACGAAGGGGGTAAATTCAAAACTTTTTGACACTTATCCCTAAAGTGTCAAGTGCCTTCAAGGTAGGTCAATTCAGATCGCTCTGTTTAGGGAACTTTTTCAAAATCATCTCCAATATTCTTGCATCTTGGATGACCACTCTTCTCCCGAAATTAATTTCTAAGGAAAAGGGAGCTTTCCAGAGGGGAAAGGTGATTGCTTTAAGCATATGCAAGGCCTTAGAGTTGGCAAATATTAGGCATACTGAGTCTCTTGGGGGTGGATTAGCACTTAAGCTGGACATTATGACAGCATATGACACATTAGATTGGGATGATTTGTTTGATGTTATGAGGAGGTTTGGGTTTGGCCAAGTGCTTATAGATCGGCTGTACCAGATTCTAGTCTATACCAGACTTTCCATTCTTATAAATAGGGCCCGGTAGGATTCTTTGGCGTGGAGAGGGGTTTGTGGCAAGGGAACCCATTATCCCCTATATTATTCATTATTGCTCAGGAGGTCTTGTGCCGTGGCATCAAGGTGCTGATGTTGAACAGGAAAAGTCATGCTCTACCTTAGAGGGGTAAAACAACTTATGAAATGTCTAGAGTTCTACCAGCAATACTCAGGACAAATTATTAGCATGGAGAAAAGCAAGGTCTTCTTTCAGAAAATCCAGTTGCCAAGGAAGCGTCATTTAAAAGAAGTCATTAATATCCCTGAGTGCAAATTCCTAACCTGATATTTGGGTGTGGAGATTTCCAAGGGTCGTGTGAAGAAAGACATTGTTATGCCTTTAGTGGACAGGTTCAAATCTCGGCTGGATGGGTGGAAAGGCAAACTTTAACTCTAGCTGGTAGGGTGGAATCGGTCAAGTTTATGATGGGGAGGATCCCTATCACAACTTCTCCATCTATTTATGATAACATCTTTTATAATATCCCTTACGGAGTGATGGACTCAGAACTTTATATGGAGTGGGGAATTGGATACCGCTAGAGCAATATCAGTGAAATGGGACAAGGTATGCAAGCCTAGATATGAAGGTGGGTTGGGGATTCACCGTTTAAAAGAAGTGAATTTGGCTATACTAGCCAAGTTAGCATGGTATATTAAATCAGATCAAGGGCTGGTTGCTTCTTTTCTACGTCGGAGATTCCTTATAGAGGATGGTACGATGAAAAAATATTACGTTTGCTCTTCTATCTGTCAGGGATAAAGAAAATTTGGGATTTTGTGTATGTGAAGGAGTAATGGGTGGTTGGGGATGGCTATTCTATCTCTCTCTGGCATGATCTGCGGCTAGATCAGCATTCTATCACTGAGAACCTGAGTTTAAAGGATAGTGGGCTCCCTAAAGGCTAAAGTGGCAGATTTCCTAGTTGACGGGAAGTGGAAATTGGTGATGTCCCCTCAATTGAGTAATCTCTGCTCTCAAATCAAGGAATTCCCTATCCCATCAGTTCCTTGTTAGGACAGAAGAATTTGGTCACTAACTTAGTCCGGATCATTCTTAGTGGCATCGGCTTGGGATGAGATTCAAAAGCATGGATCTCATTGTCCATGGTATGGAATGGTTTGGAATAAACATACTTCACCTCGAGTTTCCAGTTTGGGTTGGTGGATTATTAATGGCAATTCCCTGCTGATGACCAGGTTATGATTCGAGCTATTCCTTTGGGCTCTCAGTGCTCTTGTTGCTAAACAGACTTTGAATCTTAAGATCACATGCTTGTTGACTGCATTTTTTCAAGTGAAGTCTGGATGAGCATGTTAAGGATTTTTTTTTTTTATCTTTGTTGGCAAGAATTTCCCTTTATCCAAGACCTATTCTTATGGTGGAATTTAAAATTAGCTTCTGTCCCCGTAAAGCAGATATGAGTTGCTGTCCTTCTTCACGCTCTCCACCAACTCGTTTGAAAGAAATAGAAGGAGATATGAAAAATGTATGTAGACCAGCTACATTGGTGGTTAAATCTATTTTCAATGAGCTTCATAATATTCCGTGTGCATTCCCTGTGAAGATTAGCTCGATTAAAGACCTTTTGATTTCTACAACGCTACGGTTAATGAGAGCAGCTCCCAAACGCAAAGAAATCATGGATCTGAAATGGTCTCCCCCTTTCATTGGGACTTAAAAAATTAATATTCATCGCTGCTCTTTGGGAAATCAGGGATCTGTTGGTGCTGGTGGAATTTTTAGGGACAAGGAGGGTCGTCCAATGTGACGTTTTTCTACATTTCAAGGTATATCTACAAATTATTGAGCGATTTAGTATGTGTTTATTGCTTTTTATTGTGTTGAGTCTAATGTGTTAGGTGCAAGTCTCAAGACACATGATATCACATTGGATTGTATCAAAGTTATTTTTCCCCTGACAAGAGAGCGATGTCTGCAAGAGTTCTGCCTGAGGCAAGAGGGCATGGTGATGAAGCTGATGACGATGGTGGGGCTCGTGAGGATCTGGACTGGGGTCCTCTTCCTTAGGAAGCCATGACGATGGGGGGAGAAGGTTCTGACGCTATGAGGACAAAGCAATCTTATGCAAAGGCGGTTGGAAATACATCATGGCCTACTATTGATTCTCTACCAGAACCAATTCAAGAAAGTGAGATTAGAAGGATCATCATCCCCCAACAGGACTACGAATCCAAAAGATAGGCCTTCCGATTGGCGCTCATCGGAAGAGTTGATTTCAGATCTATTTCTTTTGATGCTCGGCTACTAGAAGCTACAGAAGAATGGAATCTCAATCATTTTGTCTCTATGCACCCTCTTGGGAAAGGATATGTCATCTTCCAATTCCAAACTGAAGGGGACAAGGCAACAGTTTGGAGAAGAAGCCCTATGCGGATTGGTTCCCAACTCATCCGTTCTCAACATTGGAAAGCAGACTTTAACATCCATGTTAAGCAGACCTGGTCTAAACTGATATGGATTTGGTTTCCTGATCTTCCCTTGGAGTACTGGCACGAGAATGTGCTTCTTTTGATAGCAAAGCCTTGGATCGCCAAACTAAGCAAGGTCTGATGGGCCATTTTGCTAGGGTTCTAGTCGAAATAGACATCTCAGAATTGGCTTCTCACATAGAGGAGGTTCAAGTTGAACGCTTTGAACCTGGCACTTCAAAGGTTTTTAGCTTTAGGCAAAAGGTTTTGTACGAGGATAATATCAATTGCTATGGTTTTTGTAAGAATTTGGGTCACAACATGGGGGAGTGTAGAAACAATAAGCTTGAAGATGAAAAACAGGCTGCTAAGGATAGATCGGCCACTATCCCCGGAGTTGTTTACGTGGAAGACGGAGTTGACTCGGCCCAAGTTAGCTCTCCATCTCCTTTAGTGCCACACGTGGAACTTGACTCAGCTCCAAACATGGAAGTTTTTCCACAGGATAATCCTTCCAAATATTCGGTATACCAATCAGGTCGCAGATAAGGAGGGAGAAATCCATATAGTTTTGGACTCTTTTGATAACAATATGGCACCTTTAGGAAAGTCTCTCTTGCCAAATAAGGATGGAAATCTTACCCTTGATTTTCCTAATTTGGAGAAAGACCAAGAGGCTGGATCCGGGGCCAGACACAGATTTGGTTAGTAAAGACCCAACCGATGATGAAGAGGGAAATTCCACTGATTCTATTGAGAACTTGGTTGATGAAGAACCTGTTGTGGAGAAGATTCCCTTCACGGGGCAGCTGCCTAGGCCAAGAAGGGAAGCTGATTTCAAACCTTGTGTAGGTGGGGGCTCTTCAAGAGGAGGTCGCTCTGCCTCTTATGCTCGCTCTTTGCCAGAAAATAGGGATGCTCAGCTCACTAGATTCCCTGTGTCTGAAGTCAGGGATGGTCAACTTGATATACACTTTCAGGAGATTGAGAAAATTGATAACGTTCTTTATGCTCATGAGAAAAGTGTGGCTGGTTCTTCAAAAGGGGGGAACAAAAAAAAGAAAAAAAGTGGCCAGACCAGTAAGTTCGGCCATTCCAATTAAAAATTTTGTTGCCGATGAAAATTCTTTATTAGAATATCAGAGGTATGAAGAAGGCTACTGGTAGTAGTGTCTTGTCCTCCATCATTCGAGACCATTCTTCTGATGTTGTTTGCGTGGCTGAGCCCATGATTAATGTAGGTAATTTCCCCTTCTTGTTTTTTAACAAATTGGGGTTCGAAGCTGATTTCATCCATAATTTTTGAGTTGATAAGGTTCCTAACTTTTGGGTGCTTTGGAAGTGTGGGATGAATCGTCCTGTAGTTATCTCTATGTCTGATCAACAAATCACCTTGGTTGTAGATTGGAATAATAGCAAAATTGGTCTTTCTTTCATTCATGCTAGCTACTTTAAAGCAATGTGTAAAGACCTTTGGATTAATATCGGGCTGGTGGGTCTCTCTGCCATTCCTTGGTCTATAATTGGAGACTTTAATGCCACCTTGCTGTCTCATGAAAAGAGGGGTCCAGATAGATTTAATCAGAGCTATGCGGTTGAGTTTCAGGCTATGGTGGATTCATGCCAATTAATTTTGGTTCCCTCTCAAGGGAAGAAATTTACTTGGACAAACAATCATAGGAGAGGTCACGTTGCTACTGTTCTAGACCGAAGCTTCAGTAATGGGAAATGGATAGAGTTTTTTAATTGCATCTCACAATGAGTGCTTCAATCTACTGTCTCTGATCATGGTCCCCTCTTGATTCAATCTGATTTGATTTTGAAGCCTACTAATATCCCATTTAGATTTCACAATTTCTGGATGGAGGATGACAATTTTATTTTTGTCGTCAAAGAAGCCTGGGGATATTGGATTGATGGTAGTCCAATTTTTGTCCTCAACCAAAAGCTGAAACAGGTGGAGATGGCCATCAGGCCCTGGGCAAAACAAGTTTTCCCAATTTAAACTCTAAGATGAAACAGGTGAAGATGGTCATCAGGCCCTGGGCGAAACAAGTTTTCCCTAATTTAAACTCTGAGGTGGAGAAAGCTGCTAATGACTTGAAAATTGTTCAAGATGAAATTGAGACCTCAGGAATGTCAGATGAATTATTTGATAAAGAAGTTGTTGCCAAAATCAATTATCTCAAAGCCTCCCAGCGAAAAGCTCAGTTATGGTCTGAGAAAGCAAAGCAAAAATGGATGAAAGATGGCGACAACAATTCCAAGTTTTTTCACTATCTCTGAAAATTAGGCGCGCTCAAAACCAAATTAGATCTCTATAGAGAGAAGATAGGTCTTGGACCTCAGATCTGCTTTCTCTAAAGTCCAACATTTCAAGTTACTATAAATCTTTTCACAGTGTTGAGCAGGTGACCCCGCATTGGGAGCTTTTGGATTGTATCCCTCAGGTATTAGGGGATGGACACAATGTTATTTTGGAGGTTGTCCCTTCCAAGGAGGAGATTATCAAAGCATTCTGGTATCTTGACCCTGATAGCTCTCCTGGTCCAGATGGTTTCTCAAGTAATTTCTTTCGTCGTGTCTAAGATATAGTAAATGTAGACTTTTGCAGAGCAATGACTCATTTCTTCAAGCTGGGTAAACAGCCATTAGGTGTAAACAATTGCTTTATCACCCTTATCCCCAAACTTTTAGGTGCCCACTCCCTGAAAAATTTCCATCTTATCTGTATGGGGAATTTCTTTTGCAAAGTGCTGTCCAAAATCATAGCTTCCAGACTCTCTTTTTCTTCTCAAATTAATTTCTGAAGAACAAGGAACCTTTCAGCAGGGTAAGGTTATCTCCTCAACTATTGGTCTCGCCTCTGAGTTGGCAGATTTAATATCCATTGTAGTAAGGGGAGGGAGCATGGGGATCAAGCTTGATGTTCAGAAAGCTTTTGACACCCTTTCTTGGCATTTTCATTTTGCTACTCTTTGCAAATTTGGCTTTTCTGATTTTTGGATTTCCTGGATCCATGAGATTCTTCTCTCTTCTTGTATTTCCATCTTTGTTAATGGTGGCCCATTTGGTTTCTTTGGTGTTGGTCGAGGTCTTCGATAAGGAGATCCTATCTCTCCCATCCTTTTTATTTTGGCTGAGGAAGTCCTGTGCAGAGGTCTCAAGTCTTTATCTGAAATGGGCAAATTAAAGGCTCTTCCTGGCCCCAGAGGAGCAACTACTCCCTCCCACCTTATGTTTGTTGACAACATTTTTATTTTCTTGAATGCATTTGCTTCATATGTTAGAAATCTCCAAAGCTTTATATCTATGTATCAGGAGTTCTCTGGGCAGCATATTAACTTAGATAAAAGTAAGTTATTTTTTTGGCAAGGTGGCTCCGCACAGAAAGCAGTTAATCTCTGATCTCCTGGGTATTCCCACTGTTAAACTACCAACAAAATACTTGGGAATGGAGATTTTTAAAGGTTGGGTTTCCTCAAACCATCTGCAGCCTATGGTTGATAAAATCAAGTCAAAGCTGACGGGTTGGAAACAAAAATTTCTCTCCCTAGCAGGTAGGGTGGAGGTTGTCAAATCAGTAATTTCCAGTCTCCCTATCCATAACTTTGCAGTGTATTGGTGGCCTCAATCCTCCATTATTATTGTAGAGCGATGGATATGAAATTTTATCTGGTCTGACAATGTTGAGAAGCAAAAGAAGACTGTAGTTAAATGGGAGAGCATCTGTAAGCGTGGCGTTCACTGTCCTTCAAGATGTGACCTCTGTTGTTCATCTAAAGAATCCATTATCCACCTCTTCGTATCGTGTAGGTACGCTTACTTTCTTTGGAAAAATTTTGCGATCTTTTTGGTATTTCCTGGTCATCTTTCTTCTTGCTCGAGGATCTCTTTTCATGGTGGAAGAGAAAAGCAAAGCAGGTCACTTTTAAAGAAGTTTGGAATAGTGGAGTCATTTTAATTCCTTATTATCTGTGGATGGAAAGAAATGCTAGTCGAAATGATGGTTTACATCATTCCCCCCAAGATTGTTTCTCTGTAATCCAAGGCGAGATAAGATCCCTTTCTTTGGTTTTCTTTGGGAAACCCCTCTCCATTTCAAGCCTGCTATGCACTAGAAGCATTGGTATTACCACTTTTAGTTGCAAGAGAAGAGAACCTATGGAAGTCTATTGGTGCCCTCCTTAGACGGGTTGGATTAAGCTTAACACTGATGGATGCTCTCTTGGGAATCCAGGCAAGGCTGGTATAGGAGGTGGTCTCAGGAACAACAAGGCGGAGATTATTTCAAACTTCAGGGAAGCAATTGGTGTGAAAACCAACTTTGAAGCGAAAATCTCTGCTGTGATTTTTGGTGTTGAACATGCCAGAGCTTGTGAGGTTCAAAACTTTTGGATCGAAGTTGATTCAGTGGCAGTGGTGACTCTCCTCTCCCGAGCTCTAGTTCCCTAGTTTGTATTCCAAAGATGGAGAGGGCTTTAGGATTATTTATCCTCAATTGTTTGGAAGATTTCTCATTGTTTTCTTGAGGGAAATTCCATTGCAGATTTCCTGGGGAGTTCAGTAGCAAGACTAGATACTTCTGATTCTGTGACGGCTTGGCCCCCTTTGATTTCTATGGCTCTTGAGCAGGATACGAATTTGTGTCCTTGCTATAGATTTCTGTAATTTCTTGGGTCATTCTCTTAGGGGCTTTCTCCTACTGATGGCAATGCCGAAGGTGGGAGTTTGCCTCTGAGTTAGATCTTCCTAGTTTGAGTTCTTCTCATTGTACTATATTTTTTTCTTCTTTCATTTTAATATATCCAGGACCTCTTAGTGAAAAAAAAAAAAAAATTATTGAGTAGAGTTTGCGGCTTTCTTTGAAGCAATTAAACTCGCCAAGCATATGAGCCTTTCAAGGATTGAATCGGTTGTTTGGTGCATAAAGAGAAAGGTAATACCTTGGTGCTTCAAGAAAAAATGGCTATCCTTGTTGAGATACCTAGAGGGAATCCAATGGATCATTTAGCGTTGCTTTAGAGAAGTAAATATTGCAGCAGACAGCCTAGCTAAGCATCCTATCTCTTTGAGAGTTTCTGCTATCTGGAATGATACCCCAAAATTCATAGTGAATGAAATTGACTGGGAGGCCTCTTAGAAACCAAGATTCAGATTCCAATGATATTCTTTTGCCATTGATTGAATTGTTGTCTTTTCCTCTTGCTTTGCTGATGGCAATGTTGTAGGTTGGGGAGGAGGTAAAGTTTTTATTGTTGTGATCAGATCTCATTTCTGCTGACGGCAATGCCAAAGGTGGAATGAGATCTGAGTTTTTTGGATAAGGATCTATTACCCTATATTGGGTTCATATAGATTACATTCATTCTGCTAATATAATTATTGCTGACCTTAAGAAAAAAAACAAAGAGTAATATCTTTAGAAATAGCTTTAAAAGAGTTGAGCAAATTGCCAAAACTTCACCCACTAAAGCCACTTGAAATTGAACAAGATTAGAGATGGTAAACTGAGGACGCCCTTGATGGTCATGATAGATAAAACCTATACCACCTTTCATTTACCATGGGGGAGACTCGCAACACAATTTATTTTCCAGAAATTTACAGCCAAGAGATCCCATTGATGAGGATCTAACTATAGGAACTGATTGATGAGGAGGTGAGATGGATTGATAGAACTCCCTAAAATGTTTTTTTGTTGACCAAATGCCCTCTAATGGCAAGCAAACTTGCTTTCCAAATAGAAAATCATTTCAAGTTAACCACAATTTTTGATAGATAAACAAACAAAGGGATATCATCTCCTTGCCAGTGTCCTTACCTCTTGAGGAAAACACCTTTGAAGCATCTATCTAGTCATGAAGGAAAACCTCCTCACCTTCCGGGGCTTTTTCAAACAAACTATTACCAATCCACATTGAGCAAGCAAAAGGGCAAGTCAAAAGAATATAGGAAGTATTCATCCAAAAAAAAAAAGAATATAGGAAGTAGATTCTTGGATAGTCCCACATCGCGCACAACAACAAACTAAGCCTAATTCTAACCTAATGAGGTCGGCTACATGGATCCAAACATATTAATAATGGGACATAACAAATGAAAGATGAAAAATACAATATAAAAAGTGAGAGGTGAAAGATGAAAGTAGCAAAGTAAGAGGAAAGAGAACACAACCCAACAAGACAAGAGAATCTCATCTAAATAGGGTCAGCCACATGGACCCTTACTCTCTAATAAGCTCTATCCAAGGTCATACTTGGTACGAGGCCTAAACCGCGCATGTCATTCATCACAACTTCTCCTATGGTCATTTTAGGACACCCCTAGCTCTTGTAACCCTCTCAATTGAATCATATCACTCCTCCTTACTGGGGCATCATTAGGCCTCCGTTGAATATGACCATACCACCTCAAACGGCTTTCCTAGAGCTTGTCATTGATTGGGGCAACTCCCAAATCTGTTTTAATTTGCTCATTCCTTATTTTGCTTCCTATTTTTGTCACACATCCATCTGAACATCCTTATCTTTGTCAACACATCTTCTCTATATGTGACCTCTTAACTGCCAGACATTCCGCTCCGTACATCATGGCTGGTCGCACAATAATCCTATAGAAAATTTTCTTGAGCTTTAAAGGGATGCGTTGGTCACACAACACCCTAGATGCTCCTCTCCACTTCATCCATCTCACTTTAACTCTTTGCGAGACATCATCCTCTATGTCACTTTCTTTATTTATGATCGACCCAAAATATCTAAAATAGTCCTTTTGCGGAATCTTCCTTTCCTCAATCTTCACTGTTTCATTATTATCTATCATAGAGTGACTGAAGTTACACATCATATATTTCATCTTCGATCTACTAATTTTAAAACCTTTTGTTTCTAAGGTTGATCTCCACAGCTCCAGTTTAGTGTTAATACATGTTTTAGTCTCATCCACTAAAGTGATGTCATTTGCAAAGAGCACTTGAGAAGCATTGAGATATCTCTTGGCCAGAGATTTACCAAAGAAGCAAGGCCCTTAGCACAAGCTCTCCAAAGAAAAAATTTTACTTTTTGGACAGAGTTGCAATTCTAAATTTTCTTCCATATCAATTTCCGAAATTGTTGTCAAGGTTTAGGAGAGGACAACGACATTTCAAGCACATCCTTTTCAGCTTCTAGATTGGACAACAAGTAGTAAGCTGATTTTACCGAAAAAATCCCATTTCCTGAAGCACTCCAAGTTTGAAAATCTTTTCACCGGAACAAAGAAAGCTGGATTTTCAAAATCTTAATTTTTTCATTAGGGTTGAAAAGAGAAAAAAGGAGATCTCGTTGCCAAACCCGATTATCATGAACAATAAGCTAAGAGAATTTCTAGAACTCACAATTTGGAGGTTGGAGAGTTTGAACTCGGTAATCTAGAAGAGAGGGAACCCATGAATGTTGCCAAATATCAATTCTATCTCCTTGATCTATACACCATATTAAGCCCATCTAGAATCTTCTCCATGCCAAATTGGGTTATTTTCAATGGTAGCAGAGTGGAAATCACTATTTAAAATATATATATATATATATATATAGATTTAAGAAACTTAGCCCAAAGAGCATCCGGTTCAGTCCATAAGCGCCATGCAACCTTTGACAAAAGGGTCACGTTGTGAAGAGAAGGGTTTTTAAACCCCATACCTCCTTTCTCCTTTGAACGACATAAATGCTTTTATGAGATCCAGTGGATCTTTGGTTTTCCATTAGCTTCTCCCCAATAAAAATTTGATGCTGGTCTATGAAGATGTTGATGATGCGATGTAGGTAGCTTAAAGTAGGAACAAACATAGTTTGCATGGGTGAGATTAGCAGCATGACGCTTGTATTGCTCTCCCACAACCTCGTTTTCAAGCTTAGGCTGCTCCCATTTTGTTCTTCCCTACTACGAGAATCACTTTTGCTTTGTTTTCTTCTGGCTATTAAGATGTTTCAATTTGCCAGGTTGTCTCTTACCTGTCCATGGATTTAGAAGCAGTTTGAGAGGATCTATACGGGAATCTCCAGATCTATGCTTATTTTTAACTTCCCAAAGCATTTCCTCATTTGAACCAACTAGGTATCCACCGTAAGCCTTTCCTCATTTGAACCAACTAGAGCAGTCAAACATCTCTTATATTTTAGAAAAAAAATCCATTAGTTTGTGCATCCGTACACCCATTTAGATCCTCTCCAACTATTGGGATGCCCAAATGGCATCTGACGACTGGAAGAATCTCTGCACATACCCCAACATACGGGTGCATATCCTAGTCTTCCCAGCCATCAGATGCACGTTGGACATCTCAGCAATCAGAGTGGATCTGAGTCCCCATACGACCAGAAACTAGGATTGCGAAAAGGCAAACCTGGCCCCCTGGTTGGATGCATACACGTCTCTCCTTGTTAGTCCCGCATTGATACAATGACCACACAATCATGTGTCGATCAACAACCCTATATTTTATTATTTATATATATATTTTTCCCCCTTATACGTGATGGATACGTGTACAGCATGGACGGAATCCGATTTCTATATAACAATCTTCGCATACTTTATTACTCAACTCAGATACAGTTGCAAAGAAAACGTGAAGGGGCCCAGGAAATGCTGGAAATTGTCTATTGCCCTCAAACGTAAAGACTTCCATCCCACTTAACTTTGGAAGACCAAAGCTCTCCTTTTTTATTTTTTTAGCAGGACCAAAGGTCCTTTTTTTTTTTTTTTTTTTGGTAACAGCACCAAAATCTATTTAAGATAACATTTTTGCATGGGTAGCCGTTCATGATAAGAATACAGGATTCAGAGAACTTGCAGATATTGGTGGCGTTTTCCTACAGCCATCAGGATCTATAATCATGGTTTTAAAAATCAGATTGGATCATATAATATCGGTTGGATCAGAATGGTATTGGTCTTGACCATCTCTGATCTTGACTTTTTTAATCACAGTACACTGGCACAGTTCAAATATAAAAATGTGATAAAAATTTGATTTTTATTAAAAGTAGGAGTAAATCTGTTCGATGCGGTCCAATTTAGACCGGTTTAGACCTATCTAAATTGATATCGGAATGGTCTCGACTGTGATCTATCTCGAGTTTTAACACATTGTCTCTAATGGCATTTTTGATGGCCGGCATGATTTAACAAAAAAAAAAAAAAAAAAAGGTCATTGCAACTGGAGGATTGGTTGTCCTCAATACTGAAAAGATGTTCCCGGCGACCCATCTTCTGTAGTTGCAGAAGGAAATGTATGCAGCCTGAGATCTGAGATATATATAGATATAGGGAGTGTTTGCATGATATATAATGAGGTTAGTGTACCTATTCGTGGGTTGCCAAGATGGTTAGGGTGAATTATAGATTGTGTGGATAGGCCTATGGTTCCAGGTTTGATTCCCCATCTGTGCATCTCCGATTCAAATGAAAACGTGACTTTATGCCTTTTTTTTTGGATATGACCATTAATTGTTTCATGGAAGTAAACTCGGTGGCAGACATTTTGGGTAAGACGGGAGCAGTCTCACTTATGTCTTCTCCTTGGTCTTTGCTCTCCCAACTTTGTTTCCTCTGATTTTATCTAGGACGCTCATTTTATCTAGAACTTTATCATTAATTCTCCCCTATGTTTTGCCTATTCCTCAGGTATTGATGACATCGATCCTTAGGAATTCCACTCCATGGGAATTTCAGCAACAATGGGGTCATTATTCCCCTTTTTCGGATAAGATAACGTGGTGAATTACCCATTAATTGTTTCACAGAAGTGAACTCGGTGGTAGACATTTTGGGTAAGATGGGAGCACTCTCATTTATGTCTTCTCCTTGGTCTTTGCTCTCCTAACTTTGTTTCCTCTGATCTTATCGAGGACGCTCATCTTAGACCGAGATGCAGGTTCTTATTGGTTGCGTATATGTTGTTTTTTAGTCGATTGGATTGTATGTTCACTGATGGCAATGCCGAAGATGGGGATTAGGAGAACTTCTGTATTTTTTTGAGTCTATGTATGCCTAGACTTTAATCCTGTACATCATTTTTTAAGTTTCTATAATAAACTTTGTTGACCTTAGTTAATAATAATAATAATAATAATAATAAAGAAGAACAAGAAGAAGAAGAAAAAAGGAGGATATGTGTATTTTGATCTTACATATTTTTTAATTGCACTTTGTCTTATTACCAAAATGTTTAAAATATGGGGTAGCACAATTGGTGAGCAACAAACTTGATATGAACTGTACACATGAAGAGTGTCAAAAAAAAAAATCCCATAATGTTGATATAAGAATTATATCATTGATATTAACTCTAAAATTTGACATATTATTAGTCTAGACCATGCTCATTTTTCCACACGGCAAGATTTAGTGGATTGTTGAGTAAGCCTTCTAATGACAAGACCAAGTTTATCTTTAGCAAAAAGAGACAAGACCAAGTTTGTTAGTAATTTTCCTTTTGCCATAGTTTTGTATAATGACAAGATTATTAGGTGGGAAAACGAATAGATTTAATGATATAGATGACAAGTATGACACAACTTTGCAAGTAAATTATTCTAAAGATGTTTAAAATATAGCTCAATTAAGAAATGTATCGGGGGAAACAAATTAAACAAATAAAAAGGCAAAAGTTTCCCTGGATGAGTACGTATAGAGAAAATTTCTTGATGTGCATGACTAATTGTCACATGGAAGGCTAATTTGATAAATTTCACCATTGGATTTGTAGGGAATGACTTAGATTGATTACGTGTATAATTTCCAATCCAAATTCAATCATTCAGGGAATAACCTAGATTGATCACGTGTATAATTTTCAATCCAAATTCAATCATTCATCTCCATTGTTATGGCGTACCCTTCCTTCATGGTCCATTCATCCTTTGGTGATTCTTAATTTTTCAATACTTTATTTTGTCACTTAACAAACTTTGTTTGATTTGAAACTTGATAGATAATTACAAATCCCCTGAACTGTCAAACCAACTTTGCCTCCTGACAATACTAGGTGCTAGTCCAGAAATTCTTTTGTGTGTGCTCATCCGGAAGCCAAACTGCAATTAAAATTAAATTTTGAAAGGAAAGTGATAAGAACGTTCATTATAATGTCTCGATCTTTTCCATATTTGACTTTTTCTGGAATAATAAAATGCCAGTTGAACCTTTCTAAGAAACTGTTGATTGTAGAAATATCAAAGGTTGATGAAGTATACAAAAATCCTTCACATTTGTAAGGATATTAAGAAGCTTGATCGAATGGCAGCTCCTGAGGCCTCTTCTTCATCCTCTTCCAGTTCACGTTATGAAGTGTTCTTGAGCTTTCATGGTAAAGATGTTCGCACCAATTTTGCGGACCACCTTTACAATGCCTTGGTTTATGCTGGAATTCTAACTTTCAGGGACTCAGAAGAACTCCACAAGGGAAACAAGATTGGCCCAGAGCTACTAGTTGCAATCCAGCAGTCAAGAATCTCCATTCCCATCTTTTCGGAGAACTACGCTTCAAGTAAATGGTGTCTCAATGAGCTATCCAAGATATTTGAATGCAAAAGAACAATGGATCAAATCGTCTTGCCCATTTTCTACAAAGTTGAACCAAGGGATGTGAGAAACCAGATCGGGAGTTATGCGACGGCCTTTGAGGAACACCAGATGCACTTCAATGAGACAACTGTGCAGATGTGGAAGGATGCTTTAAGAGAGGTTGGAGAATTGGGTGGATGGGATTCAAGGAAGGAACTGTAAGTACAACACTTTCCTTTTAACTTTTTCCATGATATAGGGATCATCTATTATTTACTGGAGTCATGGAAAGCTACTGGATAATACTTTCTCTCTACCGTTATGACTCACTAACCCCACCTACATGGTAGATCTTTCTTTATTTCTATCATCTGCATATGACTTACAATTTAACTTCACCATGTGAGATTCAGCAAACATAATGTCCCTGATGACTACATTTTTTGTGAACTAAGATCCCATAACATGAATCACTTTACACCTTTCTTAAAACCAAGAAAGGTAATTTGTTTAGACTTTGAGTCTTATTTGAAACTTTCCTACTGTACAAATGAATATAGAATATAGAATATAGAATATTCTACCAGTTTGTTTGCCCATACCACTTCGAGAATTTTGCAGTCAATTGCTTTAGATGGAGATTTATTGACGAAAAAATTTATTATATTCACTGCTTTTACCAAAAAACTCATACTCTGTCCTACACTCATCTTCATGCTTTGAGCAATTTCAAAAAGTATATTGAACCTCTGGACAACCTTATTTTATTGTGGCATATCTAACGTGATGAGGTGATGTGTAATTCTTTAATCTTTATGCAGTTCTAGAAATGGCATGTATTTGTTGTACTCCTTTCCATTCTCAAATTTCTTTCATATATTCCTACCTTAACGTTTTACTTCTTAAAATAATGAACACCTAATTTTATGCTTCATGCAGTATACCTAGACTTTTCTTTAATTATTATCAATGAATGTTGTAAAATATTTTATACCACCTTTAGATTTGATTGGTAAAAGTTCACACATCACTATATACATAATCAAGTACACCCTTACATATGTTTTGTAGTTCTAAAGCTAACCTTGCACTATTTTCTAAAAATAAATGTTAGATCAAACACTAAGAAATACAAAAGTAAAAAGATAAAAGATCCGCACGACATAGAGATATAACTAGGTTCACACACCAGTGTGGTGTGCTACGTCCTCGGGCGAAGAAGAAAATGTTTCACTATGCAGAAGAGAGATTACACCTAAGCAGCAGCGAGAAAACTCGTCCTGAAACCCTAGTTCGATAAACCCCCAAAATACAATGACTTTCTCAAGAAGATAACAATACATTATATATACTCCAAGTCGTGGGTCGACCCATTGGGTCGCAGTCGATCCGATTGAAACATAGCCCCCGCACCCCCATACGAGACCAATGATGGGCTCCTCTGCTTTTATCACAAATCTCAAAAAACTTTCCATTCGAGTCACCACCAAAATATGTCAGAGCGAGTCAATCTTCAAAACGGGTCAAGAATTTGAAACAAACTTAACAAATCTTCACCTTGGCTTGAATTCTCCTTCAGCAAACAAACAAATAGCTAAAATCTTCATCTTCTCCAATACCCCTCCAAAGGGCTGAATTGAAACACGACAAACACCAAGTAAGTTCAAGCAATGCTTGAACTTACCAACAAACAAAGGGTCAGTTAACATATTAGCTAGATTGTCTTCATTACCAATCTTCAACAATTGAATAATACCTTGAGCAATTATCTCTTTGATGAAATGATACCGAACATCAATGCGCTTTGTCCTCTCATGATACATCGGATCTTTAGTTAAGTGAATAGCACTTTGGCTATCACAATGGACAACAATCACCCCATGACCTATGCTGAGTTCTCCCAACAAACCTTTAAGCCAAATAACTTCTTTAATTGCCTTAATCATTGCCATATACTCTGCTTCAGTAGTAGATAATGTTGTAGCCTGTAGAGTAGCTTTCCAACTAATCGTACTTCCTTCAAGAGTAAATACATAGCCTGTGAGTGACCTCCTCTTGTTAAGATCACCTACATAATCCGAATGAACATAACAAGATAAACTATCATCATTCCTCACAGACTCCAAACAAAAGCCGGAGGTCCCTTTCAAGTACCTAAGTATCCACTTCACTGGTTCCCAATGAGCTTTACCTGGACATGACAAATATCTACTGACCACACTGATAGCTTGTAAAATATTAGGACGAGTGCAAATCATAGCATACATAATGGAACAAATTGCACTAGAGTATGAAACACGTGACATGTACTAGACCTCTTCATCTATCTGAGGTGATAGAGTAACTGAAAGTCTAAAAAGAGATGCAAGAGGAGTACTTACAGGTTTGGCATCTTTCATACCAAAATGATTCAATACCTTCTCAGTATACTTTTATTCAGATAGCCACAGTTTTCCTACTTTTCTATCCCTCTTGATCTCCATACCAAGGATCTTCTTTGCTGCCCCCAAATCTTTCATCTCAAATTTGGAACTTAATTGTTCCTTCAACATGTTGACCTCATTTATATCTTTTGCTACAATCAACATATCATTAACATAAAGCAACAAATATATGAATGACCCATCAGAGAGCTTTCTGAAATAAATGCAATAGTCATATTGACACCTGCAGTATCCAAAACTAGTCACAACTGAATCAAACCGTTTATACCACTGTCTAGGAGACTATTTCAAACCATATAGGGACTTCTTCAATAAGCATACATGGTCCTCCTTACCTTTAATAACAAATCCTTCAGGGTGATGTATATAAATCTGTTCTTCTAGTTTACCATGCAAGAATGCTGTTTTCACATCAAGTTGCTCTAACTCCAAATCATGCATAGCAACTAAAGCAAGTAGGACACGAATAGAACTATACTTAATAACAGGTGAGAAAACATCATTAAAATCAATTCCTTGTACCTGACGGTAGCCCTTTATAGCCAATTGTTCCTTGTACCTAGCATCTTCAATACCAAGGAAGATTCTTTCTTCTTGAAGACCCATTTGCAGCCAACAATTTTCTTCTCTGTTCTTGGTTTGACAAGCTCCCAAGTCTGATTTTTATGAAGAGGTTCCATCTCCTCATTCATGGCAATCAACCATTTTGTAAAATCAACTGAAGTAATAACTTCAGAATATGTTGCAGGCTCACTATTTTTAATTATATCTGCAACAGACAATGTATAAGCAACAAATTCAGTATGCCCATACTTTTGTGATTGTCTAATATTCCTCCTTGGTCTATCATTGGCAATATTGTAATGCTCTTCTTCTTGATTCTCTTGAGCATCATCTCCTTTAGTAAAAGTAGGCAACTGGATTGAAGTTGATTGTATTTTATTTGAAGATGAATCACCAATTTTAAACTCCACATTCTCTCTAGATTTTTCTTGACCTTCATCACAGTGAACATGAGCTTCTTTCTTAGGATGCAACACACCAGATTCATCAAAAGTAACATCTCTGCTAATAAGAAATTTTAGAGATTTTGGATCAGAACACCACATCTTTGTATCCTTTCACTCCAAATCCTTATCCAAGAAAAATGCATTTCTTAGCCCTAGGTTCCAACTTTCCTTCATTCATATGTGCATAAGCAGGACATCCAAATACTTTTAAATTGGAGTAGTTTGCAGACTTATTTGACCAACCCTCTTCTGAAGTCTTGCACTCAATAGTTGTGTAAGGAGATCGATTCACCAACAAGGTTGTTGTGTTAACTGCTTCTGCCCAGAACTCCTTGCCCAATCCTGCATTTGATATCATACACCTTGCATTTTCTAACAAGGTTCTATTCATACGCTCTGCCACTCCATTTTGCTAGGGTGTTTTAACAACTATATGGTGTCCTGCAATACCTTTATTTTTACAGAACTCATTAAAGTCACCTTCACATAACTTTATGCCATTATCGGTTCTCAACCTCTTAATTTGTTTCCAGTTTGCTTCTCAAGAAAATTCTTTCACTGTTTGAAAGTGACAAATACTTCATTTTTGTGTTTCAAAAAATAAATTCAAACCTTCCTAGAGAAATAATCAATGAAAGTAAGCAAGTACCTTGTACCAACCCCCTTTAAAGCAACCCTGGAGGGTCCTCATAGGTCTGAATGAATGTAGTCTAAAGTTCCCTTGGTCCTATGAATAGCAGTACTGAAACTGACTCTCTTCTGCTTCCCAAACACATAATGCTCACAGAATTCCATTGCTCCTATACTCTGACCACACAACTAGCTCTTTTTACTTAATGATGTTATCCCTCTTTTACTCATATGGCCTAACCTCATGTGCCATAAACTTGTGACATCTGATTCAAACATAAATGAAGCTGTTGCAACAGACCCAGTGACTGTAGTACCCTGCAACACATACAAACTGCCAACCTTGATTCCTTTCATCAATAAGAAAACATACTTATTGATCTTTATGACTCCATCTTCAGCTATATACTTGCATCCATTTGAATCAAGAGTGCCTAAACTGGTGAGATTCTTCTTCAAATTAGGGACATGCCTGACATTAGACAAGGTTTTGGCAATACCATCATACATCTTGATATTGATCGTTTCTATTCCAATAGTCTTACAAGAAGTATTATTTCTTATCAACACAACTCCACCTCGAATTAATTAGTATGTGGAGAGCCATTCATGATTGGGACACATATGGTAGGAACAATCGGAGTCAATAATCCATTCATCCTGTGATCTGACTCTGTCATCAATCACCAAAAGCATATCAGACTCACTCTCATCTTTAGCAATACTAGCTTCTGCAAAATCATCTCTCTTCTGTTGATTTTGGATACCACCACCTGTTTTCTGCTTATTTAAAAGCTTATAGCATTCAAATTTAATATGCTCCTTTTTCTTACAGTAATTGCAGGTCAATTTATTGTGCTTAGATTTTGATCTAGCCTTCTTTTTGTCACTATCTGAACCCCTTTCATTTGTTCTCCCTCTAGCTACCAAACCAACACCATCAAATTTATTAATAGATGTCAACTCATCTACATACTTTTCAGATTTGTTTTGACATCCTCAACAGAGATTGTCTCTCTACCATAAATCATGGTTTCCTTAAAATGCTTATAAGATGGAGGCAAAGAACATAACAATAATAGGGCCAAATCTTCATTGTCTATTTTAACATCTATCCTTTTCAAATCAGTAATAATAGAATTAATCTCAGATATGTGGGATTTAATAGAAGTAGATTTAATAGAAGTACCTTCACCCATATGAAGGTTATACAGTTGTTGCTTCAATCTTAACCTATTGGTGAGGGATTTAGTGAGGTAGAGATTCTCTAACTTAACCCATAACTCTACAGTCGTTTTCTTTGAGAGAACATCCTGTAGAACATCATTCGAAAGACACAACTGAATAGTTGAAAAGACTTTATCATTCAAATCATTCTAATCATCATCGAATATAGTTACAGGTTTCTTCACCTTCCCAAATAGGATTTTCTTTAAATCTACTGTGTTAGAACAACCATTATTCAAACCTGCCATAGACTAAAACTGATGTTACCATCGAACATATCAATATCGTATTTCATTGAAGAAGTCATAGATCAAAGTAACCCAAAACTCTAATACCAGTTTGTTAGATCAAACACTGAGAAATACAAAAATAAATACACAAAAGATCAACATGACACAGAGATTTAATGAGGTTCACACACCAGTGTGGTGTGCTACATCCTCGGGCAAAGAAAAAGATGTTTCAAAATGCAGAAGAGAGATTACGCCTAAACAGAGGTGAAAAAAATCACCCTAAAACCCTAGCTCGATAAACCCCCAAAATACAATGACTTTCTTAGCAAGACAACAGTACATTATATATACTCCAAGTTGTGGGTCGACCCATTGGGTCGTAAACGATCGGTCGAGCCATACCGCGGGGGCGTAGCACCCCCATATAAGATCAATGATGAGTTCCTCTGCTTCCATCACAGATCTCAGAAAACTTTCTATTCAGGTCACCATCAAAATATGTTAGAGCAGATCAATCTTCAAAACGGGTCAAGACTTCGAGACAAACTTAACAATAAAACATTTGTAAAAGTTCAGCTTACAAGCTTTGACATCCTTTGTAAAATTTCTTTTATGAAGATCCATCATACATTTTTCTCCCATATGCCCCAATAGTATATGTCTTAAATTAGCGGCATTTGTCTATAGTTATAGACGCTCTACCTATCAATGTACTCCCTGTGATTTAGTATAGGTTTCTAGTTATCTGCCAATTCAATGAAAGCCATAGTTCTTTTAATAACTTTGAGAACTCTACTGGTTACAACTACAAAACAATGAGTAGTGTTCTAAAAGTTATCAAGGGAACTATAGTTGCAATTGAAATGGTAGATAACCAAAAACCTATACTGACTCATAGGAACTCTATTCATTATTATGTACTTATAATAGTGGTTTGTTTTCACTAGAATCAAGTGCCCCCATAGAAATTAATTTTCATTTAGTTTTAGAAGATATCTTACATTTGCTAAAGTTCTTATTAATATTGATAATTGAGTCGACATAGGTATCCAATGATCTTGCACACCACATCATTTTCCATTAGAATTAACCCAACACTATATAATTAGTGTATTAAACTGATACCTATATGGACATATGAGGTAAGATCAATCATAATCTAAAATTCAAGAATAAAAAAATTGATACTTACTTGATGGTATAAAGAGTACATCTCCATCATCCCCTTTCGAGCTATCAACCATGCTAACTTACTCAGATGCCTTCCTTGCACCTTTTTTTTTTATTCAAGTCATCATTTCAATTCAAATGGACTTCCTCCTTAGAATAGTAACTGGAGAGCTTGGTCTTTACTCTTTTGATTTCTATTAACTCCTCGATCCCTTTTGATTTAATTTCCTCTTTTCCCGCTCCTTGACTTTCTAAAGAGGCTTTCTCCTTAAATTTAGCACTACTGGCTCATTTCCTTGTATCATTGGACATAACAGTATCTATAACTTCATCCATCTTAAGGGTCTCCTTCTCATATAAGAGTGTCATCATCAGATGATTATATGATGTTGAAAGAGATATTAGAAACAATAGTGGTTTGTTTTCACCTTAATTGAAACCTCCAGTCTTACAAGTTAGCTTATGATCTAATTTTTTTTTTTTTTTGGCTAAAAGGTCGATTATATTAAGACTAAAAAAATAGAATACAAGTAGAATATGAAACAAGCCAGACAAATAAGAAATGCCTCACTAGCCTAACCCCCACCTTTGGCATTGCCATCAACAGGGGAGAGACTAGAGAACACTAAAACCAAAAACCAGCAGGGCTAAACAAATTGAAATCTTGCTCTACCCTGGACATCTACTTGAAGATCTTCTTGCATCCTGTTTTGCCAAGTGATTGGGTCGAATGTTGCTTCTGACTTTGAAGCTGACTTTGCAAGAAAATCAGCAATGGGATTAGCTTCGCGATAACAATGAGTTATTCGCCATTCAATTTGATTAAAGTAAACATGGAGGGCTATCCATTGCTGTAAAACAAACCAAGGGACTAAACCCATTGAAGCCATAATTACCACAGCGACTGAATCACACTCCACCCAAACCTTCGTTAAATTCATGTCTTTAGCTTGCTGAAGACCCAGAAGTAAAGCCTGAAACTCAGCGACGAAATTAGTTGTAACACCAAGATGCATACTAAAAGATGAAATCACTCCCGAGCTATAGTCTTTGAAAACACCTCCAACACTAGATTTCCCAGGATTTCCCAAAGAACAACCATCTATATTCAGTTTGACCCAGGAGTAAGGAGGATGACACCAATATACTTCAAAAACATGCTTTTGCCAACTCTGAGGAATAGTGATCGCTAAATACTTTAAGCATACCTGATTAGAGACTTAGGCCACTCTCCCTTTCATACTTGGGGACATTCTACAAAGCCCACCAAGAACAGAATTTAAAATCTGTCTAAAATTCCTCAATACACCATTAAATCTCTGAGAATTCCTTTCGAGCCAAATAAAATAAGGAATAAGGATGAAACCTGCCCACCAAGCATCCTTAAGGCCAAGGACTCGAGATTTCTGAAACCACCATTTACTGAGATCCACCATGCAAGAACAAGGAGAGATAAAATTCACTCCAAAAATTGATGAGAAAGAAGATAAAAGATATCTGAGAAATTTACACTCAAGAAATAAATGAGATTAATGGATTCTTCTTCAAGCATGCAGAGCTCACAATGAGAAGGAAAGGGAATCCCCTTCGTCTTGATCTTGTAATCACATGGGAGCTTTCCTTGAAGAAGGCGCCATCCAAAGACCGACTACCGAGGTTGGAGATAATGGCCCCAAATAAGCTTAAACCAACCTACCCTGGGGTGCGATTGTCTCAGACCTTCCCAAGCTTATGATCTAATTGACCACATTGAGATGTTCTAATATATCAAAGCCTTCTTTTGTCTATAAAGAATACAAATGCTTCTTCATGAATAACTTATCTGTCGAGGACTTTGTTATGTAAGTGCTTTCACATTCTGCCTATGCCTCTAGTGCAAATTCAAGATCTGCCATATATCATAGGATGTGATTTGAAAGATTCAATTATATGATGCATGTATACCACCTTCTTCTCCATCTCTTCTAGTATTCAACACTTTTTTTTTTTCAATTTCTCCAACAGGTTTTAGCCAAACCATGTTATATTAAAAGATCATCCTTCTCCACCAGAGGGTGAAGTTGTTCTTCCCATTAAACTCTCAATGTCGTAGTTAACGCTTGAGCCCTTTCTTGTCATCATGTTAAAAGGTACCAAATCGAAAAAACTTGATAGCTTTGATACTAATTTATATAAATATGAGACCTAATCACGATGTAGGAAAGTAAATATAATGGAAAGAAAAACAATCATATAGACAAAACACAAAGATTTATGTGGTTCAGAAAGATTGCTTACACCCACAGTGAAATGAGAACTACTTCACCAACAATAAAGAATAGCATAACAGCCATTTGTCCTCATGCCTCATCTTATTCGAAGAATTATATCACTACAAATTGTAGTGAAACGTATAAAGGTACACTTTACAAACATAACCATATAGCCATGTGGGGTTTTAACGGCTCTTTAAAATCAGCCCATAATTTTTTTCGGTAGAAATTCATGTGTATTAACATATGAAGGAAAAAAGAGAATGTACAAATACTAGAACAAATTCTTGGAATCAGATGAAAACTAATTCACCTTTGGCATTGCCATCAGCAAAAAATTACTCATAACTGAGACCAAACCAAACCAACAGAGAAAGTAAAATTATTTAAATTGGTATCTAGGCCGATTATGCCTATCCAAATCCAACTCCATAGCAGCTAGTGGTGGCCAAGATACAATAGGAGAGGATATTTCAAATTTTGCCACTGATTTTGCAAGGAAATCAACAACGGGATTAGCTTCTCAAAGGCAATGGGTAATCTTTCAAGTCAGAGACTGAAGGTAAGGAGCTAAACTCATCCATCTCTGTAACACACACCAAGGAACTTTCTAGATAGAGATAAGAAGAATCACCACGGCTGAGTCGCTCTCTGTCCATAAGTGAGTGACATCCATTTCTCTTGCCATTTCCAGACCATAAATAACTGCTAAAACCTCATCTTCCAAATTTGTATGCACACCCAAGAATTGTATGAAAGAGTCTAGAACCTCATCCTTATCCTTTCAGAAGATGACACCAGCCCCTGCCTTCCTTGGATTCCCCAGAGAGCAACCGTCAGAGTTAAGCTTGACCGACTCTGGCAGAGGAGGAAACCAGAAAACTTCTATAATCTCCTTGGGCTTATATTGAATCCTGGAAATTCCCAACCGTCTAGCATAGAGAAGTGCCCCAAAAGAAAGGGGAGAACCAGATGATGCCATCGCCTGTAATCTGATTTCACTCTTTACCATGGCAAAACAATACTTAGCAGTTTTGGACTTTTCCTCAAAACATCTAGCATTCCTTTCCTGCTATATGAAATATGGAAGAAGAGAGAAACCGCTCAACCATACACTTCTAAAATGATTTGTCTTTGCTATCTGTTTCCACCACACCATAAAAGAAGGCCACTGCACACCAAAATCATTACAAAAATCTCTCCACATATCAGTCATAAAGTCACATTTGTAAAAATATGACCTAGCAATTTCTCCTCTTTACCACACAAACAACATTGGGATGCAAGGAAAATTCCTCTTTTGAACATTATCATCAGTTGACAATTTATTCTGGATTAACCGCCAAGAAAAAATAGCTTGCATTGGATGAATACCAGAATTCCAAATAAGAGAATACCAACTGATTTTCTGATGTTTCTCCCTAGATTTTTCCCATGCAGATTTAATAGTGAAAACCCTTGAGGAGGTTAACCGCCAAAAACACAAGAATCTTTAACATCCTGAATGAGAATTTTCACTGCTTAGGCCCACAAATTAACAAGGAAAATAGATTGAACAGGAGGAAGATTCTAAGAAGAATCATAAATAAAATCTGCAACTTTTACCTTCGATCTAGAGAAGAGGGACTGAGCTAGATTGGAGTGTTCTACAATAGGCTTTGAGTCCAGCCAACAATCCAACCAAAAATCTGTTTTTTCCCTATTACCCACAATCCATTGTTCATGCTCTGAAATAAATCTCCACATCTTCTTCAAACCAGGCCATATGGAGGAGGATTTGTACCCCTGTCTCAACGACCATCATCTTTAATAAATCTCTCATTGAAGAACTTGCTCATGATGGAGTCTTCATGCTTGATTTACCACACTAATTTGCACAAGCAAGCGAAGTTGTCCTCGCGCAGTCTTCTAATACCCTAGCCCCCTTCCTTTCTTGGTTTACAAACATCATTCCATTCAACCACAATTTTCTTTGAGACCTCTATATCTCCAAACCAAAAAAAATTCCTCATCCAAAGCTCCACCATCTTCACTGATCCTTCAGGCCACCAATACACAGAGAAATTATGAATTGGAATTCCCGAAATAACCAACTTCGCAAGCTCCACTCTCCCAGCCATAGAGAGAAGCTTCCCTTTCCACCCAGCAAATGTACTTTTTATCTTATCCAGAAGAGGAAGAAGGTGGCCATTTTTCACTCTTCCTTTAAAGATCTCCACTCCTAGATATTTTGTGGGAAGAGTAGCCGCAGCCACTTCCAAGTACTCTGTAATAAACTATCTTCTGTGTGGGGCAATCTTCCCAAAAAGTACCTTACTTTTCTCCAAGTTAATCTTCTGACTAGAATAATCCTGATACTTGGATAAAAAATCATAGAGTTGCTTCACATATCTAGCTGAGCCGTTCATAAATATGAATATGTCATCTACGAAGAGCAGATGAGAAGGAGTAACTACACCTCTCGGGCCCGAGAGAGCTTTCAACTTTCCTTCCACAACCATATTCTTTAGACCCCTGCACAAGACTTCTTCTGCCAGAATAAATAGAATAGGAGAGATGAGATCCCCTTGTCTCAGACCTTGGCTGATCCCAAAGAAATCCATCGGACCTCCATTCAAAAAGATAGAAATTCTTGTTGAGATCAATATCAGATGAATCCTGTTGATCCATTTGGAGGAGAGGCCAAATTTTTCCAGTGTGGCAAACAGAAATTCCCAAGAGAGAGAATCATAAGCCTTTTGCATGTCTAGCTTTAATCCCATACCTCCACCTCTAACCGCTGAGTGCATCAAATTAGCAAGCTCTGAGGCTAGGCCAATATTTGCCAAAATGATTTTACCCTTCTGGAAGGCACCCTGTTCAGCAGAAATCAACCTTGGGAGAAGAAATGTTAATCTGAGGCTGAAATCTTCGACAAAACTTTACAAAAGAAAAAAAAATCCCCATACAAATGGGGTGAAATTTGTCTAAAGAGGATGCACCATCTATTTTAGGGATTAAAGGGAGAAAGTAATTATTTACCCCCATTGAGGCATCTTCCCCACCAAGAAGAAAAAATAAATTGCCCGACAGAAATCCATTTCCACAATCGCCCAACACCTTCTAAAAAACTTACCTGAGAAACCATCTAGCCCTGGAGAGCTCTCTGCATCAAGATCCCACACTGCCTGTTTGACTTACTCCCTAGTAGGAATGGCATCCAAGAAGAGATTATCATCATCTGAGATAAGTTTTGGAATCTGGTCAAGCAGCTCATGATGAGGATACACCGAAACATGAGAGTGAAAATTCTCATAATAATCAACCATATAGGTGGCCAAGTCCTATTGATCAGAAACCCAAGAACCATCCTCACAACGTAGAGTGCTAATCTGATTTTTGGATCGTCTTATCTTCACAGTGAGATGAAAAATTTTGGAATTTCGATCTCCATTCTTCCGCCATTTGATTTTAGCTTTCTCAGACCACATCTTCTTCTGCAACTTAGAAGCATTCAAGAGGGCAGTTTTTCCATTGACCTCTTCATTAAAAAGAGAATCCGTCATTCCTAACTTAGCAATAATATCCTGCACTCTTTTCAATTCTAACAATGCTTATCCACCTCCTCATTCAAATTTGGGAAAGCCACTTTTTCCCAAGCTTTGATAGATAATTTTAGAAGCTTTAATTTCTGGGCCAATTTAAAGATGGGGTTTTCATTGACTGACTGAGACCAGGCATTCTCCACCACTAACAGGAAACCATCATTCTCCATCCAGAAGCTATGAAACCGAAAAGGGATGTTGTGAGGCTTTGGAACAACACATGACTGAATCCATAGAGGAGCATGATCCGATGCAAAACATATAAGAACACGTTGAGAGATACTCTTGAACTCATCAATCCATTGTTCATTATAAAAACTATGATCCAGGACAGCCATCACATTACCCCTTCTACGGTTATTAGACCAAATATATTTTTTTCCCTGAGAGGGATAGGGAAGAAGCATACAAGTATCTATCATGGCCTGAAAATCCGCTGCAGACCCCTAATTAAAATTACCCAGCCCTCTTTTCTCATGGGACATCGTGGCATTAAAATCACCAATAACTAACCACAGAGCAGCAGCTATAGATATAGTCGCAAGATCAGACTAAAAGGTTCTACGCCCAATTTTAAAACAACTGGCATAAATAAAAGACATGAGAACTCTTTTACCCATCCAGTCAAATTCTACCGTGAGCTATTGGTCTGACGTTGAAAATAGGGAAGGGCGTGCCATACGCCGTTTCCAAATAATCCAGATGTTAGGCACCCTATCTTGATGAAAATTATGAATCACATCCACAACATAACCCAATTTATCCAAAAATAATGATGGAAAGCTACTAATTTGAACCATAGGTTCAGCCACACAAAATCTCTGGGGAAGACTCTTTCAAAAGAGATTTCAATGCCCTCCTACCAGCCTCCTTTCGGACACCCTGAATGTTCCAGAAAAGAACACACATGATTAACAATTTTTACAACCACCTTTGTCAGGTCTTAAGGCCTGACCACCACGTTTTTTCTTTTTTCCCCCTTTTTCCTCCCACTTTTGTGCCTTTCTCAAGAGTAATAGCCACATCATCCACCACTTCCACTCCCTTCACAGCCAATTCCCTCCTACTTACAAGAGCTTGAGCAGAAGATTGAGGGTCTCTAATTAAAGAAGACCGACCTCCCCTACCTGCCACACCCCCACGACTAGGCCCCAAAACCACCCCCGCCCTTTAAGGACGCAAGGAAACCCTCATAGGGTCCATGGGTGGAGCTTGCACTGCATCATTCTAGTTCTATGCATCCACCTGTCGCGAATCAAAGGAATTCCCAATATGGTTCGGTTCGCCGACCTCCACCGCATCATCCTGGTCTAAGAGAGAACCATACTCTGAACCAATCTCAGAGCTAGACCGGTCCACATCACCCTCACTGATGTCCTTATCCATATCCACGCCATCCTACACTAATCCATTCTTACCTAAATTGGTAAAAATTGGATTAGGAAAGGCTAAATCAATCTGAATATCTCCCTCCTCCACGTTAGGTAATTGGGAAGAGCTATTCACGGAAAGATTTACATCAGAATCCCTCCCTCCCTCATTTGGTAATCGCTGAGATTGCTCCTGCATATTTCCTTCCAAACTAGGAGAAGATAGACCTAGCGAGTTGCCCCTGGCTGAGTCAACTCCGTCTTCTTCATACACAGCACCAGGAATCCCCATCTTGTCTAGAGTGTTCTACCTCTCATCCTCCACCTTCTTTTGACGATAAGAATTCACCCGATGACCCATCCTCTTACAATAGCCACATTTAACACTATTGTCTTCATACACAACCTGTTGACGAAACCCAAAGATCTTGTTAGTATTGGGCTCAAGGAACTCTACCTGAACTTCCTCCACACGTGTAGCAGATTCAAAAGCATCCACCTTGACCAGCACACATGCAAAAGAACCCAAAATACCCTGTCTGGTTATTCTGTCTTTCGCAACAAGGCACCCACAGCTTTCGGTATTGAAAGCAACACCTTCTCATGCCAATACTCAAATAGAAGGTCTGGAAAGAAACCCACGCCATTTTGTAAAATTTTGTTTCTCGTGTATATTGAAATCCGGCCTCCAGTGTTGGAATCTAATCAACTGCCCTCTCACATGCAGAGGACTTCTTCTCCAAACAACCAACATATCTCCTTCACATTAGAACTAAAAAATAACATAACCTTTCCCTAGGGGATGCATCACCACCCCTTGACTCAGCTTCCAGTTATCCTTAGCCTCCTGACGTAAATTATCCAAAGAAATTAGGTGAAAATTCACCCTACCAATGAGAGCAAACCTAATGATTTGCCTCTTTGCTTCATAGTCCTTCTGAGCGATGACGATCCTCATGATATTTCCTGCCTGGATTGGCTTAGGCAGGGAATCGATTGTAGGCCATGAGGCTAGCCCCAAAGCCCTAGCATATGATCGTTTAGAGGCAACATGTTGAGAGGATTCAACCGCTTGCTCCTGAATAGGTGGTCCACGATCGAGAGATTCCCTAGCTCCATTATCAGCATCAACTTCATCCGTTCTCCTTCCTTCCACACCGCCTCGTTTCCCCATTTCTCCAATTCTCCTATCTCACTGCTTTCCCATGGAATGGAGCTGACAAGAGATAGTGAGAGGAGATATATGTTTTGATGTGCAATGAAAGCCACGTCATAGGTTTTCTTAAGTATTTGGTCGATTGTCTACTTTGAGGGTCGTCCTCTCTACTGATGGCAATGCCGAAGGTCTCAAAATAGCAGTCATGAGGTTTGAACTTGAACCCATGCAATAGAATACAAGACATTCTACGTACCCCAAACAATTCCTTACCCATTTACCATAATGAGTTCAATCACCACTTTCGCAGCTCATCAAAACTCATCTCCTTCATTTGGTAGATTGTTTTCAAGGTTAATAGGCAAAGGCCTCCCCGTGGAATTGGATCCTCCAGCATGGCCATTTTTCACCTTCAGTTCCTAACCTTTTTGAAGCCTTCATCATAAGTATTTACCTTTAAGGGATCCTACTAACTAGTGGAATCACATTTGAGAGGATTATATTCCATACACTGTTGAGCGCACTAAGGAGTTGGTATGTCCAAAATCATATATGTGGACCACCTAGACAGTCGCCAATCATTAAAAAAAAAATGATTAAGAGAATGAACTTTCCCTTTCCATGTAAATTTCAATGGACTTCACAAGCTCTGGAAAGGTAAAGATCTATACACGAGTTCTAGCAAAGGACAACTGAACTTTATATTTTTTTTTTCCATTTGGTACGAAGGAGTGCTAATATAGCTTCCTATGATACTGAAAGCACCCTCAATCCAAATATGAACTGATAGTCCAAGTAGGTTGATCCAAGTTGGTATGGAATTAAGAGACACCTTGGTCATGTTAACATAGGGAGCCCACCTCGACAGAATAATAGATTTACCATAAACCAACTGAAGCCCACCCTCTAGAACATGCATGTTCTCTTCCTCATAAGAGACTTTGAAAATGAAGGCACCAGAGTCGACCATGTAAACATCCACCAGATCAGAGCACCTCCAGAGTTTCAGTAGAACCCCCTTAACATCGAGGAAGGGAACTCGCCTCCCAAGGAAGTGTTCAACCAAGGTATTCTCCCAAATATCCAGGTACTCCTAATTAGGGTGTTCTCCCAAATATCTAGCTCCTCCTTTACCAGTGCTTCCAAACAAAGAGTATTAATTTCCCTTCGACTACCCTGGGTTCCACAAAGTGCAAATCAAATCCTTCATGAGAACCCCTACCCTTAGAGAAAAGAGCATTCCAACCGGTCAATTTTCTCACCGAAGCCCCAACGTTGTTTAGTCCATTTATGGGCAACTCATATTTATCGAGTCCCTCACAGCATTCCCATTCCCTGGCCCAACAAAAAACCAAACACCAAACCAGGTTTTTTTTTTTTTTTTTTTTTTTGGGTCTATAGATCAGCAAAGAATATCATTAATTAAAAAAAAAAAATGGTGGTACTGGAATGATCAAAATCCATTGAACTAAAAATCTGCTGAACCTTTGGCATGGCCATTAGAAGATTTTTAGCCTAATCACAATATCTACCTAAACCGAAACCTAGGTCTTCTGTGAAAGTCGCAGCTTATATCAAATAAAACAAAAAAATGATATGTTAACCATAAGGCAGAGGATTTTGATCTAGCTCCATGCTTTGCCAGCTTATCTGCAATGAAATTTTTTTTTTTTGCTAAATATTCATTTGTATTAAAGAAAAAAAATAAAGATACAGGCTGGAGAAATCATAAAACAAAATACCTCATTGCTATCAGTAGGGGAGGAACTAGGAAGTAGGCCAGGAATAGAGCATCTTTCCAACAAGGAACAAAAATTAAAACTAAGACATTCTGAACCGGGGATTGCAATTTGCATCATCACACAGGATGTCTTGGAGGGAAGAAGGCCATGAAGACGGCACGATGCTCAATTCTTCTTTAGCTGCAGAGTTCGCAAGATAATCTGCTACCTGGTTTGCTTCCCAATAACAATGCAAAATCTTCCAAGTGATGGAATCCGGGAAGTCCTGAATAGCCATCCATCTTTGTTTCAGAAACCAAGGAATCATACCCTTTTGAGTAAAAAAGACTACTATTGCAGAATCGCTCTCATCCATAACTTTAAAGCTTGAATATTTTTTGCAAACTCCAGCCCCATGACCAATGCCCAAGCCTCAGCTTCAAACTTTGTAGAGACTCCAAGGAAAGACCAATAGCAACAAATAATTTGAGCATTGTGATCACGAATCACCCCACCAGCACCAGCCTTACCTAGGTTGCCTGGCAAACACCCATCAATGTTCAGTTTCATCCACCCTACCTCTAGAGAACACCAATGGACTTCTAAACACCGCTTAGGCATAGCCTTCTGAACCGATAAATCCATATTACAGGCACACTGTAAATCTTGCACAGATTTCACCTGACCCTTAAGGCCAGACTCAAGGACCTTTTTTTCCCCTTTAATGGATAAAAAGGACTGAACTGGGGATCTTCCAATCCCCTTAAATCTTCTCAAGTTTCTCTCCCACCATATAAAATAGGGAACTAGAACAAAACCCGCCCTCCAAGCTTCCTTCAGCCCAAAAATGCACGATTTTTGAGAGCACCATTTACAATAGTCCTCCACCCTTTGGAAATAAACATGCCAAGCGACTCCAAAACATTCAACAAATAACCACCATAGATCACAAGCATACTCATAGTGAAAAAATAAGTGCATGACTGATTCCTCATCCCTCCTACACAGGTCACATCTTGAAGCAAAGGCAATACCTTTACCCTTTACTCTTCAACCAAAGATAGATTGATGAGGCTGAAGATATGAACCCCATACAATCCTAAACTATTTCTCTTCCTTAAACCATCCCACGCTGTTTTTGTACTAAAAACGCTAAGCAGAGACAACCCCCATTAACAAACATCCTCCTTCCTTGCAACGATGGGAATATCTTTATTTTCCCAAAGATCTAATTCAAAAAATCCGAGGATACCTCTAGAAATCTCCACCCTTCTATGAAATCAACAACCACCATATCTCTACCTTGGAACGCTGACAGAGGGAGAGGAGAGATCTCTCCCAAAAACTCCGACCCCAGCCATTGATCAGTCCACATGTTTATGGAACTACCATTCCCTACCACCCACCGTTCTTGTGATGAAACAATGTCCCACATTTTCCTTATGCCCTTCCAAACCGAAGAGGATTTATAGCTAGACTTCAGAGAGCCGTCTTGATTAATAAATTGTGTACGCAAGAAGGAGCTCAACACTGATTTACCATGCTTCATTTGCCACACTACCTTACAAAGGTAGACACTATTCACTTCCCTCAGCCTTTGAATACTAAGGCCACCCTCTTGCTTAGGCTTGCACACGTCCTCCCACTTCACAGAAATCTTTTTAACCGAGTATACCTCCCCTGTCCATATAAGATTCTGAATCCATATCTCTAGCAACTTGACAATATAATCAGGCCACCAATAGATAGAAAAGTTATGGACAGGCATACCAGCAAAAACTGAGCGCGCCAACTCTACCCGACCTGCCATGGAAAGCAATTTTCCACTCCACCCCTGAAGCCTCCCCTTGATCTTATCTAGCAAGGGAAGCAACATATTCTTCCAAACATGACCTTTGAATATCTCCATTCCAAGGTATCTTGTTGGAAGAGAGCAAGCAAGGAGACCCAAGGTATCAGAAATAAATCTTTTCCTGTGAGGGGCCACTTTACCAAAGAATAGTTTACTTTTATCCAGATTTAATTTTTGACCTGAAAATTCCTGATACTTTTGGAAAAAAGACTGTAAATTCTTGACATAGCTGGATGAGGCATTCATAAAAATGAAAATGTCGTTTGCATATAGCAGCTAGCTAGGTACCTCTACACCTCTTGGGCCCAGAAGAGCTTTTAACTTCCCATCTCTAAACAGATGCTTCAGACCCCTGCACAGAACCTCTTCAGCCAGGACAAAGAGCATAGGAGAAATGGGATCCCCTTGTCTCAATCCTCTTTCCACCCCAAAGAACCCCACAGGGACACCATTTAATAAAATAGATAGTTTTGAAGACACCAAAATATGATGGAGCCATCCAACCCATCTGTCTGAAAACCCAAATTTCTTCGACACTACAAAAAGAAATTCCCATGATAAGGAATCATAGGCTTTCTACATATCAACTTTAACTCCCATCCCTCCACCCCTCACAGCAACATGAAGAAGGTTTGCTAACTCTAAAGCCATAACAATATTGGAAGAAATCACTTTCCCTTTTTAAAACACCCCTTGTTCCTCCGAAATCAGCCTTGGCAATAATTTGGCCAGTCTCTCTACCATCACTTTCGATATAGCCTTACAAAATAAATTCGCCATACAAATGGAGTGGAATTTATCCAAAGATGTTGCCTCCTCTACCTTTGGAATCAAGGTTAGGAAAGTGTTGTTAACAACCCTTGGAATCTTTCCTGAGCAGAAAAAAGATCTCATCGCCTTCGTGAAGTTTTCACCTACATCCCAACACTTTTTAAAGAAAGCACTCGGGAACCCATCTAGATTGGAGAGCTTTCAGGATCTAGATCCCAAACCACCTGTTCGACCTCCTCCATGGATGGGATTGCCTCCAGGGCCTCCCTATCATCACTGTTAATTTCCTCTGGAATTACCTCAATTAGCTCCCAGTGAGAAACCTGAGGGGTGGCCTTATGGAAATTTTCATAATAATTAGATGCAAACTCAACCAGCTATCTCTATTCTGAGACTACTACCTCGTCTTCTTCTTGAAGGGACCGAATATGATTTTTAGAGTGGCGCACTTTCACTGATAAGTGAAAGAACTTGGAATTACGATCCCCCAATTTTTCCCATTTGATTCTGGCCTTCTCTTTCCACAATTTTTGGTGACCATCCACTGCTTTAACCCATCTGGTTTTAGCATCCACCTCCTTTGCAAATAGACCATCTGTCATGCCATGATTCTCAATCACCTCATGCACCCCTCAAGCTCAGCTTTGGCAATCTGAAGCTCCTTATCAACATTAGGGAAATTTTCTCTGGACCACTGTCAAAGGAAAATTTTTAATCTCTTGAGTTTATGAGCCAAGGAGAAGAGTGGATTTCCCCTGACTTCCTCCACCCAACTATTCTGAACACATCCATAAAGCTGGCATGCTCCATCCAAAACCTCTGAAACCAAAAATGGGCATTAGACGGTTTAGGCCTCCCCTGGGAGCTAATTAGCAAAGGGGTGTGATCAGAAGCTGATCGGAGAAGAACCCGCTAACCACAATCCCCAAAAAGATCCAATCACCTCTCATTATAGAAGCTATGATCAAGAATCACCACAACATTTCATTTTCTTCAGTTATTTGACCAGGTGAAGTTTCTTCATTGGGATGGAGCCTTTATAAGATCACATGCATCCATCATGGCCTAAAATTCCACCGTTGATCCAAGATTGAAACAACCCGGACCCCTCTTCTCATGTGAGTGTAAGGTAGAGTTAAAGTCCCCTACCACAAGCCACGGGAGAGAAAGAGAAGGAGTCTCAACCAAATTGGCCCAAAGTTGCTTGTGATTTGCTCGAAAGCAATTTGCATGAATAAAAGACACCAAAAAATTCCAGCCCTGCCACTCTAGAATCACCGAGATGAGCTGATCTAATTGATGCACTATCCTGGGCTGAGATAATCCATACTTCCACACCACCCAAATATTCAGATGTTTATTAGGTCGATCATTGTGAAGATAATCCACCGATTAGCCCAGCTTATTAAAACATAGAGCGGGGAAGTCCGATGGATCGACCATTGGTTCCACAATGCAAACGACCTCAAGAAGAAATTCCTGTAAATACAAATGTAGTGCTCAACCCGCCACTGCCTTCTTGATACCTCAAATATTCCAAAAGAAAATTAGCATATTCAACTATGGTTGCGAGGACCATAATCAGACCTCACTGTCTGACCAACAACTATGTCTTCTTCCACTCTTCTCATGGCTTCATCCAACCTCTCTAAGTTAGGAATTGCCACACTCAGGTGGCCTTCACTGGCAGAGGTTCCCGCACCATGATGGGCAGTACTCATCACCCCTTTTCCTTTCCTATGCTTCCTACTCGTTCCCCGAGCCAGACCACCACGTGCAACACCTCCTCTAGCTGCAACACGGGTGGGTGAGAATGCCCTCTTCCCTATTATGTGCTTGCAAGGCTAGAGGCACACCTCCAGCTCCACCGTCCACATCAGCAGCAACCATAACCATCTCCTAGAGGCAATCAGCCTCACCAGCCTCCACCCTCAAACCTTGAATGGTTTGACTAATACCCGCCCACATCCGCCTGACCCGAACCCACCTCCAACAGTCTGGATTGAGTAGGTGCAAGTTACCCCTCCATGTCATTCATCAAATCCTCCTCCCTTATCTCCATGTTTCCCAAAACAGCAGGGAATTGAGAAGCATGGCCCTTTCCCATCTTCGTGGAAATATGTTGCCTATTATGCATATGACGTTGAGGAGATAGGGGCAATATCGCCTCTCCTATTATGGAAGAATCTGGTGAATTCAAATTCTTTCCCAAAATATCAGGATTCTCCTCTGAACTAGCTTGTGAGTTTGGCCGAGTCACTCCCAAATAGGGAGATTTAACTCCGTCTTCTCCAACGTATGTAGCACTTAGGACATCCACTGCCTGGTCGGCCATCATTCTTTGAGCTTACTCCTGCTTCCTCAAGCGACAATCCATCACTTGGTGGCCCACGTTTTTGCAAAATCCACACTAGACCATTGCATCCTCATATACGATGCTTTGCCGAAAGCAGAACTCCTTGTTCGTTCCCGGTTCTCTATGCACCACCTGAATCTCTTCTACACGAGAAGCTGATTCAGTGACATTCACCTCCACCAGAACCCTAGCATAGTGCCCCATCAATCCTTGGCGCGTCCTTCTATTCAATGCCACCGAACGGCCCACCAACCTTGCCATAGACAGCAATATATTTTCATGCTAGGACTCTAGAGGTAATTCTAAGAAGCAAACCCAAACAAGCTTCGTTTAAAGCTACTTCTCATGGATATTGAAGTTCGGATTCCACTGCTGAAATCGAATGAATTGACCTCCAAATCGAATCAGACTTCTCCTCCATACTGTCGACATATCTCCATCTGAACCAAACTGAAAAATAACGTAGCCCTTCCCTAGGGGGTGCATCAAGACCCTTAGCTTTAAATTTCATCTTTCAGCCGCCTCCTTACTCAGATCATCCAATGAGTTCACTCGGAAGTTTACATGACCGATGAGTGCAAAAAGAAAGTTTTGTCTTATACTCTCATAATCATTCTGAGCAATGTGTTGGTGTATGATGTCTCGTATTCCGTCGCAGTTTAATCCAGGGAGTACTGGTGCAGCACCTAGATAGGCAGGACAATGGTCCCGCTGGCTGGTTAGCGGGCTGTGGGGGTTGCAAGGGGGTAGGAGGCCCCCTGCTGGCTCAACCCCCTGCTTGAATTTTTTATTTGAGGGTAATTGTGTACTTTCCAGATAAAGATTTTTTCTCTATATATTTGTAGCGAGGGTTTATTTCTCTGTAATGTAAGCAATACTGAGAGGTGTGAGGACGAGCGCTGTAACCCTATTCTCCATTGATAGTGAAGCAGAATCTTATCTCACTGGGGACGTAGGCAACCTTGCCGAACCTCCTAAAAATCAGTGTGCATTATTTATTTTTGTTTTTTCATTATCTTTTGCATCGTTTTAGGGTTATGTTTCTACATATTGGTATCAGAGCTCTAGGTTTCCGTTTTCTAGGGTTTACTATCACGATGGTAGGGAAGGGATCGAATGTCAAGTATGATATCGAGAGGTTTAATGGGAAGAATAATTTCACCCTCTGACGTCAAAGGATGAAGGATCTTCTAATAGAGCAGGGTTTGATGAAAACGTTGTTGGGGAAGTCAAAGAAACCTACAAAAATTACTGAAGAAGATTAGGAAGAGATGGAGGAAAAGTCGGTAAGTGCTATTCGATTAAATCTTTCTGATGATGCCCTACAATATGTTGTGGGTATCGAATCTACACCGCAGTTATAGGTGAAACTTGAAAGCATCTACATGACGAAGTCCTTAACAAACAAGCTATTCGTGAAGAGGCAATTGTATTCTCTATAGATGGAGGAAGGTACGGATCTATTAGAGAATCTTAACATGTTCAATCAGATCGTAAGTAAACTTACAAACCTAGAGGTTAAGATCGAGGATGAAGACAAGGCGTTACTATTGCTGTCGTCGCTCCCAGAATCATATGATCACCTAGTAACGACTTTGTTGTACGAGAAAGAGACCCTTGAGATGGATGAAGTCGCAGCTGCCCTCATGTCCAATGATACAAGGAAGAAGGCCAGTAGTACGAAATCTCAAGGAGAAGGTCTTTTCGGAGGTGACAAGGAGTAGGAAAGAGGGAGATCAAATCAGAAGGGATCTGGGAAGATTCGATCGAAATCAAAAGGGGCAAAGACAAAGGTCTCTTGTTACTATTGCAAGAAGGAAGGTCATCTGAAGAGAAAGTGCTTGAAGAGGAAGGCGGACTTAAAGAAGAAAGGTGTAGATAAGGCATCGAGGAAGCTAAGCGTGGGCGAGTTCGGATGGAGATGATGGAGATGTACTCTGTATATCATCAGGTAAGAATCAACCTTCTGATTCTTGGATTTTAGATTCTGGATGTTCATATCATATGTGTCCACATAAGGATTGGTTTGATACATATCAACCATATAATGGTGGGTCTGTCCGAATGGGGAATGATGCTATATGCAAGACCATTGGGATAAGCACTATCAAAATCAAGATGTTTGATGGGATAGTAAGAACATTAGCAGATGTGAGACAGGTACCAGAATCAAAGAAAAACTTAATATCTTTGGGGGCACTTGACTCAAATGGATGTAAGTATATAGCAGAAGGTGGAGTACTCAAAGTTATTATGGGTGTAATGGTTGTCATGAAGGGACAACTAACAGGAAACCTATACAAACTCATAGGAAGCACAGTTATAGGTGGAGCATCTATGACTACAGATACAGTATTTGATACAGATGATACCTATCTGTGGCATATATGGTTAGGGCATATGGGAGAAAGAGGATTGATGAAGCTTCATAAAAGAAAAATGTTGAAGGGAGTAAAAACTTGTAAACTGAACTTCTGCAAGTATTGTGTGTTCGGGAAATAGTGCAAGGTTAGTTTCAAAACTGTAAAACATAGGAGTAGGGGGGTGCTTAATTATGTATACAACGATGTATGGGGTCCTTCAACAACAAAATCTAAAGGTGGGACATAATACTTCATGACCTTTGTTGATGATTACTCAAGAAAAGTCTGGATCTATTTCATGAAGCATAAAAGTGAGGTGTTCACTAAATTTAAGGAATGGAAGGCTGAGGTAGAAAGGAATACAGGAAAGAAAATTAAATACTTGAAAACAGATAATGGAGGAGAGTACACATATAAGCCGTTTCTAGAATTGTGCAAAGCTAAAGGGATTACACGTCACTTCACGGTTCCAAAGACACCACAGCAAAATGGTGTAGCTGAAAGGATGAACAGAACACTTCTAGAAAGAGCTCGGAGTATGAGGCTGAATGCAGGGTTGAACAAGAGTTTTTGGGCAGAAGCAGTGAACATAGCATATTTCCTCATCAATAGGTCTCCATCAAAGGCGATTGATTGTAAAATTCCTGAAGAGGTATGGATAGGAAAATTAGTAGATTATTCTATTCTAAAAATATTTGGTTGTCCAGCCTATGCGAATGTTAAGAGTGAGCAGCGTTCCAAGTTAAACTCAAAGTCTAAGCAATGTATCTTTCTTGGTTTTAAGAAAGGTGTAAAGGGATTCAAGTTGTGGGATCTAAGTTCACAGAAAGTTGTGGTTAGCAGAGACGTTATGTTTGATGAGTCTCATATAGTGAAGTCAAATTACAATTCACAAGCAGTTGATGAAAATAAAGAAGGTTCTACTGTGTAGGTGGAGTTAGGTGAGTTAGAAACAACAAGAGAGAATAAGTCATTAAGTGACTTACCAGGACAACAGGAAGCAGTAGAAGTTCCCTATACTGTGGTAAAGGATATAGGGAAGCGTACTCACAAAGCACCTATGAGATACGGGTTTGAGGACATGGTTGCCTATGCCCTCACTGTAGGTACAGGTGATCCATCTTCCTACCATGATGCTTTGAGTGATGCACAGCATGATAAATGGATGACAACTATGATAAAGGAAATGAAATCTCTACAGAAGAACAAGACTTGGGAGATTGTGGAAAAACCCAAGGAAAGAAAAATCATTGGGTGTAAATGGGTCTTTCGTAAGAAAGAGGCAGCATATGAGAAGGAGCGTGAAAGGTATAAGGCCAGACTTGTAGCCAAGGGCTATGCATAGAAGGAGGGGATAGACTACAATGAAATATTCTTTCCAGTGGTGAAACACACTTCGATCAGGGTACTAATTGCTTTGGTGGCCATGTATGGTTTAGAGCTTGAACAACTTGATGTGAAAACTGCATTTTTTCATGGTGACTTGGAGGAACAGATTTACATGGAGCAGCCTGAAGGTTTCAAGGTGCAGGGAAAGAAAGGTCATGTTTGTCTGTTGAAGAGGTCGCTTTATGGCCTTAAGCAATCTCCTAGGAAGTGGTACAAACGCTTTGATTCCCACATGATGAAGATTGGCTACACAAGACGTGAGTATGATAGTTGTGTTTATTATAAAGTGTCAAGTGATAATTCCATTAATTTTTTTATGCTTTATGTTGATGACATGCTCATTGCTGCAAAGAACAAATATGATATAGTCTCTTTGAAGTCTTTGTTAAGTGCAGAATTTGAGATGAAGGATCTTGGTGCTGCTAAGAAGATCCTTGGCATGGAAATCCTTAGAGATAGAAATGCAGGTAAACTTTGGGTAACTCAGAAGAGGTATATTGAAAAGGTGTTAGAGCGTTTCAATATGGAAAAGGCTAAGCCGGTTAGCACTCCGTTAGCTGGCCACTTCAAGTTATCTGAAAGGGAATGCCCTACAACACATGAGGAGGTGGAGCAAATGTCTCAAGTCCCTTATGCTAGCGCAGTTAGGAGTCTCATGTATGCTATGGTATGTAGTAGGTCGGATTTGTCTCATGCAGTCAATGTTGTTAGTAGATACATGAGTAATCCAGCGAAGGAGCATTGGAATGCAATTAAGTGGATCTTTAGATATTTGAGCAAGACTAAAGATATAGGTGTTATGTTCAGTGGCAAGGGAAGTTCTACAGAATTGATAGGTTATGTTGATTACGACTATCTTGGTGATTTAGACAAGAGGAGGTCTACTACAGGGTATGTGTTTACATTGGCTGGTGGACCTATATCATGGAGGGCGATGCTTCAGTCTACAATTGCATTGTCCACTACAGAGGCAGAGTACATGGCAGTAGTTGAGGCTGCCAAGGAAGGAGTCTAGTTGGCTGGACTGGTTCATGAATTGGGGTTGGAACAAGGAGGTACAGTGTTACATTGTGATAGTCAGAGTGTCATACATCTTGCAAAGAATCAGGTGTTTCATGCAAGGACAAAGCATATTGATGTGAGATTTCACAAGATCAGGGAACTTGTGTCAGAAGGTAGTATTCACATGAGAAAAATTCATACAAATCTCAATCCTACAGATATGTTTACGAAGCCAGTTACTACAGAGAAGTTCGAGTCCTGTTTGGACTTGATTAATATTACTCATTGTTGAAGATGAGGGACGCACCAAACAAGTGCGAGTTTGTACCTCTAATGAGGTACAATGATGAAGACGTCTACAAGTTATCTTTACAGGAGGCTCGACAGAATTCAAGCCAAGGTGGAGATTGTTGGTGTATGATGTCATGTATTCCGTCGTAATTTAATCCAGGTAGTACTAGTGCAGCACCTAGACAGGCAGGACGGCGGTCCTGCTAGCCGATTAGCGGGCCATGGGGGTTGCAAGGGGGGTAGGACGCCCCCTGCATAGCAGGGGTGTAGGGGGACGCAACCCCCGCTCAAATTTTTTATTTGAGGGCAATTGTGTACTTTCCGGATTAGGATTTTTTCACTATATATTTATAGCGAGGGTTTATTTCTCTGTAATGCAAGCAATAGTGAGAGGTGTGAGGACGAGCGTTGTAACCCTATTTTCCATTAATAGTGAAGCAGGATCTCATCTCACCAGGGACGTAGGCAACCTTGCCGAACCTCGTAAAAATCCGTGTGCATTGTTTGTTTTTGTTTTTCCATTATCTACTGCATCGTTTTAGGGTTACATTTCTACACAATGATCACCTTGGTTATACTCCCTGCTTGAATTGGTTTAGAGAGAGTATCAATATCAGGCCATGAAGCTTGCCCCCCGACTGTTCTTATATAGGACATTCTAGGTAAAGGAGTAGTAGCCTCCACAGTCACCTCTGCCTGTCTCAACTCCTCCAAAGGCCCATGATCAATGGCTTATCTAGCACCCCGTCTCCGTCATCCTCGCCTTTTCGAGCACTCGGAATGACTTCCTCACTCATTTTTCCTCCCTAGCTTTAATGCATAATTCCCTTGCTTAGTAGTATGGCTTGGAGAATCAAACATGGTGATTCATTGACTTTCAAGTTCATGCGGCGAGATTTTTAAAGGGGGACAGCTCCTTCAGACCCGGGTATAAATCTTCTTCTATATGGCCTAGCATCAGGAAAATGTGGAGTTTCATTTATTCAAATGAGCAGTGGGTGGTGGGAAAGGGAAGAAGATCAACTTCTAGTACGATAAATGGATTGGTGGGTCCTCTGTCCATGACCTTGAGAATATGGATGAGATTGCTAATTGGCCTTCTGTGGGGAAGATCACTAGCCTTATTGACAATCATCAGTGGACTTTGCCTCAGGTTTAGTCTTCTACTTTGTTATATATTTTTAATGTGGCTAAAACATTAAAATTCCTCAGTACAATTGCGAGGACCTCTACTTTTGGAAATGCTCACGGATGGCTCCTTCTCTTCTAAGTTTTCTTGGGAGGATATTAGGATCCGCAATCCTAAAGTCCCTTGGGCCTCTCTTGTTTGGTGTAAAAAGCTACAACATAGAATGTCCATCTTGGGTTGGCGTCTAGCTCATGGGAAGCTGCCTTCAGATGAAGTGGTAAGGAAAAGAGGGATCGCTCTTGCCTCAAAGTGCAACCTATGTGGTGGGGATGAAGAATCTATCGACCATATTTTTCTTTGTTGTCCCTTCTCTGTGGAGTTATGGAGTTTCTTCTGTGGCTGCTTTAATGTTAGATGGTCAAGCCCTCTCTCTGTTCCCTTGCTCTTCCAATGGTGGAAAAGAATGCTAAATCATGTCTACTACAGAGAAGCTTGGGAGATGGGGTTGGTCATTGTGGCTGACAATATATGGAGGGAAAGAATTCAACGTGGCATGATGATAAGTTAAGGCATCCCAGGTTCATTTGTCGAGATGATTATTGATGAGGTTAAAAACAACAACCCTTCTACTAAAGGGGCTATTAGATCTATAGCTGACATCTTATGCTATAGAAGACTGGGCTTGGGCATTTCGTCAGCTCATCCAGACCGATTCTTGAGGTTTTTTGGTGTAAGCTTCAACCTAATTGGGTCAAGCTAAACTTTGATAGTAGCTCTTTTGGCAACCCTGGGCGTGCAAGGCCAAGCGGTATCTTTAGAGATCATATGGGAAGAGTATTGGGATCCTATAAAATTTATATGGGGATTTTAGGTGTATTTGAAGTAGAGATGGAAGGCCTTACGGAGGGTCTCATGCGCACTAAAGATATAGGCATTGATAAGCTCGGTGGAGACCGACTCGAAGCACGTTGGTGACTTTGGTGCATCAAAAAAGGTTCCCGGTTCACTGCTCAGAAATGGTCTTTTCTGAAACTATACTTAGACAATATCACTTGGAAAATATCTCACAATTTCAGAGAGGCAAACTCTGTCATTGATTATTTAGCAAGAGATGCAGCAAAGTTGGGGATCTCGGAATCCAACATTGTCTTTCCTACTCATGTTGTTGACTACCTTAGCAGAGACGCCAATGGTAGACCCAATTTCCGCTTTTGCTAAGGCGGCTCCTTTCTACCCTACTGATGGCAATGCCAAAGGTGGGGGGTTAGGAGCTCATGTTTTTCCTTTCAGTTTTTCATAGCCATGTATCTGTTTCCTTTTTCCATATTTAATAAATTTTCCTACTAGCAAAAGAAAAAAAAAATTATGAAATTACCGAATTTATCTCATTCAGAAAATACTTGAAACATAACCCCGTTTGCTCGAAACACCATGGAATTTTTTTATTCCTAACGCAAGTGGCCACTGCATTGGAGTCACACTCAATCCAAAGATTTTCAATGCCCAAGATCTTCGCATGATGCAAGCCATGAAGGAAGGCAGCGAACTCTGCCATAAAATTAGTCCCAATCTCTTCATAGTACGAGAAGCAAAGGAAAGGGAAGGGAAATTGTTGTAGAGAAACCTAGAACCAAGGCAGATGAGCCTCCATTCTCCACCACAACACTGAATTTAGGATGCATATTAGAAGTAGCTCAATAAAAGACCCCTAAACCTACCCAAGGGTTAAGCAGGGATTGCTAACCGGAAATTGGTTGGAATCATTCACCTGCACCTTCACCCCATAACCTTCGTACTCTCACCTTCACATGTTCACCTTTATCTTGTCACCCAAGGAATTTGATTCAAACCCAAGTTTCATTAGGCATGTCCCTTAGGGCTACAAGTGTACTGGATTCACATATGATAAAATAGGTTCAAGGTCAATTTATTGATTATAAATATTTTGAATAAAATTGCATAAAATTTTGATTTTTTAAATAATGGTAACTTTGAAAAATTCTTTAATCTATTAGAAAAAAAAAATATTATGTACTCATTGTGATCATTTTAATATGTATTCATTTTTAGGAAGGATAAAATGGGTTTAGAGTACCTAGGAAAAAAATTGGGTTAAGAGCTGACAAAATATGAGATATTTTTTATTATTTTTCTTCACCTGCTTGCTATACTCTACTTGTTCAATTCTGAAAATATTTGTGGAGAATCAATGCAAAATTTTTAAAAAATAATAATAATAATAATAATATGCAAACACTTTAGTAAGGCCACAATTTAATTCAGTTCACAATACTCCTTTATGGTTTCTTCTATGTTGAATTATTAGATTTTCCTTATATATATTATTCATCACCAAAGTATTTGTTCCTTTTTTTTTTTAGGTATGAAGCGGAGCTCGTAAAAAAAATAGTCAAAACAGTTTGGAGCACATTGAACAAGAGACCCTTGATTGTTCCTAACAACCTAGTTGGAATCCAATCTCATATAAGAAAATTTTTGATGCTATTAGATGTTGAATCTGACGACAAAAAAATTGTTGGGATCCATGGCCTTGGTGGCATTGGAAAGACAACGATTGCTAGGGCTGTCTACAATATAGTCTTCCATCACTTTGAAGGATGCAGCTTTATTGAAAATGTTCATGAAAATTCTCAAAAGCATGGGCTTCCCTATTTGCAAAATCAACTTATTTTGATATCCTAAAACAAGAAAATCGAAATGTCACTAGTGTAGATGATGGAATTAATGTGATCCAGCAAAGATTTTGTCAAAGAAAAGTTCTTATTGTTCTTGATGATGTGCATCAAGATAATCAAGCAAAGTCTTTAGTTGGGGACCGTGAATGGGTTGGTATTGGAAGCAAGATCATTATCACAAGCAGAAATAAGGATGTTTTAAATGCTCAAAAAGTAGATGAGATTTATCAGCCTAATGTAATGGATTTAGATGACTCTCTTAAACTTTTTAGCCATTATGCATTTAGAAGAGATCAACCTCTAGAAGATTATTTAGATCTCTCAGAAGCAATGGTAAAAATGACTGGAGGACTTCCCTTGGCTCTTCAAGTTATAGGTTCATCTTTATTTCTAAAGGAAAAATCAGTATGGAAAGGCATGTTAAAGAAGTGCAAAAAGTTCCCAATGATGATGTGATGAAAAGGTTGAAAATAAGTTATGATGGATTAGATGATGAGGAACAACAAATGTTTCTCGACACTGCTTGTTTTTTTATTGGAATGAATAAAGATATTGCATGTCACATATGGGATGGGTGTGGCTTTTCTTCTCAAGTAGGACTTGATGCTCTTTGTGCAAAGTCCTTGGTAACAATTAGTGAAGATGGTGAGTTAAGGATGCATGATCAGATTCAGGATCTTGGAAGAGAAATTGTTCGTCAAGAGAGCATAAAAGAACCAGGGAAGCGAACTCGAATATGGTCTCAAGAAGAAGTCATGGATGTACTAATTACACAGATGGTAGGTATTGAATATACACACTCATTGTTTTATGTATTTTTTGAATTTTGAACTAGATCTTTGATGGCTTATTCTTCGGTTATTACTACAATCTTCATTTGATATTTAATTAAGATTCTCTATTTTGTAGGGAACAAGTAATGTTGAAGGACTCATTGTTGACTTTAGAAGTAGATTGAAGAGCCAATATTTGATGAATGAAGGATTTTCCACGATGACAAAACTAAGGCTAATCCAAGTCGATTATGCACAATTTTCAGGGAATTTCACATTCCTTCTCAGAATTGAGATGGCTTAGTTGGAAAGGATGCCCTGACCAGTATACGCTAATCAATTTTTGTCCACGGAGACTAGCTGTTCTTGATCTATCATTTAGTGAGATCACAAAAAACTGGATGGGTTGGAACTACATCAAGGTCTCGAAGAAATTCTCTCTTTTCTTTAGTTAGTTTATTTCAAAAGTTGTAAAAAAAATAAAAATAAAAAATAAAAATAAAATTTGAATTTTATTTTAGTCTATCTTAATCTAATTAGACAAGTTATTATTCTATTTTGCAGATGGCAGTAAATCTAAAAGTTCTAAGTCTCACGTCTTGTCATCAACTAGCTAAATCTCCTGACCTTGCAGCAAATCGACACTTGGAGATTTTGTTCCTTGGAGGATGTAAGTATTTGGTTGAGATCAATAAATCCATTGGTTATCTCAAGAAGTTAGTCATCTTAGATATGAGTGGCTGTGAAAACCTAGTGGTTCTTCCAAATGAAATCTGTCATTTGGCTTCTCTCAAAAGACTCAATTTAAAGGGATGCATGTGTCTAAGCAAGCTGCCAGAAAAATTGGACCTCCTTATCAACTTGAAAACACTTGATTTAAGTGGTTGCGAGAGTCTAGTGGATCTCCCAATTGAAATTTGTCAGTTGATTTCTTTAGAAAGACTTGATTTATCAGGATGCAAAAGTCTGATTAAGCTCCCAGAAAAATTGGGCCTCATGATCAACTTGTTAACACTTGATTTGAGTGGCTGCGAGAAACTTGATTCACTTTCAAATCTTCCTCGACACTTGGAGGTGTTGATTCTTAAATACTGTAAGAATTTGGTTGAGATTGACACATCCATTGGTTATCTCAATAACTTAGTTCTACTAGATATGAGGTGTTGCTTTAGATTAATGGATCTCCCAATTGAAAATTGTCACTTGACTTCTCTCAAAAGACTTGATTTATGGGGGTGCATGCGTCTAAATAAGCTACCAAAGCAAGTAGGCCATTTGATCTCCTTGACAAGCCTTACTTTAAGTTGTTGTGAGAATCTAGTGGATCTCCCAATTGAAATTTGTCAATTGACATCTCTTGAAACACTTGATTTAAGTCTATGTGAAAGACTTGTGGATCTCCCAAGTGAAATTTATCAATTGGTTTCTCTCAAAAGTCTAGACTTAAGGAAATGTGGAAGCCTAATTAAGCTTCCCGAGAAATTGGGCTGCATGATCTCCTTGACAAGACTTCTTTTAGGTGGCTGCCAGAGTCTGATGGATCTCCCGGTTGAAATTTTCAACTGATTTCTCTTGAAAGACTTGATTTATCTGGATGCAAAAGTCAAAAGAAGCTTCCGGAGAAATTGGACTGGATGACCTCCCTAACAAGGCTTGATATAAGTGGCTGCCATAAACTTGAATCTATTCCAAATCTTCCTTCTAGTTTAAAATTTTTTGATGCTTCTGATTGTGAATCAATAATATTACTCCCAGTGCTTTCAACCCTTGAAAATCTAGAGGTATTGTGCCTTGGAGGATGCAAGAAGCTTCTTCGCATATCAAGTCTTCCCTCAAGATTGATCCGACTTGATGTTAGCAATTGTTCTTCAATTCGATACATCTCAAATCTTCCATCAAGTTTATCCAGCCTAGATGCTAAATCCTGCAAGTCCATCGTAAAACTATCAAGTTCATCAGGATTGAGAAATTTAGAGAGATTATTTCTTGACTATTGTGACAACCTAGAAGAAATTGAAGGTGTTGATGAGGAGGGATTGGAGTCCCTAGTGCTCTTTACCACTTGTTGCAGATCATTAATAAAGCTTCCAATACTGAGGAGCTCAAAAAAACTGAGGAAATTAACAATCAAAGGCAGTCGCGTCATATCCAATTTTGAAGGTGAGGGGATGGATTCTCTAGAGGAGTTGGAGATAGGTTCTTGCAGATCATTGAAGAAAATACCAAATTTTATTGACTCATTAATGCTGAGGAAACTAGAAATTGATGACTGTCCAAAATTATCCAAGATTGAGAGCCTTGAGCACTTCAAATCCTTACAAACATTAACAATTTATCACGCCCCGTCGCTGAAAATATTACCAGATGTCTCAACCTTGAAGAACTTGAGCTATTTTTCCATCAGTCAGTGCTTCTCTATGGAAAGATTACCTGATCTTTCAAAGTTAAAAAAGTTGCAGGTATTAACCATTGAAGATTGTGGGAAGTTAACAGAAATTCTAGGCCTTGACAGATTGGTGTCCTTGAGAGAATTGAACATAAAGGGATGCATTTCCATTGAAAGATTATTGGATCTTTCACAGTTGAAAAACTTGGATCTTCTAAACATTGAAGGATGCAAGAAGCTAACAGAGATTTATGGTGTTGATAGATTGGAATTTTTAGAGAATTTGGATATCAGTGGGTGTGAGTCCTTGGAAAGATTACCAGATCTGTCAAACTTAAAGAATTTAAAGCAGCTAATTGCTATTGACTGCAAGAAGCTAACTGAGATTAAAGCTGATGATGGATTAGAATCTTTGAAATTCTTGGAAGTTTGGGGGTGTGGATCCTTGGAAAAATTACCAGATCTGGCAAATTTAAAGAAATTGAGGGAGGTAAATGGTGAGCGGTGCTGGAGCCCAACTGAGATTGCAGATGTCTGTCGGTTCCAAGTAGAACTCTTGATTCGTGGTGGTTGCACAAAATTACAGCTTGATTTCTCAAACCTTACACATGCAGTATCATTTGATTGTACATGACAAATTTATTCAAGGTACGTTACCTCTCTCTCTCTCTCTCTCTCTCTCTCTCTCTGTTTGTGTTGTTCTTCGCTAAAGGTCAACAAAGACATTTTGGTTTTTGTTTTAGATTTTCATTTTTCATGAGGAGTGGAACTGTCATACGGCACACCACTATATATATATATATATTTTTTTTATATGAGATCATCTGTAATTATTACAAAAGGACGATACATCTTTGAAAGGTTTTGATTTGGAACAGGCAAGTAGGAGTAACAAGTCATTGCAAAGCTGCTCAATTTCATAGATTGACAGTTCAAATGGCAAGTGCCCTTCCTAAAAGGAGTCTGGATCCTCTGAGGTGAGTGGCAATGAGCGTCTAGCAGTTGGAAAGCCCTGGCATGCACCCCAGTAGTCAAAATGCTCACTTCCGATCACTGCCTCACTGCAGAAGATCTGGGCACTTCTAAAAGACAACCGTTAAGCAGAGAAGTCCTAAGTGTATCACTCCAATCAATCAAAATAATTTTAAAGGTATGAACTTTGTTTCACAAACCTTACTAGATTCAGTTTCATTCTAAATCCCCATTTATATAGATTAATCCTTTAGCATAAAGGTTTAACTTTATTCTACACTTCTTTCTCATGTTGCAATGAATAAGAAGACCTATAACACGCACAGAAAAATGGTCTCTCTCTCGGATTAGTGGTTTGAAAAGGTGAAGGTTTTCATCCTGGAAGCTACAGTGTTGAAAGAGGCAAGTGTGGAGGCCAAAGACCCGGATGAGGAGTAGCAAGAGGCTGTGCTCAACCCTCTGGTGCTGCCTGCCTGATGCAACCATGGAGCTGCATGAAGAAGCAATAAAGGCTAAGGGTACACATCCAAAAGCCTTTAGGAGATCGGCTAGGATCAAGAACCGAGCTAACAAATAGCCCATATTGCAAGCCCCATCAGCAAGGTCTCTTTCCCCTCCTCCACGCCTCTAGTAGAAGGATGAAAAACGTGAATAAATCTCTTCCAAGTATTTCCTATTTTTGGGGGTCTCAAGTGATTGCATTGGAAATAATTTTTTATCAATTTTAAAGAAAGGATGGCTGCTCTTTTGGAAAACCAGCCAAGCACTACCATTTAGAGATTCTAATCCCATGAAATATTATGTATTTGAAAAGCAATCCATTATCTATTTAGTAGGAAATTCAAAATTATCACTTAACCACCTAGCAAGACAACCAAGATTGTCCAAGCTTGGACAGCAACGAGGGACGGTTGTGGCAGCCAAGATTCTTTTTTTTTTTTTAGAAATAATGCATCAAGGATTCTGTCTCACATCCGGATCCTCTTCATAGAGTGCATCGCCCATAGAGCTCCCATAGAGGCCTGACTGCGACACGTGGTAGTAAAGAAAGACACATCATTTTTGCCCATTTAACCCATTTATTCCCTATTTCGACCCATATTCGACACCCTAATTCGACCAAACCCACTCACCTCTCTAACCTCCATCCCAAAAACGCAGAGGAAGGTGCCGCTGCAATCCTTGGTTCCGCTAGTGCGGTGAACATTTCGCCAAGTAACCATTCAAGTAATCATAATCTGGATAGTGTTCTTCAATGGTGGCTCTCATTGGCAAGAAGGCTCTTGCTTGACAATGGGTTTGCGATTGCATTGACGTGAAATTGATTTTGATTTGTGATGAGGGTATTTCCTCCCAACCACGGCACGGGCAAGGACCGGTCCTGACCAATGCTGCACCTCGGCCCTCCATCAGGCCGTGCTACCACCTCGGCCCTCCATCAGGCCGTGCTGCCACCTCAGCCCTCCATCAGGCCATGCTGTAATACCCCTCCCTATTTCCAATTTAAATGGGTTTTCTATTTTCTTTTGCAAAAATCTTATGTGATTCGGCTTAGGGACCTAATCCAAACCATTGTGTAATACCCCTCCCTATTTCCAATTTACATGTTTGTGATGGTAATATATATATATATATATATATATAATAGTTTTATATGTAATTATAGATATCAATGTCATTAATGGGAACAAACAAGATAGTAGTTGGAATGGTTTGAAAATAGGACAAAAAAAGACAAAGGGGAGTTAAAGATGAGAGACTTTTTGGGATGGGATGACATGTATGTATGACATTGCACAAAAGGGAGTAATATAATATATAAATATTAATTTCATTGCACAAAAGGGGGGGCTTGTCTATTGTCGGTGGAGAAGAAAAGGAGAGGAAGAGTGAGATAAGTTGGGTGGGACCTACCAATCCTTTTACCATTAACTCACCTTCCTCATTTGTTAGCTAAGAGACAAAGAAGAAAATCAAGAAAAGAAGAAGATAAGAGAAGAGAAAGGGGGAGGAATGCTCATGTACTAAGGGAGAGAGAGAGAGAGAGAGAGAGAGAGAAGATGGACATGAGAAAGGGATAGGTGGAGAGAGAAAGGGAAAGGGATAGTAAAGGTTTGTTTGTAAAGGGAGGGTGTGCATACAATCTTTCAATAAGAAAGAAAGGAAAGAAATAAAGGAAAGAAAAGAAGGGAAAGGAAAGAAGAGAGTTAAGAGGGAGATGGAATATTGGGGTGGCTATGATTTTCTCAAATTCAAGTAAAGAAAGTAAAGGAAAGGAGGAGGAGAGAAGGACTCCAACGATTTTGGTGGAGGAAGAGCTTCTCAATTGAAATTTGAGAAAAGAAAGAGGAAGTGGAGGTGAGGTTTTTAGCTTTTCAAACCTTAGTTCTTCTATGGTTACATGAGTTTTAAAAGAAAGAGAAGGAGAGAGAGAGAGAGAGAGAGAGAAAAGTGAGTTGGGAGAGGAGCTGCTGCCAAGGCCAAGTAGCAGCCCAACCTCACGGACTTACTCTTGTCAACCGAGGTTTTGGCTTCTCCTCCCTGTTTTGGTATTTTTAAATCAACTTTGTTTAGTATAATTATGAAAAGATTGGAAGCAACTATAGTTGGAATCCCTTGTTATTTAACTTTTAAAAGGGCATTGTCGAATAAGTTGAAGAGGAACCTACTTTAAGGAAATTGAAATATACATGAAACCTAAGACACTAAAGCTGATTTGATTATACTGGAAGTCTTCTAAGAGACCAGATCCGATGGTAGAGAGTAAAGAAAAAGAAACAAAAGAAAGGGGAAGTTTATGGCTACGTATATATGAAATGATTGTGTAACATGGCCCAACTAAAGTCCTACTAAGACTACTAGTATGGATTTGTCATAATCATTAGAGAACATAGTGGACCATGATCTAATGAGTTAACTACCCACTATCTTAGTCAATATTTTTTTATTAAAGTACTACTAGGAGTCAATTACGTACCATGGACTGCTGTGTATTATGAAAGTTCGATCATTAGAGGAATTCTTGAATTCCTAGAGTACGTAGTCAGCCCATACGCACTTTACCAAAATGGCCATAACTTTTTTTATAAAACAGTAAATGACGTTTTGTCTTTTTTGTAAGAAAATAGACTCATAGATATTTCTATCCATATAGGGCACGGATACTAGTTCCTTCAGAATTGGATCAAGTTTGACACAAAAGTTACCCAAAAATAGAGGACTGCAATTACAATTTTCAGCTTCAGTCCTTTGGCATAGTCTTGTGGACTTAGCTCGGGTTGTTAGGCCATTTAGAAATGCTCCCACATCAATCGGAGATTAAGAAACCTATGTAAAAGCCTAAGTATATGATTTGGTTGGATGGTGAGTTTAAAGTAAAAGGATCAAGTTCGGAAGTCGGTAGCATATATAACAAAGTGAAAGCTTAAGTTTAGGAGTGATTACATACTTGAGTCATTAAGTTTGAAGTAATAAATTCTTATGTAGGTGATACAATTACCAGAGAACGTTAGCAGAAAGTGGTCCTCGCTGTAATTTTTGGACATCATCTACAGGTGAGGGGAATTCGGCCATATCTTTACATATTTTTTCATTTACAGTATATATATGTATGTCCTTGCCTCTAAGATCTGTTTTATGTTTTTATATGTATCAAAATATTGTTTTCATGATTTTCTTTATAAGTGTGAGGCATGATAGACATAAGATAAAATTAAGACGTAAAATGGACCGAAGGAAAAAGTTGTCAAAGTCCTTTCCAACAGAGGAACTGGGAAGGATAATGGGGTCTTTTAATGCCCACCCTACTGGTATGGGACAGTCAGGGGAGGACCAATAAGGACTCCATCAATATCCCGCTCCACCCAAATGTTGAAATTGACAGTGACAATTGGATGCCGAAGTTGGTAAGCAAGACAGCAAAGAATAAAAAAATAAATAAAAGAAAAGATTAAAGATACACTCTCAAGACACGACCCAGATCCTTTGAGCTAAAGAGCAAGAAAAGGGCGAGGCGTTGAGAGAGGAGCTTGTGGGATGAATTCTCAAGACACGACCCAGATCCTTTGAGCTCAAGAGCAAGACAAGGGCGAGGCGTTGAGGGAAAACATCCTACCCAAAAGTAAGCAAGTAAAGGTAAAAGAATAAGAAAAAGAGTAAGAAAGAAAAGATAGGTTAAAGAGGAAAAAGGATAATGTTGAGGTTGATAATTATTTGATTTTGAATGCCATGCATGTCAGTATATGTATGATCATATATATTATATTTTCAGATTTATGCATTGACAAAAGTAGCACGTGATTTGTATGATGTTTCTTTAGTCATGCATGTTTTACTTCATGATATGATTGTGTTTTCCTCACTAAGCTAGTTGAGCTTACCCTATGATATATAACTATTTTACAGAGCCAGAACATGTGCCATGTCGTTGTGCACAATGTGTATTTGGTGACAAAGGTGCTGAATTTCCTTCCTCCAAGGAATAATCTGAAGATATAACTAAGCTAGACTTTGCTAGACTTTTTGAAAGAATATTGTAATAACTTTACAATGGATTATAGTACGTTTAATGTATTTGATAGATATAGATATATTAAGATTGTTAATGTATAATGAAGTTATAAGTATGACGACTTAGCTTCCGCTGTAGAAATTTTGATATGTTTTCAGATTAGTTTCCGCTGCGTGTATGTGTTTGGGTAAAAGAATTGTAAGATTATGCCATTATTTAACGGTGGCCTGCGAGGGCCTGCACCCATATCTTACCCATATTTAGGGGCGTTACATGTGCTATCACCTTGGCCCTCCATCAGGCCGTGCTGCCACCTAGGCCCTCGATCAGGCCGTGGTTCCACCTCGGCCCTCCATCAAGCCGTGTTGCCACCTCGGCCCTTCATCTGGCCTTGCTACCACCTCGGCCCTCCATCAAGCCGTGTTGCCACCTTGGCCCTCCATCAGGCAGTGCTGCCACCTCTGCCCAACATCAACAACAAGGTTTCCAGAAACGTGCTTTCGCCCACCCCTACATTCAAGGAACATAATCCCTATTCAGAAGGACAGGACTCTATCCACTACACGTCACCATAGATGTCTATTCCTCACCCGATTGGCCTATCCGAGATAAGAGGGGAATATTCCCCTAGAATACCCTAACACCCAAAATATTCCTAGAATCAGAGAACCACTCCCCTCAAGGACTCTACTCCTAAACAAGACTCTTCACAATCTTCTCCCACTCTTCCTCCATCAGTAGCCTATAAATACCATGGTAAGTCTCCATCATGGGGGATGGAGCACTCACTTCTTCTTTTACTGGAAAAGCTCTCTTGAGCATCTACTGTGGAAAGATCTGACTTAGGCATTGAAGAGTCCCCTGTAGGGTCAGCTCGGCTCTCCCCTGTCATCTCTTCTGTGCAGGTCGGCTAAAGCACCAGGAACTGCAGGGAAGATTATCCAGTCAATTTTTACCGCATCAATTTGTTACAGATGATGTTGTGGTGTTGGTTGCAACAGTCGGTGATGGAGATTGTGATGGTGGGGTTATTGATATTGAAGATTGAGGATTGTATAATGGGGAGGAAGATGAGAAAGAGAAAGAAAAGGGGTTTTAGATTTGGATTTGGAGGAGGACTGGGTGGTGTGGAATTGATGGTGGAGGTATTTCTGGTAGATTGGGAGGAGAGACAATGTTGGGTTGAAATCGAAATAGATGCCACTGCTTTCTTTTCCAATTTTAGCTTCAAATTTCTCAATCTGAACTTCAAATTTCTCAATCTGAATTATAGATTTCTTCTGATGCATTACATACATGCTATGATGAATGATGAATCAATCTAAACTCACCCTAGTTAGTTTCCTTTGCCTTACTTTTTGGCATCTTCTTCTATAAAAATTCATGAACTAAAAGCTTTGGTTCCAGTCGATTTTTTGTTCTTTTGTGTCTACGACCGTCTAGGAGAGAGAGAGAGAGAGGAAGGAGTTGCAGAGGCACTTGCGTTGTTGGATGAAGGTTGGAGAGGTAAGTGGGTTAGGGTGTCGGGTATGTGTGGAAATAGGGAGTGATGGGTTAAGTTGGTAAAACCAAAAGGACTGAGTAGCTACTTCGGCCTCCATCAGGCCGCACTATCACCTCGGCCTCCATCAGGTCGTGCTCCACCTCGGCATCCATCAGGCCACGCTACCTGCTCGGCATCTATCAGGCCACGCTATCTCCTCGGCCTCCATCAAGCCGTGCTACTACCTCCGCCTCGATCATGCCGTGCTACTACCTTGGCCTCCATCAGGCCATGCTATCACCTCGGCCTCCATCAAGCTGTGCTCCACCTCGGCCTCCATCAGGTCGTGCTATCAACTAGGCCTCCATCAAGCCGTGCTCCACCTCGGCTTCCATCAGGCCATGCTACCTCCTCGGCATCTATCAGGCCACATTATCACCTCGGCCTCCATCAGGCCGCGCTATCACCTCGGCCTCCATCAGGCCGTCCTACTACCTCGGCCTCAATCATGTCATGTTGTTACCTCGGCCTCCATTAGGCCGTGCTCCACCTTGGCCTCCATCAGGCCGTGCTACTGCCTCGGCATCTATCAAGCAGCGCTATCACCTCGGCCTCAATCATGCCGTGCTACTACCTCGATATCGATCAGGCCGTGCTGTTACCTTGGCCTCCATCAGGACGTGCTACTGCCTCGGCATCTATCAAGCCATGCTATCACCTCGGCCTCGGTCAGGCCGTGCTACTACCTCGGCATCCATCATGCCGTGCTGTTACGTCGGCCTCCATCAGGCCGTGCTCTACCTCGGCTTCCATCAGGCCGTGCTACCTTCTCGACATCTATCAGGCCGTGCTATCACCTTGGCCTCAATCATGCGGTGCCACTACCTCGGCATCCATCAGGCCATGCTGTTACCTCGACCTCCATCAGGCCGTGCTCCACCTCGACTTCCATCAGGCCGTGCTACTGCCTCAGCATCTATCAAGCCGCGCTATCACCTCGGCTTCCATCAGGCCGTGCTACTGCCTCGGCTTATATATCAGGGCGTGTTGCTTCCTCGGCCTCCATCACGTCGTACTGTTACCTCGGCATCCATCGGGCCGTGCTGTTACCTCGGCCTCCATTTGGCCTAGCTGCCACCTCTGCCCGACGTCAACAACAGGGATTCCAGAAACGTGTTTTCATCCACCCCTACAGTCAAGGAACGAAATCCCTATTCCGGAGGATAGGACTCTATCCACTACATGTCATCATAACGTCACATGGTTGGTCCTTCCTAGTTAAGAGGGGAATATTCCAGGAATATTTCCAGAATCATAGGGCCACTCCCCTTGAGGACTCCATGCCTAAATAGGACTCTTCACAATCGTCTCCCACTGGCCCTCCATCAGCAGCCTATAAATACCAAGGTAAGCCTCTATCACAAAAGATCGATTACTCACTTCTCATACTGTAAAAGCTCTCTTGAGCATCTGTTGTGGAAAGGTCTAACTTAGGCATCGGAGAGTCCCCCGTCGAATCAGCTCGGCTCTCCTTGTCATCTCTTCTGTGCAGGTCGGCCAAAGCCCCAGGACCTGCAGGAGAGATAGTCCGATCAAATTTTTCCGCATCAGATTGGCGCCGTCCGTGGGAAAATTGTTACAAAAAATCACCTTGGAACAATGCAATTAAGGAGTGAGAAGGTTGTTTCTTCAACAACAACGCGTGCAAGATCCACTCAGGAAGTACCACTTGGACGTTCCCATTCACCACCAGTGGCAGGGCAGAAAAACATCCCAACAGAGACCCCTCTAGAAGGACCCCAGCAAACCAGGCCCGATGCACAGGTTGCCCAGGGAGAGGGGGATCAGTGCGAGTAGAACCCTCAGCTATCTCACTATGTCCCATCGTCTCGGGTAACTCATCCGAACATAGAAGAACAGATGTAGAGCTTGCAGCTGCAGGTATTAGCCACGAACGCACTGGTGAGGGATTTCATACGACAGTTCGGCTCCGCACTTCCAGTACCACGCACTAGTTCAGCTCAGCCGCCTAGGCCTGTTCCGAGCAGAAATCCCAATGACGAATCTCCTGACAACAGCGTCACCCCCCAATCAACAGCAAGAAGGGGGTCGGGCAGGACTTCGTGCACTGTTCATTCTGTACCACCGTGATCTCTTACTGAGGGGCATCGGTGAGGTCTCGTCCCTGCCTGGATTGGGAGAGCCGATCGTTCTGAACATCGTCGGAGCCTAGAGACATGATACTCATAGATCCCCACACCGAGACCCACTAAAGGCGCTCGTCCGCACAGAGAAGAACATGAGAACTACCAGAGGCAAGCTCGGTAAGATCGTCCCCAACCTGGTCAGAGCTCGCCCAGTGGGCCTACCAGAGGTGCACCACGGCAGGGTGCCCAAGGCCAAGGAAGAAGCCCCAGAAGAGTAGAAGGGGCACGCCGATCAGCAGATGGCCGAGCCGAGGAGAGAAGAGACGACCTTGAGAGCCGTATCCAGTGACTCACTGAGCAAATAGAGGGAATGCAGAGGCAGGAGCACTCGGCCGACATGACAGTAACCCCGGCCCATAATGCACTTTCCGACGAACTGATTGACGTTGAGCTGCCCTCAAATTTTGTGATACCTATCTTCAACGGATATGACGGCACCACAGATCCCTACGATCATCTACTGTACTACAGCTTGGCCATGGCAGTGCATGGTAGGTCAGACGCCGTTCTCTGCCATGCTTTCGTAGCCTCATTAAAAGGAGCCGCGCTGGTCTAGATGTCAAACTTACGGCCACGGTCCATCCACAACTATGAAGAACTGACAAGAGCGTTCCTCACACGTTTCCAAGCAAGTATGAAGCAGAAGCAAACTACGCAAAACGTGATGAACATGAGGCAAGGGGCGAGGGAGACAATAAGAGAATTCCTTGCCCGATTCACGAAGGCGACATTGGAGGTAAAAAACCTACCGGAAGGAGTGGCGTATAGCACATTGTGCAATGGGCTAATACACCCCGATCTGGTTCAGTCCCTGGCCCTCGACTTACCAGAAACGATGCCCGCACTGTTGAGACGGTGCAATCAATACGCCAACATGGAGGAAGTTCTGGCAGCCCGAGGAATAGCTGACAGGGGTGATCAAGTAGAGAAGGAGAAGAAAAGGGAAATTGATGAGCTCATCAAGGCCGGGTACCTCAACAAGTATCTGAAGCAGAAATATGGTGGGAACTGGCCCAAGCCGAGGAGAGATGAAGACCAACCGAGCCGAGGTAAGGCCGAGCTGTCCAAGGACCTAACCACGGACCGAGCTGTCACATACGACAACCAGCCCATGGGTCCAGCCATCCTAACAATCATGGGCGAACCTATGGCAGAATCAACCAGAAAAGCCAACGCACACGCGCGGTTCGTATACATCACGGAACAACCTGTCAAAGCCCTCAAAACGGATCCACCCATTACTTTCTCTGATAGAGATCTGGAAGAGTTGAACTGACCTCACAACGACGCTATCGTGATCCAATTAGTGATAGCCAACCACCCTTTCCACAGGGTCCTAGTGGACACTGGAGCCTCCATTGACCTCATGTCATACGAAGCCTACATAAAACTGGGGCTTGGCACCGGAACCTTAAAACCAGCCCCAGGACCATTGTATGGATTCTCAAGTATGCCAGCTGAGCTAGAGGGAGTTGTTGACCTACCTATAACCATCGGACAAGGAGCTTAGACAGCCACAACCATGGTCTCTTTCATGGTCGCCAAGATCGCCTCACCCTACAATGCAATCCTTGGCCGACCTGGTCTCCATGGTCGGGGCGATTGTGTCCACTAGGCACATGAAGGTCAAATTCCCAACCAGCAATGGAGTCAGAGAATGCAAGTCCAGCTAGAAGGAATCCCGGGAATGCTATGCCAACTTCATAAAATCTGTCAAGAAATCGTGCTCGGGCTTAGCATGTATGGTAGAAGTTGTTGGTTGCCGAGATGAAAGCCTCCTGGCCCGAGCCGAACCAGTTTAACAGCTACCTACAGTCCGAATCACTGAGGCCAGTAGACAATCTATCAGTAGAGAGTTTTATCAGTAGATTGCCTTGAAATCCCATCGATTGGGTGTTAGTCTTGAAGATTTTATACTATCAGCACCTTAGTAGTTATTCAATTTCAATCACGTAGCAGATTAGATTCTATTTTGAAGCAATGTATTTGTCCCAAGTGCATACAACACATCAATATACTATGAAGCTTCTCGCAAATATCTAACTTTTCTAACATTGTGTACAGCTCGGCAGCAAATAAGACTGAGCTCCAGCTCGGCACCACAAGACCAGACCCTAGTCTGGTGACTCAAAGACCTTAACCAATGAGGCACAAAGACCGGGCTCTAGCTCAGCACCACAAGACCAGACCCTAGTCTGGCGACTTAAAGACCTTAACCAATGAGGAACAAGGACCGGGCTCTAGCTCGGCACCACAAGACCAGACCCAAGTCTGGCGACTCAAAGACCTTAACCAATGAGGCATAAAGACCTGGCCCCAGCTCGGCAGCAAATAAGACCGAGCTCGAGCTCGGCACCACAAGACCAGACCCAAGTCTGGCGACTCAAAGACCTTAACCAATGGGGCACAAAGACCGGGCTCTAGCTCGGCACCACAAGACCAGACCCTAGTCTGGCTACTCAAAGACCTTAACCAATGAGGCACAAAGACCGGGCTCTAGCTCGGCACCTCAAGACCAGACCCTAGTCTGGCGACTCAAAGACCTTAACCAATGAGGCACAAAGACCGGGCTCTAGCTCGGCACCACAAGACCAGACCCTAGTCTGGCGACTCAAAGACCTTAACCAATGAGGCACAAAGACCAGGCCCCAGCTCGGCAGCAAATAAGACCGAGCTCTAGCTCGGCACCACAAGACCAGACCCAAGTTCGATGACTCAAAGACCTTAACTAATGAGGCACAAAGACCGGGCCCCAGCTCGACAGAAAATAAGACCGAGCTCCAGTTCGACACCTCAAGACTAGACCCTAGTTTGGAGACTCAAAGACCTTGACCAATGAGGCACAAAGACTGAGCTCTAGCTTAGCACCATAAGACCAAATCCTAGTCTGGCGACTCAAAGACCTTAACCAATGAGGCATAAAAATCGGCCCCCAGCTACCCAGCTCTGCAGCATATAAGACCAAGCTCAAGTTCGGCACCACAAGACCAGACCTTTATTTGGCAACTCAAAGACCTTAACCAATGAGGCACAAAGACGGCGCTCTAGCTCGGCAGCAACTAGACCGAGCTCGGGGGGCTAATCCATGATCCCTCAAAATACATCACTACCGAGGGAGACATCTACGTAAATATGGATTTATATATATAAGGCTAATCTCGAGGGGCTGATCCACGAGCCTAGCTCAGCACAAGAAAATCCTTCGAGTCGGATCACTTCTTCACCAATATCGATCGAACCACAGGGTTGTACCAGAGTAGCATGGACTGGAACGTGCCGAAACGAAGAAATGTTAACGTCATCCAACAACTCCTGGTTGGGCTAAGGGATTAGCCACCTTGGGCCATTTCTTCTCGACCCCCATGAAAGCGCTTTACTTCCTTTGCCCTCGAACAAGCGACAGCCACGTCCTTGAACCGTTGAGAAGCCTCGGCTGAGAAAGTGAAGCAGTGCATCTCGAATCGGATTAAATGCTCTTGCAGGTCGATTCGAATTGCTAGAGTGGGGGGCTGGTGATGAGGCAAAATATGTCACTTTCCTCAGCACGCCTGAAGCATGTACGCAAACCTGAAAAGGACTAAGTAGCTACTTCGGCCTCCATCAGGCTGCGCTATCACCTCGGCCTCCATCAGGCCATCCTATTACCTGGCCTCAATCATGCCGTGCTATTACCTCGGCCTCCATCAGGCCGTGCTCCACCTCGGCATCCATCAAGCCGTGCTACCTCCTCGGCATCTATCAGGCCGCGCTATCTCCTCAGCCTCCATCAGGTTGTGCTACTACCTCAGCCTCGATCATGCCGTGCTACTACCTCGGCCTCCATCAGGCCATGCTATCACCTCGGCCTCCATCAAACCGTGCTCCACCTCGGCCTCCATCAGGCCGTGCTACTGCCTCGGCCTCTATCAAGCCACGCTATCACCTCGGCCTCAATCATGCCGTGCTACTACCTCGGTATCCATCAGGTCGTGCTGTTACCTCGGCCTCCATCAGACCGTGCTACTGCCTCGACATCTATCAAGCCACGCTATCACCTTACCCTCGATCAGGTCGTGCTACTACCTCGACATCCATCATGTCGTGCTGTTACCTCAGCCTCCATCAGGCCGTGCTCTACCTCGGCTTCTATCAGGCCGTGCTACCTCCTCGACATCTATCAGGCCAAGCTATCACCTCGGCCTCAATCATGTTGTGCTACTACCTCGGCATCCATCAGGCCGTGCTGTTTCCTCGACCTCTATCAGGCCGTGCTCCACCTCGGCTTCCATCAGGCCATGCTACTACCTTGGCATCTATCAAGCCGCGCTATCACCTCGGCCTCAATCATGCCTTGCTACTACCTCGGCATCCATCAGGCTGTGCTGTTACCTCAGCCTCCATCAGGCCGTGCTCCACCTTGGCTTTCATCAGGCCGTGCTACTGCCTCGGTATCTATCAAGCCGCGCTATCACCTCGGCTTCCATCAGGCCGTGCTACTGCCTCGACTTATATATTAGGGCGTGCTACTTCCTCGGCCTCCATCACGTCGTACTATTACCTCGGCATCCATCGGGCCGTGCTGTTACCTCGGCCTCCATTTGGTCGAGCTGCCACCTCGGCCCGACGTCAACAACAAGGATTCTAGAGACGTGTTTTTGTCCACCCCTATAGTTAAGGAACGTAATCCTTATTCCAAAGGACAGGACTCTATCCACTATACGTCATCATGACGTCACACGGTTGGTCCTTCCTAGTTAAGAGGGGAATATTCTTGGAATATTCCTAGAATCATAGGGCCACTCCCCTTGAGGACTCCACGCCTAAACAGGACTCTTCACAATCGTCTCCCACTGGCCCTCCATCAGCAGCCTATAAATACCAAGGTAAGCCTCCATCACAAAAGATCGATTACTCACTTCTCATATTGTAAAAGCTCTCTTGAGCATCTGTTGTGGAAAGGTCTAACTTAGGCATCGGAGAGTCCCCCGTCGGGTCAGCCCAGCTCTCCTTGTCATCACAATCATTGGATTCATTTCCTCCATGTGTCGTTCAGCCAGGCCTCTATGGGCACTTTATGGGTGATGCACTCTATGGAGAGGATTTGGATCCCTTGGGGATATCTTGATTGGGTTACTTCTATTGTTTTGATCTTTCATTCTTAGCCGTAGGACTATATGGTTACGGATTGAGAATTAGGAATTTTATTTTTCTATTTAAATGTAACTTGGTTGAGGAATCAACTCATAGTTTGATCAATGAATTAACTTATATTGAGTTTTATTTGAGACTTTGCAGAGTTTCCACCGTGACCTAGAAGAGTTACAACGTAGTCTTGAAGAACTACAATCCTTGCATTTTTCCTCCTCGTTTGTGATTGTCCTATCGTCAATCCTTGGTGCGAGCAACCTTGAACTCAAATTTCCAAGGACTACATCATGTGGTATCGATGCGATCGAGTTTGTAATGCCACCTAGGCATAAAGGTCATGTTATAGCTCCCATGGAGGATGTCAATCTCGAGATTAGTTAATGCAACTCCGGCATCAGGTTGCCAACTTAACTCTTGAGAACGAGAGATTGAGAAACACATCACGTCAGCCAAGTCAAACGGAGGAGGCCGATGATGCTTACTCTTATTAGTCATAGGGTTTCCATACTATCCAAGGAAGGCGGCCCCAACAGCTACATTATTACCCAAATTAATCTTCATCGAATTGGGACAAATCCATCAAGTTTGATATTACAAAATTTTCAGGTACATTACCATCAGATGAATTTGTTGATTGGCTCACTGTAATCAACACTCCAAAAAAAGCGCTCAAAAACCACACTTGGGCGGAGGTCTCCGGCCGCGGTCCTCAGTAACCGTGGCTAAAGAAGCCTTGTTGCCACGGTTTTTAGAAACTGTGACTACATGTTAATAGTCACCGTGGTTTTAGAAAAGTGTGGTTATTAATATACATATAGTCGTAGTTTTCTATAACCGTGGCTATACACCTCCTATCATTTGCCCCGATTGCATATAATTGTGGCTATATATGTATCTATTGCTTTGGTTCATAAAAACTATGGCAGTACATGAACATGTAACTATGGTTTGTTTAAACCGTGGAAAAATATTTTCATGACACCTATGAGGAATGAAAATGTGGAATTAAATACGGCCGCGGTTGTCACACCCCATTCACACAGAACCGGGCCAGTAACCAGGTTAACACCGGTTAACCCAAACCTGTCAGGATCATCTGATACAGTATTCCACCACAGCATACACACAACTATGAAAGAGCTCATCAGTTCAGCAGAAGACTTGGTTTACCTATGAATATTCCCATAATACTTGATACCCGAATTGTGATACAATAGTGAAATACATGTGGGCCTAAAGGCATGATATTTAAACAATAAGAGTACAATTCACATATCAAGTACACAAAAGGAATCATCAAAAATCTGAGTGTACAGCTCGGCTCGGTATCAAAGCTTAGAGCTCAGCTCGGTATCAAAGCTTGAGCCCAGCTCGGCATCACAAGATAGAGCTCAGCTCGGCATCAAAAGTGGAGCTCAGCTCGGTATCAGAACTGTGGTCCCGCAGCACAACTCTTGCACGAGCAATCAATGACGTGCTCTAACTCCTCAGGGGCCCACCAATCCTCTTCAGGGAACCCAACAGTGGGACCCGACCCGTGCTCTTCAGATGGATGACCTGCAAAATCATCTAAAAGAGGTGCACACGTGGGATGAGCTCACTAGCTCAGTAAGTGAAAAGATGGACCACACAGCAGACCACACAACAAATCACAACCATATGCACTATATGCTATGCAATACATTTTAAATCACATCCACCTAAGCAACATTACTAAGTCTTTGGTTTAGTGCTACTACAACCACGGTCTTGGCGTATACTCAGTGCAATGCGAACTCCATCCCGTGATACGCCCATAGGGTTGTCGGAGAAGGCCCACCGTGAGTACTCAGAAAAATAAAAACATGTCGACCACTGGCTCTCAACATAAAATAAATGACAGAAATTAAAGGTACTGACTCTAGCAATTTAAAAGCAGTACGATTGGCCCTCTTGAATATACCACCGGGGTTACCGACTGTCCTAATGACCAGCCGGGCGTAAGGTCTAACCGCCACAGTGACCCGACAACCACGACCATTGCTTCCCCCCAAATGGTAACCCAACACCTTAACCCCTATTGGGAAGGGTCGTAGCACGGGAAGATGATAATCTTAAACCGTATGCTCCTATATGACAATAGTACGATTGCATAGTGCCACCGCATCCCATACCACGGGCCACCAATGCACTCGTTTCCAAGCCGACTACGGTATCTAGTCTATTAATGCATCGTGCACAATGATGTCAACATTCAACACATAAGCATATCATCACTTAGCATTTAGAAAATAAACACAGCACCCATGGCATAACAATGTGAGGATGACTAATCTACATAGCATTTTCATGGTGGCATGGCTAGACTAAATACGATTAAATGAATGCCAAACAATGCCTTGAAATAAGGCCAAACGTCCTCTCCCCACTTACCTGTAGTGTACAAGGACTCACGCTCGGTACGGGTGAGATCCGGTACGAGAAGCGTGAGATTTGGTGAACCTATCATGAGTGAGCGGGGTTAGTATTTCACCATTTTGGAATCAAGATTAACACGATCCAATGACAAGATCATGTTTAGAATCCTAAAAGAAGGTCACACGTCCGATTTGGGTCCAATCGAACGTAAAAATCACTTCGGAGCCTCTCGGGTGGGTCGAGACATGTCGACCCACGGTCTATTCCAAGGTGAATCGGCCACCGGTCGGACTGCGTCTGCCCACTAGTTGGGCCCAAGGGTCCTGCTAAGATCGTGAGGCGGGGTGGCCCACCGTCGGCTGGTCTGCCTGTCGATTGGGCCCAAGGGCCTGCCCTCTCGGTGGTGCCCATGAGGCGATCTGGCCCACGGTCTTGAAGCTGTTGTTTCTTCCCAAACTTCCCCCAACCTTTGAGGATCCAAATGGGGCTTTTCCAAACTCATTCTTCACACATTCAAGGTCTCATAAGATAGTTCTAACCTAGATCTAGGTTAGATTTAAGGAATGGGAAGCCATCATACCTTCTTTGCTCAAGAACTTCTTCAAACCCCAAAATCACTTCAAATCAACAATGCTTCTCCAACCTTGTAAATACTTCTTCAAATCCTTCAAAATCAACACATAGATCATCTATTAAACCTTAGATTCATCATCTCAAGGGGGATTTACAAGATCTCAAGAAACCCTACCCAAATCAAGGGTTTTACTTGGGTACGGTGAAAGTTTAAGGAACCCCACCTTTGCTCACCTCTAAACGTAGATCTAGTGCTGGAGATCACTCTTTCGACGTTGGAATGGGAAGATCAAGCTTCGACGCCGCTGAAATCCATCTCTTCTTCCTCTTCCTTCTCTTCTCTTCTTCTTTCCTTTCTTTTCTCTCTCCTCTTTACTCTTCTCACCAATTTCTGAGTGTCATAAATGAGAAAAGAAAAAGAAAAACATAAATGCTATAATACTTCTTAAATAACTAAATAATCACATGGGTGGGTCACTCAGGTGGGTGGATGCGCCCACCTGTCCGCCCACCTGAGGGCCAAAACTTGGCTAACAAATGGGATTTTGACAGAATTCGGGCCTCGGCACGAATCTCACGCTTGGCATTAGATGTAATATACGTATGCGCCTTAATATACGGCTACATACCTACTTTATCTGTACATGGCCTTATGATAGGTGTATGTACACGGCTTGGGTACTCCCGTCTCTTCTAGCACTGGCTCGGACTTGTCGGGTCAGCCGATGTTTAAGGTCACCCTTGCCATCATAGTCCATAAGGAACCCGTGTTAACTCTCTCCGATTTGGGCCCTGCATGGTTAAACCGGGTCAACCGTGTAATCAGACCGGGTTTAAGAAGTAGGGTATTACATTTACCCCCCCTCTTTCTAAAAATTTCGTCCTCAAAATTGGCGTACCTGGTTATTAAAAAAGATGAGGGTACTTGGCTTGGATTTCATTCTCTTTCTCCCAAGATGCTTCTTCAAGTGAATGATTAGCCCATCGCACCTTTACGTAGGAAATGGAGCGGTTGCGAAGGGTCTTCACCTTCCGGTCCAAAATTTCAGCCGGCTGCTCTGTATAGGTCATGTCAGCTGCTAGATATTCTGGTTCCACGGGTAATACATGAGAGGGATTATGAACGTATCGCTTCAGCATGGATACATGAAATACGTTATGAACATCCTCGAGTGAAGGTGGCGAAACAAGCATGTAGACTCTTGAGCCAACCGGGCTAAGATCTCAAATGGTCCAATGTATCTTAGGCTCAACTTCCCCTTTCTGTGAAACCTTTGCAACCCTTTAGTAGGAGAGATCTTGAGGAATACCTTTTCCCCTGGCTGAAATTCAATGTCTTTTCTGCGGGTGTCTGCATAGCTCTTTGGACGGGACTGAGCTGCTTTAATCCGTTCTCGAATAACATCGACCTTGTCACAAGTCATCTGTATCATTTCAGGTCCCAACATTCGACGTTCACCTACCTCATCCCAATACAATGGAAGTTTTGCACTTCCTGCCATATAACGCCTCATACGGAGCCATCTCAATTGTAGCTTGGTAACTGTTGTTATAGGCAAACTCCATAAGGGGTATATATTCTTCCCAACTACCACCCATTTCCATTATATATGCCCTGAGCATGTCTTCTAATATCTGTATGGTTCGCCCCGACTGACCATCAGTCTATGGGTGGAAAGCAGTACTCAAATTCAACTGTGATCCCAAGGCACGCTGGAAGCTTTTCCAAAATCTGGAAGTGAACCTTGGGTCCCTATATGATACAATGCTCACTGCCACTCCATGCAAGCGCACTATGTTATCTATGTAAAGTTGTGCTAATTTGGCCATAGAGAACTTGGTCTTGATGGGAATGAAATGAGTAGTCTTGGTAAGCCGATCAACGATCACCCATATCACGTCCATCCCTTTAGGTGTATGTTTGAGATTTAAAATGTAACCGTAAGCATACGGATCAGTGTAGCTACGGGTCCAACACAGGGAGAGCAACCACTTTATTTTTTTTATTTCTTTTAATAATGCGAAAGTGAACCGATTAATGATTGTGATCTAATTCTAATTACCGTCCTAAACATATGTATCTAAAATAACGTCCTAACCATTCGTCATCTAAGAATTTAAAGACGCAAGCCACGCAATTAAAATTAAATAAATAAATAATTGAAAATAAACAACCCACGTAATTAAAAAAAATAATAATAAAAGAAAAAAAAATACTGAAATAAAAATAAAGTAAAAGAAAGGGGATAAAGCTAGAGAGAGACTCACAAGTAGGTTTCTCTACTTAGCCCGAGGATGCATCATAATATGAGCTTCCCTACTTGACGAAGAGTCACTCTTACAAGGGTTACTCTACTTGGCTTTAGGGAAAGGGAGACAATTAAAATAAAACAATAAATTGATGGTTCTATGACTAGGAGGCAAGCCAACACATACACTAGCCATGAACCTTGGGGGAAAGGAATAGCAATAATGTAACGACTGAAAATAAAATTCCTAAATTAAGAAAGAAAGGGTAGTCAAAGAGGGAATGAGAGGGGGGAGAGAAGACTACTGAAGGAGCCTACTTACGTGAATCAATGCTTGAACTTGAAAAAAAAAATTGCTCCACGGCTCGTGATCTTGTCACCTAGATCTAAGCCTAGAACTATAACTTAAAATATTACAACTCAATTGCATAAATCATAAACATAAAAGGGCTGAATAAAAATAAAAGAGTGCTTGCATTAATTGACATAAAAAACTATTACAAAAGTGATTAAAGCAAAAATAGAGAAGAACTAAAACTAAAGAGTGAGAGGGAGAGAGAGCAACTAAAAAAAACTAGAAGAAGAATGAATTGTCTCTCCTCCTCTTACATGAGTTGTATTTATAGGGAATGGGAGGTAGGGTAACAAATTTCTCTTTCCTAAAGGGAGAAACCCACAATTGATTGTGAGATCTTTTGAGTCCAAAAGTGCTAAGATGGAGGAGAGAGAAGAGAGAAATAAACTTGGAGAAATTTCCTATAATTTTTTTGCTTATTTTCTTTCTTTTTTTTTTCTAATTTATTTCTCTTCTTTTTCTCCCTCCAAGGGATGATTTTCTTCTTGCTTTGTGTGATTTGGACAATATTTTGGTGATGATGTGGAGGAGAGAGAAGATTTGGACAATCTTTATTTCTCCATTTTTTTTTTCTTTCCTTTTTTTTTCTTCTCTTCTTGCACAGGAACCCTTCCACGATTTTTCTTGCTTCTAATTTGATGTGAAAATCCCCTCCATGCCCTTAGTGCTTTAAGTGAGAGAAAAGTAGGAAATCTTCAACATAATCTTCTAAAAAAAACAACCATGAGATTCGAACTTGAGACCTTTTGGTGAGCAAGGGAATTTTGCACACATAGCTCACCAACTCATGAGGTAGTTGTTGTTACCAAAACAAATCTTCAATCACTTAAGGATGTGGTCCATCGATCCTTGTTGGCATTTAAAATATTCCTTGTACCTCGAACAATTGCAAATGGGCCTTATTTTAAGGCAAAACCACTTGTGAAGAAATAGGGAACCAATGACTAAGGCATTGGAGTGTTTTGACCAAACATGTTACCAAGCAATAATGACATTTGCACATTTTTTCTCTTTTTTTTTTGTAATAAAATCTATTCTACTCCACTACTTTTGGCTTGAATGACATGGTGGAGCAAACACGAACACCAAGTTACTATGTAGTTTCGCTTTTTGCATATGTCCACAAAGCGTGATGCTAGAGTTACTTGAAGTTTTCTCCCAAGGAATTTCGATCAAGACACCACGCTTCTAGGCGCAATGCCTGTCTAGTTCAAAGGAATCAACTCTTATTCTTCTTTATACCACATTTCACAATTCATTTTAAATTGTGCATTTGTCAACCATGCCAAATTAAAAAGAAGGTCTCAACTCCAAATCAAAAGTACAAGGAACCCAGGACTTACATATGGTCCATCATCATAAAACAGGGGTCTCTTATTTTTCAAAAGAAAGTCCCATCTCAAGACACATGCTTGTTTCTTTCTTCTCAACAGGTTTTATCGTTCAAAATGGGTACCTTTGTCAAAACTTTTATTTTCATACATCAAGCATCCGAATGGTATGATCATTAGCCAAAAGCCAAAGTAGGACTTTATCCTTAGCAAGCTCAAAAAAAAAAAAAAAAAACAAACAAACAAAACAAAGTGAAAAAAAAACAAAAACTGGTTTCCCTCCCCCACACTTAAGTCATGCAATGTCCTCAATGCATGGAAAGAATTAAAAGCAAAGACAATGCAAGGGGGGTCATACCTGATTAAAAGTTAGTCATCAGTGTAAAGAGGTTCATGGAGATTCATGACCTCTTCACTACTAGTAGTTAAACTTCGAAGAACGGTTTCAAGCGCTGACCATTAACCTTGAAATTACCCTTGTTCCTGGATTCAAAATCTCCACAGTCCCATGGGGATATACATTATGACGATAGCGGGCCATCCCATCGGGATCTAAGTTTACCAGGAAAAAGATGCAATCGAGAGTTGTACAATAAGACCTTATCACCAATTATAAAAGATTTGCGCAGAATGTGCTTATCATGGAAAGCTTTGGTCTTTTCCTTGTAAATCCTAGAACTTTCATAGGCATCATTCCTAAGTTCCTCCAACTCAGATAGTTAGAGCCTACGGTGAATTCCCGCATCAGACAAATCAAAGTTGAGCTTCTTGATGGCCCAAAAGGCCTTATGCTCCAACTCAACTGGTAAGTGACAAGCTTTCCCATACACCAAACGGTAGGGAGACTGGCCAAGGTCAGTCTTGAATGCAGTCCGATGGGCCCACAAGGCATCAATGAGCCTAAGGGACCAATCCTTACGGTTGGGATTAACAGTTTTCTCTAAGATTTGTTTGATCTGCCTATTAGACACCTCCACTTGGCCACTAGTTTGGGGATGATAAGGGTAGATAACTTATGGTGATCATACTTTTTCATTAAGGCCTCAAAAGGCCGATTACAAAATAGTACCCTTATCACTAATTATTGCACGTGGTGCACCAAAGCGGGAAAAAATATTCTCTTTGAGAAACTGGACCACCACTTTGTGGTCATTAGATTTACAAGGTATGGCCTCTATCCATTTAGAAACATAATCAACGGCCAAAAGTATGTATAAATTCCCAAAGGAATTAGGGAATGGTCCCATAAAATCGATGCCCCATACATCAAAGATCTCAACTACTAAAATGGGGTTGAGAGGCATCATGTTCCTTTTATTGATACGGTCAAAAGACTGGCAGATGGGGCAAGCCTTGCAAAAATCAAAAGCATCTCTAAAAAGAGTGGGCCAATAAAATCCGCATTAGAGAACCTTTGCGGCAGTCTTCTTAGGTCCAAAGTGTCCACCATATGCATGATCATGACAAAAAGAGAGAATGGAATGTTGTTCATGATCAGGAACACATCGTCGGATAATTTGATTCGGATATATCTTAAACAAATAAGGATCATCCCAGAAAAAGTGCTTAACTTGGGAATGAAACCTATACTTATCTTGGGTGGACCAGTGATCTGGAGTCACACCTGAAACTAAGAAGTTGACAATGTCAGCAAACCATGGTTCACTGGACATTGCAAATAATTGTTCATCTGGAAAGTTCTCATTGACTGGAGAATCAACAGTCAAAGAATTGGGAAGCCGGGATAAATGGTCTGCAACTAGGTTTTCAACTCCTTTCTTATCCCTAATTTCTAAATCAAACTCTTGCAAAAGTAAAACCCACCTAATGAGACGAGCTTTGGCATCCTTATTTTGAACTAGGTATCTGAGGGCAGAATGATCAGTATACACCACCACATGTGAACCAACTAAGTAAGACCGAAACTTTTCTAATGCAAACACAACCGCTAAAAATTCTTTTTCAGTGATTGTATAATTGAGTTGTGCATCATTTAAGGTCCTACTAGCATAGTAAATGACAGTGGGTAACTTATTAATCCTTTGACCCAAAACTGCTCCTATGGCAAAATCCGAAGCATCACACATCAGTTCAAAAGGTTTAGTCCAAACAGGTGGTCGAATAATGGGTGCATTGGTCAACTCCTTCTTAAGTTGCTTAAAGGATTCTAGGCACTCTTTGAAAAACTCAAAAGTCTGATCTTTGGCAAGTAATGAGGTGAGAGGTCGGGCTAACTGACTAAAGTTCTTAATAAACCTTCTGTAGAAGCCTGCATGCCCTAGAAAAGACCAGACATCCTTAACAGATTGAGGAGGTGGTAAATTATCAATTAAATCCACTTTGGCTCTATCTACCTTAATTCCCTCCTTGGATATTACATGGCCTAAAATAATACCAAATTTAACCATAAAATGGAATTTCTCCCAATTCAAAACCAAATTCTTAGATATGTACCTTTTCAAAACTAGGGAAAGATGATGAAGACATTCAGAATAGAAATTCCCATGAATTGAAAAGTCATCTATAAATACTTCTAAAATTTTTGACCATGTCGAGAAAAATGCTCATCATGCATCTTTGGAGCATAGCGGGGCATCGCAAAGCCCAAAGGGTATCGCTGTAAGCAAATGTTCCATATGGGCATGTAAAGTGGTCTTATGCTGGTCCTCTAAAGCAATTGGGATTTGGTTATAGCTAGAATATCCATCAAGAAAACAATAGTATTC